>OV651813.1:93875597-94269579 GCA_927349885.1 Psylliodes chrysocephalus
AAGCCTATTCTTTATGACGGGAAACTTTAACAAAGACGCTACAAAAAATTTAGATCAACTAAAAGCACTTCAACCCAACAAACCATTAATGACCATGGAATTTTGGTCCGGATGGTTCGATTTTTGGGGAAACAGACACAACAATGCTACACTTGATGACTTCAAAAATGTTTACGAAGAGATCTTAAAATATCCCTCGTCTGTCAATATGTATATGTTTCATGGGGGAACGAATTTTGGATTTTTAAATGGGGCCGAGAATTTGAAGTTTGACGATCTTGAAACGGGTAGATATGTTTTAGATTTTTTATAATTAATCCTCATAAAAGACAAAATAATATTCAAAATCTGTTACACACAATTTTATTGCTTAAATTATAAGTAGCAGAATCGTAAAACCTGAAAGCCCAAAATGTTTGTTACAAACATTAGTAAAGGAATAATCAAAATTTGGGGTACAAAGTGGAACGCACAAAATTATTAGAAATAGTACAAAATAATTAATAATAATAATAATAATAATAATAATAATAATAATAATAATAATAATAATAATAATAATAATATTAATAATAATAATAATAATAATAATAATATTAATAATAATAATAATAATAATAATAATAATAATAATAATAATAATAATAATAATAATAATAATAATAATAATAATAATAATAATAATAATAATAATAATAATAATAATAATAATAATAATAATAATAATAATAATAATAATAATAATAATAATAATAATAATAATAATAATAATAATAATAACAATAATAATAATAATAATAATAATAATAATAATAATAATAATAATAATAATAATAATAATAATAATAATAATAATAATAATAATAATTAATAATAATAATAATAATAATAATAATAATAATAATAATAATAATAATAATAATAATAATAATAATAATATATTTATTGCTTTTAAAAACAGATTATTTTACAGCAAGGGTTTGACATACAAAAATATACCTGTTCATACAATACAAATTAATCACACACCTAATTAATAATACAAAACCAAAAAAAAAAAAAAGTAAGAAGAAGAAAAGCAAAACAAAAATACATTATTTGGTTTATGCCTATAGCTATCCTATAAAATAAAAGTACAAAAAAAATCATGTTAGTTATCATATCTTTGCTTAAATTATTCATTTATTATGAATGATCTTAGTTTTAGTACGTTCCATATAAAAGTTGAAATAATTTTAGCAGAACTGATCGTCATATTATCAAGAAAGTAAATAAGTGAGTTTAAATCAGCTAGATAATTACAACTTTTAGTTGTCATGACATTATAAATGGGACAATCAAACAAAATGTGGTGAATTGACTCATCTTCATTTTTATTGCAAGCTGTACAAATTTCTCTAGTATTTATTGTGTATGACAATCCATTAAGAGTGAACTTTAAATTATATTTATTACTCAGTCTCAACTGGGCTATAGTGCGAGTAATCTGAATAGGAAGTTTTAGGACAAGATAATTTTTAGGCTCGTGGTTGATTGTAAATACATTGTAAAAATTAAGAAAAGATGATCTTTGCACCTGTGCTAAATCTTCGTTATGTAGTTTGTCATAAAATTGGGACAATAATGTTTTTTTATTTCGTTTTAAAGTTATATATGAAAGATTGTTCCAAATAGCGCAAGCATCAATAAATTCAAATTGACTTTTTACTTGCATGGCCCAGTTAAATTTCTCTTGACAGTTTAACATGCGCTTCTGTTGGAAGAAACAGATTTTTGGAAGTCTGCTGTCATGCATAGATAAAATTTTGAGTAACCAGTTAAGGGTCATTTTAAAAATATTATAAAGAAGTTTGACTCGGCCCGTTTCAAGTCTTATTACATAATCCGGTGTATTGATTGGCACGGATAAAATTCTTTTTAAAAAGTTGGTCTGTACACGCTCAAGTATGTCACTATATCTTAAACCCCAAACAGGAATGCAGTTTGTCATTGTGCTTATGACCAAGGACTCAAATAATTTAATTCTTGGGTACCAAGTATCTACTTTGGCTTTTGCCATTATTGGAATGATTGCACCACTTGCTTGCTTAGATTTGTTAGTAGTTACATTTGCCATCTCACAAAATAAAGAAGAGGATGTTAGGGTAACACCTAAGTAAATATAATTATTGGTTAATGCTATAGTTTTATTCTCTAGGTGGAAATGAGAATCCAAAGATCTAAAACCACCTTTAGAAAATTGCATAATTTTTGTTTTGTCAATGTTAATTGTTAAATGGTTTATTAAGGTGTATTCTTTCAATAATTTTCTGCCAACATCCACCTCTGAATCTGCGAGTATAACAAGGTCGTCAGCGTATAACAAGAGAGTAACATCATTTTTGTTGTCAATATTAACACCTTTAGCGCCTCTGGTTGCAAAGAAGTTATCAATGTCTGAAATAAATAGAGCAAAAAGTAGAGGACTAAGTGATTCGCCTTCTAAAACACCAGATGTGAGCTCAAAGGATTTAGAAAATCCATCAGAACATTTAATACGGAATTCTGCATTCTCATACATTTTGCGTATTACAGTTATAATTCTAGAACTAACACCCAAATTAAACAGCTTGAGCCAGAGCAAGAAGTGATTGACGGAATCAAAAGCACGTTTAAAATCAACAAATATTGCAAATATTTTCCGCTTTTTTAATCTAATATGCTGTTAAATTACAGAGGTTAACGTATACACATTATCGATGCAACCATACCCCGGTCGGAAACCGGCTTGTGATTCCGGCAGAATATTGTTAGTTTCAGACCAGGTTATTCGCGATTCAAATTAATTTTCGCGCGCCTGTCATTTGTCACGTATAAGTAGGATGTTTGTTTATTTACGTGTTGTGGGATTTTGTATTTGTGATTTTTTAACTGTTTTTAGATAATATTCTTATTATAATAGTGTTTTTGAGTTTCATTTAGTGTTAATTTAAGTTTAGTTTTCGTGCTTTCGTTATAAATGTAATTTTTCATGTGTAGTACGAACTAATTTGTTGGAAATACAAGAACATCTAGAAATATGTATTTACTAAACCCAGGACATGTTTTATTATGTGGTTTAAAGGACATATCAGGTACCAAACGTTTATTATTGACGAACTTCTTTAAAAATCTTACTATCCTTATTCTTATATCATGAAGTGAATTGTGTAGTACTTTTGCTGCATTTGAGAATCCACATCGGATGCATTTTTTACATCTCGAGCGTTTTTTTATCCACATCGGACACATCTGTCCCATTACATTTACGTATACTGAATCACGTGATCAAAGATTTTTTACATCTCGGATGCATCCGATGTGGATTCTCAAACGCAGCAATAGTATACATGTAAATGGTAATAAAACCGTCACAACTCATATTGGAGTTTGATTCTAAACAACGTTTTGCAAAATTTCAATATTGTGAATTTGTAGATACCCATTTATCGTAAGAAACAGAATTTTATGACTTGCACTTGAAAAATAATGAATACTCCAGTTTTGATTTTGACAACAACACCATACAGATTGCAATTTGCTGGAGGCTTTTTCGCAGATTTTATTTTTAATTTAAATACTATCACATACTATAAGAAATAAACAAATTTAAAGCTAAAAAGTAACAAAAAACTCTAATTGTAATTGATACAAATTAAAATGTAAACAATGAACAGGAACGCCAATGTTGCCAAATGATGAACTGATTTTGTCTCTGACTGATTTTAAAACTAAAATTAATAAATGAACTGATATTTAAAAAAAAAATCAATATAATAAATCGATTTTATAAAAAAATCCTTAAATAAATAGTATGATTACATTACCTATTACTAGACACAAATTTTGATTCTTAAATAAAAGGTCTTATCCATTTCTTCAAGAACTAAAATCCGACGACATAACGAAATTTTGCTGCTTCTGGCAACACTGAACGTCATCCTACTTATAGGGACCTTTTACTAATTTCCTCCAGAGGGCGTATCACTTAGCTTGAATCGCGAATCAACCTGTTCAGAAGATTTAAGCAGCACAGTTTATTAACGCCAATTACCGATAATTTAAAGGATCATCGAAAGGACCTTTTTTATGAAACATACTAAGTGACATTTCGGTCCACTTTCGGGGCATGATGCCAGAATCAAAAATGTTGTTAAATAGGACTGTAATATATAGAATCCAATTATTGGGAAGATTTTTAAAATACTCATAAGAAATACTATCAGTACCAGGAGATTTATTATTTTTGCAAGCATTTATTACTGTATAACATTTCTCTGTGGATATTTTAGCGTCAAGGTAGAGATGCAAAGCATCGAAAAACTTGGTGGTATCTAAAATTCTAGGAGGGTAAACATTATTATAAAAACGTTCCCACATTCCTATGGTGAGATTAGGGTGAATATTTCTAAATGAACGAAATTGTTTTATTGTCGACCAAAACTCCTTTGGATTTCTACAACTTGATAATGTAGAGATCATATCTGCCTCAAATTTACGACGTTTAAATTTGATTATTTGTTTATATTCTTTTTTATATTTGTATATTTATTTAGAGTATCTTGGGAAAAGTTGTTGTTTAGACAATGTGAAAGAGCTAAATTTAATTGTTTTTTTGCGGCATAACAAGCATCATCAAACCAAGGTTTGCTTAGTCCCATTTTTTTGACAGTTTTAGAAGGAATGGTCTTTACTAAGTTTAAGTTATCTGCGGACTCATGTATAGCTGCATAAAAATTATTATAAGATTCATCTATATTTTCAATAAAATGTATCCTATTTGAATCACGCATCATAAGTTTAAAGGATAAAGCAAGATTGTTATTCCAACATAATTTTCTCTGTACAATATTTGTATTAGTTGTTATATTAGTTAATGATCTATAATTATAATTAAAAAGGAGTACAGTAAAAACGGGGATATAACGTCACATTCCATAGGCGTATTTTGCAAAAAAAAGTTTCTATATTACAAATAAGGTCACGGCATATAAAATGGTATACACGCACTTTGTAGATTAAATTTTAAATGAAAAAAAATTATATTATTTATAAAAAATAAAAATAAACCTTATGCTTCTGAGAAAATTGTTACACTTTAACATTGAAAGAATTAAATTTAACCAATAAATAGCAAGAATGATTATAATGTTGTTAATGAGATTACATTTTTTTTAATCTCTTGGCATTAAAAGTAACACTACACTCCTTAAAATCAAAGATTTAAAAATTAAAAGTTTAAGAATTATCTTTAAAAGCCACTCTCTTCACTATAACTACTAGTTGAGGGGGTGGGTGACTCAGTGGTAGAATCTCTGCCTGCGGATCCAAGGGTCCCAGGTTCGAATCCCACCGTTGGCCGGGATTTTTTTATTTAATTTAATTATTTAAAATTAATGCTGATGCCTTGGTAGGATTCCCCACTCGACCATTCACTGTTGGGTTCTAATTAACAGTGCTGTTACTAAAGTGGCGCTGGGAAACAGTAACAAGACCTGCCTGTAGCGGTTTAGGAGTATTAGAGTATTAATACTCCTGCACTAGGGAGTATTAGACTACTAGTACAATCTATAACCTACATAGAACACGAGGCTAATGACCTAAGGGCGGGTACAGATCTGAGCACTTGGTGAAAGCACGAGGCGCTTGTACAAGAAATTGTGCAGCCTAAAGCAGTCTTAATAAGTGTTCTATATAAAGTTCTGTAGCGATATAATCCAGTAATAACGTGCTGTATACTGCCTTTAGCTAAAATAATTTGCGAAAGTTTTCAAATTTTGCGATTTTATGTATTTTTTACTGCTCTTTTTGATTTTTTGATTTAGCCACCTCGTAACTTTGCCGCTGTCGCCGCCATATTGTAATAAATTATGAAAAAATAGTTTTTTAAAGATATCTTGTTACTTGTTGATTTTATAGCAAGAATCATTTTATAATAAATTAAATTGTATAATTTTCTCTATAAATTTGGTTCATTTTGTCTATAAAACCCATTTTAGATAAAATACTAAAGAAAGTCAATACTTAACGTCCAGTGAAAAGTAATGACCATTTCCACACCACCTTGAGGTGAAGCATACGGCGCAATTTTTTCTGTGGTTTCCCCAGTAGGCCGGCCTAATCCACATATTGGTTTCTAGATGAATATTACACTATTTTTTTTGCTTTGGTAACCCTGATAGACCAGCTTCGTCTGTGTTTCGGCTAGTTGATGGGAATAACGTCAGGGAACACTGGCGCAAAAGATCTGTACTTTGTACGCAATAAATTCCTCTATACTTTCTGCATCAATTTCATTAAGCAGTTCTAAAATTGTATCACTGTCTTCGTCTTTATCACTATCTTCCAAAATTTGAGGCATGTTATCACATTTATTGTCACAGTTTGAGCATATTATAAAACAGCTGAGCCCTGCTTTGCTACACCCACATGCTCTCCGACATCCTTTTTTGCATTTACAAGAAATGAGTCGAAGAAGAACTTCTGGAGCAGGAGCTTGGAGTGCAGTCAAAGGAACAAGACAATTTTTGTTCTTCTTCCAACCCCATTGATCTGCAGGTTTTTCGTTACCATTTCATTGTTTTACCTGATGATACGTAGGCTCAATGAATAAAATTCGTATTTCTTTGCACGCTGCGTACTTGCCCAACTTTGTATTTCTTGTACGTGAAAACCGTTGGTTTTATGAAAAACATGATAAGGACCAAGCTTGCAGAGAAAATTATGTAGTTTAAATTACTACATAATCATTTTTACAGTAAAAGCAACGAGTAACGAGATATCTTGAAAAATCTCTGTTTTTGCAATTTATTGCAATATGGCGATGACGGCGGCAAAATAAAAATTCGGAAAAAGCAGCTCAAAATACGTAGAGTCACAAAATATCAAAACTTTTGCAAATTTTTCCAGGTAAATTTACGTAGTTACTAGACTAATAATAGTAATCTAAAAACAATTTTGTTTGAGTAAATTTTTTTTTATAATTGAGAGATCTCATATTTTTTTATGAACATCTTAAACCAGCTGTAATCCGCGGCTTTTTTTCTCTTAATTTTTATTTTTTGAAAAGGGAAAGGCGCATTAATATATTTGCTTAAGTTTAAATAAAAATCTGATGTGTCCAACACATGACTTTCCTATCTAGTTATTATAGGCTTTTTCCTGTTATTTTGTACAACCTATTGCAACACCTCTGTAAATGTTTAGAGGATAAACTAAAATATACATTTTCCTCATACATCTACATCGAAACATTTTTCTATAGATATTCATTGAAAAGGAAATACTGAAAAATTTAAATTTAGCTTTTTCCTGTTATTTTGTACAACCTATTGCAACACCTCTGTAAATGTTTAGAGGATAAACTAAAATATACATTTTCCTCATACATCTACATCGAAACATTTTTCTATAAATATTCATTGAAAAGGAAATACTGAAAAATTTAAATTTAGCACTTTTCCTACAATTTTTCCATTACGGTCCATTTTAGAAAAATCGTGTATAAACAAAAATTATAGAGATCGATATCGCAAACAACTTTTAGTTCAACAATTTTCATAAAAATCAGAATTTTGCACATTTTGTCAAATTCGGACCATTTCAAGAAATTTTGACATAAAGCAAAAATTATAGATAATAATATTAGAAGTAAATTTATTTGAACAGATATATTCCATAAATTATAAAAACGACCCCCCATAAAGTACCCCGCAGATGTTCCGACTTTGTCTAAAATCTAATCATTTCACGTAAGGCCGAAATAAACTTTTCTTCAAAATTCGAAATTTACACATTTTCTCAAATATCTCGAATACGGTCCATTTTAGAGAAATTATCTATGAAATAAAAATTACAGATAATTATATTGTAAACAACTTTTATTTGAACAATTTTTATAAAAAATTATTTTTTTTACATTTTGTCAAATTTCTCGAATACGGACCATTTTAGGAAAATTTTGTAAAAAAAAATTATAGATAATAATATTAGAAGTAACTTTTATTTGAAGAATTTTCTTCTCCAAACGTAAATAACAGATATATTCCATAAAATATAAAAATGACCACCAATAAAGTACACCCCCAGATGTTCCGACTCTGCCCAAAATCTAATCAGTTCATTAGACGCTGGAATAAAGCTTAAGTTTAAAATTTGGTATTTTTCTGTATATCGGTTCATGAGTTGTGCGACAGACATCCACACACACACACACACACACAGACACACAGACACACAGACACACAGACACACACACAGACACACAGACACACACACAGACACACAGACACACACACAGACACACAGACACACACACAGACACACACACACACACACACACACACACACACACACACACACACACACACACACACACACACACACACACACACACACACACACACACACACACACACACACACACACACACACACACACACACACACACACACACACACACACACACACACACACACACACACACACACACACACACACACACACACACACACACACACACACACACACACACACACACACACACACACACACACACACACACACACACACACACACACACACACACACACACACACACACACACACACACACACACACACACACACACACACACACACACACACACACACACACACACACACACACACACACACACACACACACACACACACACACACACACACACACACACACACACACACACACACACACACACACACACACACACACACACACACACACACACACACACACACACACACACACACACACACACACACACACACACACACACACACACACACACACACACACACACACACACACACACACACACACACACACACACACACACACACACACACACACACACACACACACACACACACACACACACACACACACACACACACACACACACACACACACACACACACACACACACACACACACACACACACACACACACACACACACACACACACACACACACACACACACACACACACACACACACACACACACACACACACACACACACACACACACACACACACACACACACACACACACACACACACACACACACACACACACACACACACACACACACACACACACACACACACACACACACACACACACACAGACATCATCGCGAAAATAGTCAAAACGGATTCAGGGGACCTCAAAACGTAAAAATCCGTCGAAAACTCGAGGTCGAAAAAAATCATGATTCCCATACTTTCCTTATATCTGTATACAGATAGGAAAGTAAAAATGTTAAAAGGAGATATACCAGCAACTGCACCAATTAAAATTTTTACGTACTGAATGATCAGTGCATTTTCTCCAATGTTCTCCATTTACATCTGAAACTGCTTTCAAAAACAAATTTCGCACATCAGGTAATTTAAATGTTAAATTGTTTCGAGAAACATAATCTTTTATTTGTGATCAGAGCAGTTCAATAGGTTTTAACTCTGTGTGGTAAGAAGACAAACTTAAATTCCTTTTTTTTTGGGCCATCTCATCTATAATATATTTTTTGAATTCGGTTTTATGTTACATTCTGCCTTCAAGGATTTAGGAAGACTGACAATATTTTTTAAATGAAGTCATTTTGAAATATCTTCTTTTTTCCATCTTGTTGTAGGTAGTAACTCCTTAAATCGACTGTGATAGGATGCATTATCCAAAACAATAACGGAGTTGGCTGGAGCTTTTTTTATAATGTTCTGAATCCATATTTTCAATCATAGGGCCATCAATATCTTCATGGTAGTCTTTTGTTTTCTTTGACTCAAACATTAGTAAAATTTAATTCATGTAATATTTTTGCAGATACAAATATGATATATTTGGAAGAGTGGAGATATTTTCTATTTGAGTGCAATTTTTTAAGTGTAGGAATTTCACTTCTAAAGGAAAATAATGTACTATTATTTGGCCAATGTAGATGGAACAAATATTTTTATGTCTCAACGACATAGGTATTTTAAATACTTTTATAAATGACGCATCATGCAATCCGAGTTTAATAAAATATTTCTTAACGTAACTTTAGTAAGAAACGCCTATCGCGTATTTTAACATATTTAATGCAGATATCGTGATAATTGGTTCAGAATTACAAGATGAAATAACATCCCGAGTAACATCCACATTTTAAGGCCCAGTGCTCGCGAACGTTTGTTGCAGTCGCGTCGACGCAACGGTCGGTGGCGTAAAAATACATTCAATCAAGTCAGAGGTTACCCTCTCGACGCCACATCTCAGCGGTGCATTGGTGTTGCAAAGATATATTAGTTTGTATAAAAAATTATACACGAAAAACGTAGTAATTCGACACAGAATTATTCTAAAATAAATAAAGAAACATTCCCAAATTTTTTGTCTGGTCGTCTGTGTGTATGTATGCCGGCACGATAACTCTAGAACGAAAGTTCTGTTTGACTTGTGGTTTTGATTTTCTTGAATAATTACTTCTAACTTAGAACCCTATTGATTTTCAGAATTTTCGTTTCATCCTAACTTTAATATCAATTTTATTTAAATCCGCCTATGCATTTCTTATGTGACAATTTTAGAAATTCCAATCATGTCTATCGTCTAACATTTCTAACATTCTTAACATTCCATAAATTGCAAACATTCTCTAATGACCTGTCAAACAACAGCTGTTGATAGTAAAGATGAGATTT
The DNA here is from genome assembly GCA_927349885.1 of Psylliodes chrysocephalus. Classification (NCBI taxonomy): domain Eukaryota; kingdom Metazoa; phylum Arthropoda; class Insecta; order Coleoptera; family Chrysomelidae; genus Psylliodes; species Psylliodes chrysocephalus. Next base: position 93,886,340 of record OV651813.1, read on the forward strand.
CTAAGGCGGGTTTCGCTCTTCATACTTGCAACCATAGCCATTGTGGAGGCTATTATTATACGAAATTAGTCGTCAAGCCTGCCAATTTATGAAAAATATATAAGCAGTTTCTTAAAAATTACTTTTTTATGGTGGTGCTAACTTAAGCGTACTACTATTTCACCCCTAGCCACAAAAACACCTTCATCAAATTTACTGGTTCTCTGTCGCAACCTCATAGAATAATTAACCAGCCATTTTATTTGGAAAAAATCAGAATAATGCTTGGTTGTACCTGTCAATATGTCAACTGTGATGTGTAAATGGCTCTTAAATGTCAAATTATTTAAAAAATGTATGCCTCTTTTGATATTTATTGCAAATAATTTGTAGTGTATTACAATTTAGGCTTTCCATAAATAAAGGTACAGCAAGACAGATAATATAATGTTCTTATTCAAAGCACTTTTTTATTATATAAAAGAGAGGAAGGATATAATCCTGGTTTTTTGTAGATAATTTTAATTATACGATTTTGAATTACATTAAGGGGTTGAAGTGCAATATCATATAGTACACATTATTCCATATAATACCATAATTAGTAAACTCCTAGTCATAAATTTCGTCAATTCATTATATTTAAAAATGAATCTTATTGCCTTGGGATTTTAATGACGTAATGTGATCAACCCATTTCAAATTTTGATCAATTATGATACCGAGGTATTTTGTTGTGTTTTTTCATTTTAATTATAAAGTTGTCATTTATTTGTAAGTTGAAAGAAGGTCTTTGTAAATTACATTGCTCTCTATGGATCTACTTTAACACAAAAATAGTTTTGTTGCTATAAGTTGCTATAACCTATCGTCGCAAAACTATTAATAATTTAAACATTGTAACTCTATTAATATAACATCAAGTAATTTTTTAAAATAAAGTACATGATCTCAAAACAGAAATAATTTATAATACATGCGGGTAAAACAAGGGGTAAAATAACAACAAATTAAGGGAAATACTTAAAAAGGGCAGGTTTAAGGAGTATTATCACAAGAAAGTATATCCGTTCTGTTTATTTATCAAGTATTGTTTGAGGTTACTTTTGATTATTTTTTTCGTATAACTTTTAACCAATTAGAACGTTCAATTTAGTTAAGTTACCTCGTATAATTTCGATAATACCTGATTATACATAGAGTAGCTCCACCAATCAAAAATATTTACAATAATTTCATTTCCGTAGTAACCACATCGACAACAATACACCAACTAACAGGACCGTCAAATTTTGACATTTATCAATAATTATTTTAAAATGAGTCGATTCGGAGATGTATCATTAAATGCTATAGACTTAATTTACTCAAAAAATAATCGTATCAAATACAATACGTACTTCAAAATAAATACGGTTATACATCTCAAACTTCCTGCATAATTACAAATCGTGTCAGTTTGACAGAATAATCCTCCCGCTTCGCGGTCGGATTATTTAAACTGTCAAACTGACACTCTTTATAATTATGCAACAAGTTAACGATGTATAACCTGATTATTTTGAAGTACTTATAGTATTACTACTGAATACATTTATTGTTCTTTTTTTTGTAGGCAGTCTATTGAATTTTTTAAACCTTTAATAAAAATTGTAAATTATGTCGACTCCTATACATGGCCCTTATGGAAGAATGCTGACATTGTAAAACTCTTTGTTCTGATATATTCATTTTTATCTTATTTTGCATTTTTTTATTGTTAGACGTTTTTATTTTCTTTTAGAGTAGTCAGTCAGTTGCTAGATTCCATATTGTTAAGTTGTAATTAAAAGTATAATTGTTGTATTAAGTAATAAAAGTATTTTTTAAAAAACGAACTTTGAGTTAGTAGGAGTTAATTGGCGCAGTCAGTAGGATATCGGGATTGATTTGTATCGAACATATCGATTTTCGTTTCTACGATTTACCGTATATCGAACTTAAGTGACTTTCGTTTGTGACATTGTTCCGGAGTGGCTCCTTGAACTTCAGGAAACCCAGTCTATCGCAGACCCGACAAGAATAGTGGATCCAAAGCGGAAGAGAGAATTGAAACCCAAATAGTTCAATTCTGCAGAGATATTTTCTGGGAACGACAAAAATTGCTGACCTGGATTTATTTCTATAGAGGGATGCTCAAAGTTATATTTTTATTGTAAGTACATTTCACATGTCCGTAATTGACGATTTGTCAAATATTCTTTCTAATTTATATTTAGACCCTTCAACTGACTCGAATCTCGAAAATAATTTAGAAATAATAATGCCTGATTTTAAACCAGAATACTTAACTTGTGTACCCAACTTTGACGGTAACCCGAATGAATTAAATAGATATTTATCCGTATGCTCATCTTTGATTGATAATTTTTATAATATTGCTCAGCCAAATTGTTTTCAAAATGTTTATCTGTTAAATTGTTTAATTTCAAAATTAAGTGGCAATGCCAAATTAGTAGTAAATATACAAAATGTTTCAACTTGGAACGATTTAAAATCAGTATTAACTAGAAACTTTGCAGATCAGAGAGATGAATCTTGTTTAAATAGGGATCTTGTTATGATGAAACAAGGAGCTACTGAAAAACCACAACAATTTTATGATAGAGTTTTAAACATCCTAAATCTTTTGTGCAGTTATGTTGATGCTCACGAACACATCCTTGCATCTAAAGCATTAAAACGCGATTTATATAACGATTTAGCTTTAAATACCTTTTTAACTGGTTTAAGGGAACCTTTAGGGACAACAATTAGATGTATGAAACCTACTTCATTAAGTGAAGCTTTGCAATATGTTCTAAAAGAAGACAATGTTCATTATTACCAAAATTTCGGCAATAAAAATAATTTAAATAATGTACGAATTCAACAAAATAGACCATCTGTTTCACCACAAATTCAAAGACAAAATTTTAACCCTAATTTAGCATCTTTTAATTCAAATACGTCGAATAACTTTTCCAACAGACAAATTGCTTTTCCGTCGCAACCTGTCCCAATTCAATCCCAACAACCAAGGCAACCGCAAAGATTTTTCACTAACGCACAAGTTTTTGGAAAACCTCAGCAAAATCAAAATGTTTTTAAACCTAATAGAAACGTAAATTTACCAAATCCAACGCCCATGAGTGTTTCTACTAGAAATACAAGTAGTAACTATAAAACAACACCTATGAGTGTCTCAACGCGTAATTTTGCACCAAATTCATCCAGAAACTATTTTCAAAATAATTCTTATCCTCAAAATAAATTTAATTCGGAGGAATTATTCAATGCTGAAGTTGACGAACAAAATTATTTACCGTTTGAAGAAAACCAATTTCCCGGAAACAACTGTTCACAAGGTGATTTTTCCGAAAATAATTTTAAAGGTGTATCTGTCGAAAACGACGAAATAAATTTTTCAATTAACGCCTCAAAATCAGCAAGAAAGGTAACGCCAAAACTTATATCCTTAAATTTAAATAGCTCAAGTGAATTATGTTATGTTGTATTTCCTGAACATAATCTAAAAATTTTAATCGATTCAGGCTCTACTAAATCTTTTATAGATCCTGAAATTACTTATAAATATTTTTCCAAAACTATACAAAATGATCCATTTGTTGTTAAATCAGTTTTCCAAGAATCAACTCATAAATATAGTACTTTATTTCCCGCTTCAAATATTTTTAACTTACCAAATAATTTAAATTTAAAATTTTATCTTTTTAAAATTCCATAACATATTTAATGGTTTAATTGGTTTAGACAACTTAAAATTATTAGAAGCAATAGTAGATTTTTCTAATGGATATTTAGTTACACCTTACGCTAGAATAGAATTAAAATATTACCGAATTAAAGGTGATCTTAATTTAATAACAGTAACGCCTCGCTCTGAACAAGTTATAAAAATAAAAACTAGTATTAAAAATGGTGAAATTGTTATACCGTATCAAAAATTTCCTAATTGTGAAATACCCCAATCTTTATCTATTGCAAAAAATGGTGAAGCCATTACAACAGTTCTTAATATTAGTACAAACCCGGTAACATTAGATCTATCAGAACCAATTATTGTTGAAAAATTCGATAAAGTTCCGATAGAGAAATTTGAACTTAATAACTTCGACGATACTTTTTCTACTAATTTAGATTTTAATAAAATTCGAACCGATCATTTAAATGACGAAGAAAAAAATAAAATATTAAAACTCTGTTCAGAATATTCTGATATTTTTTATAGGGAAGACACGCCACTGACCTTCACTAATAAAGTTAAACACGAAATTCGTACAACAGACGAAGTTCCAGTTTATGCTAAAACATATCGCTATCCGTATATATATAAACAAGAAGTTGAAAATCAAATTAATAAAATGTTAGACCATAAAATAATTCGCCCAAGCTCAAGCGCCTGGAACGCCCCACTTTGGGTAATTCCAAAAAAATCTGATGCATCTGGTAAAGCTAAATTTCGTATCGTTGTAGATTATAGACGTCTCAACGAAAAAACAATCGATGACAAGTACCCTTTGCCTAACATTACAGATTTGTTGGACAAATTGGGTAAGTGTCAATATTTTTCGACGCTAGACTTAGCGTCAGGGTTCCATCAATTGGAAATGACGGAAAAAGATATAGAAAAAACGGCATTTAGCACTGAAAATGGACACTGGGAGTATTTAAGGATGCCATTTGGCCTTAAAAATGCCCCAGCGACATTTCAAAGAGCAATGGACGGAATCCTCAGGGGCATACAAAACGAAAAGTGTCTTGTATACCTTGATGATATCATTGTTTTCTCAACATCGCTCCAAGAGCACCTTGAGAGGCTTAAAAGTGTGTTTGATCGTTTAAGAGAAGCCAACTTTAAAGTACAGTTGGATAAATCTGAGTTTTTACGAAAGGAAGTAGCTTATTTGGGTCATATAGTGACTCCAGCAGGTGTTAAACCTAACCCAGACAAGATAAAGGCGATAAAAAACGACCCCATACCAAAAACCACAAAACAAATAAAAGGTTTTTTGGGACTTTTAGGATATTACCGACGTTTCATTAACAATTTTTCTAAACTGACAAAACCCTTGACAAAATGTTTAAAAAAAGGTGCAACTATAGAACATAACGACGAATTTAAATCATGTTTCGAATCGTGCAAAAGTATTTTGACTAATGACCCCATATTACAGTATCCGGACTTTTCGAAGCCCTTTAATTTGACAACCGACGCCAGTAACGTTGCACTTGGCGCCGTTCTATCACAAGGACCCATTGGACATGACCTACCCGTAGCATATGCGTCCCGGACTTTAAACAATTCGGAACAAAATTATTCTACCATCGAAAAAGAGCTTTTAGCTATTGTGTGGGCCACAAAATATTTCAGGCCGTACCTGTATGGTAGGAAATTTTCGGTCATTTGTGACCATAAACCATTAGAATGGTTATTTTCGCTTAAAGACCCAAATTCAAAATTACTTCGTTGGCGCATTAAACTTGACGAATATGATTATAAAATAATATACAAAAAAGGGAAACTAAATACCAACGCCGACGCTTTATCTCGAATAGAAATTCACACAAAAGAACTTGACGATTTAATTTCTCAAGAAATTGATAACGCTATACAGAACGTGACAGACGATCCAAACGCTAACCGCATAATACAAGACATATTTACTAATCCAGAAACATCTGATAATAATGAGTTAGATAAAATGTCAATGATGGCACACCCTGACCTTAACAATAGTGATGACTGGTTAGACATTGAGGACGATGACTCCCATACTATTCACTCAAATGCTGAACAAAATCCCGTAGTAGGAATTCCAATTTCAAATTGTGCATTAAATTTAGGTCAAAATCAAATTATAGTAAGTTCCGTGTTGCATTCACCGGCAAAACCAAAATTAACTATTTTATTCGAAACCAAAAAAACGATTAATGGCACAACTGTCAAAAAATAATTTTGAACAGGACGTGATAAATCTTGTAAAAAATTATATAGCTCCTGGCATTCCATATCATATTTACTTCGAAAACCCAGAAATTTATGAACCATTCTCAGTAACTCTCCAAAAATATTTTAAATGGCCTTCAATCAAACTAAAGAAATGTAATAAAAAATTATTAGATGTAACCGATAAAGATGAAATTAAAACAATAATTCGAAATTATCACGAGGGGAAGTCAAACCATCGAGGAATAGACGAAACGTTTTTAAGAATAAAAGAAAAATATTATTGGCCACATATTAAAGAATCAGTACAAACTTTTATTAATGAATGCCTTATTTGCCATCAAAGTAAATATGAACGCAATCCAATTAAAACAAAATTAAATATTACACCCACGGCTACGAGGCCGTTTGAAATAATTCATATTGATTCATTTACTGTGGAACAAACAAAATTTTTAACTATTATAGATAGCTTTTCAAAATATGCTCAGGCATATCATATAAACTCTGCTTCCGGTACAGAAGTCGCAGATAACCTTATTCAATTCTTTTCTCACCACGGTGTACCAACACAAATAATAATAGACAATGGTACCGAATTCAAAAACTTTTTATTGACAGAACTATTAAACTTGCATAAAATTAAAGTACATTTTACTTCTCCGAATCACCCCCAATCTAATGGTCAAATAGAAAGATTTCACTCAACCATTTTAGAACATATCCGTATTTTAAATACAAAAGGTTTTTCCAAAACACCGTCAAAAAAGAAAATGATATATGCCATTTTAGCATATAACCATTCGATTCACTCGTCCACTAAACTAAAACCTATTGACATCATAAACGGGCATATTAGTAGCAATGACCCCTTTGATTTAGATATTAATCATGTACTCTTAAATGAATATGTAAATGACCATAAAGAAAAAGCAAAAATCATGTATTCCAAATTAAACGAAAATTTAATAAAGCGTAAAGAAAATGTTGCTAATAAAACTAATGAAAATCGGGACGACCCCGAAATCTTTAAACCAAAACAACACGTTTTTATAAAGAAACACATTCGACAAAAACATGCAAACAAATTCACCAAACCAGTAAAATTAAAAACTGTAAATTTAACACATAAAACAGTATCTACAGAACAACGCGAGAAAGTTAGCATGGATAACTTAAAACGCCCACGGAAAAAACCGTATAAATTTAAAAAATAATTTATATTTTTCAGATTTGCTGGAACTCTCGGACTCCAGGATAAAATAGTAATTCAAAATCTATCTGACAACCCAGGATTATTACCCTTTAAGATAGGAACAGCTAAAATAGAAATTTATTCCCATTCTCTCATTCACTATTACGATTTAAATCCTATAATAATTGAAGTAAATAAATTAAAAGAACAAAGTGACAGTATTAGAATGTTGATAAGCACAGATACAAATTATAGTAACGATTTATTAAACTATTTTAAGTTATTAAATTTTACAGAAAATAAAGTGATGAATAAGTTAATAGAGATCGTGCCATCTCAAAATAGGAAAAAACGAGGTATAATTAATGGTCTAGGATCAATTTTCAAATCAATTACAGGTAATTTAGATGCCAATGATGGGGAACGATTTGAAACTCTTATCAAAGAACTGCAAAATAATCAAATTAATTTAGCTACAAATATTAAGGAACAAAATTCGGTGTCATTTGCATTAATTGAAAAATTTAATAAAACGATTCAACAGATAACAAATAATGAGCATATATTAACTTCTCGAATTAAAATAATAGAATCCTTAATGAATGAAGAAATCACCCTTTCTCGTTTTAATTACATTAAAGACAGTATTGTACAAATAATAAATATTTTTGAAATCACTAATTCTATTCTACAGGATATAGAAAATTCAATTTCCTTTGCTAAAATTCAAGTTATGCACCCTAGTATAATCAAAACAATCGATTTATATAATCAATTAAAATTATTAGAAAAATACTTAAACAAAAATGAACTTCCTCTGGAAATTAATTTAAATAATGTGTTGTTATTCGAAAAATTAATAAAAATTGACTGTTTTATTTTTAATAATAAAATAACATTTATTTTAAAAATCCCTGTCGTTCAATCTAAAAATTTTAATTTATATCATTTATTCGCGGTACCTATTTGGGAAAAGAGTCAGTTTAAGGTCATAATACCTAGAAAGAAATTTTTGGTTAAAAACAAATCCAAATTCGCTTTCACGAGCAATCCATGTACAGAAATAATCCCTCGGCAATTTGTCTGCCCGAGAATTGATCTGCTTGAAATTGAAGAAGACGGCCCCTGTGAAATACAATTGTTGGAAATGAAAATTACTTCCACCTGTGAAAAAACGTCAATTCGCCTATCAAAGCCACTATTAAACCAATTAGCCAACTCTAATCATTGGATATACACTGTGCCTTATCAAGACACAGCATATCTTAAATGTCCATCAAACGAAGAAACGAAATATTTCACCACTGGGACTTATTTAGTAGAAATTCCAAAGGGATGTCAATTAACCACACATATGGGGACTATAAGTAACCAGAAATCATCAACAACTTTTGGCCAACCAGTGTTAATCCTAGATTTGGATAATAGCACAATCCAATCCACTTCAAGCAATTTTAATTTTCACTTAGAAAATATTGAACTAGATGATCTACAAGCCATAAAGTCACAAATTACTCATAACCAACCCAAGTTATCATTTGAGAAGGTATTGATGGTTCCCAGTCTTTGGACCTTAATAATTTACGGGACTCTTGTATTCCTGGTGATGTTCTTCGTATACAAGAAACTGATGCCCAAAATATGCAGACATAAGAAATTGACCCAGTCTCCAATAGATCCGACAGCTGTTCAACTTCCTTCATCCTAACTTCAGAAGTTGAAACTCAGGGGGGAGGAATTATGTCGACTCCTATACATGGCCCTTATGGAAGAATGCTGACATTGTAAAACTCTTTGTTCTGATATATTCATTTTTATCTTATTTTGCATTTTTTTATTGTTAGACGTTTTTATTTTCTTTTAGAGTAGTCAGTCAGTTGCTAGATTCCATATTGTTAAGTTGTAATTAAAAGTATAATTGTTGTATTAAGTAATAAAAGTATTTTTTAAAAAACGAACTTTGAGTTAGTAGGAGTTAATTTGTATTTTGGAAATTTTTAGTGATAGCTTGCCGTACATGAAAGTCAGATTGACTTTTTGTATTATAAATGTGATATTGCGAATTATACTGAATTTTTTCTAATAGATCTGATGCGATGGTACTGTCATTTTTATTTTATAAATAAATATCAGTCATGTACTGAACATAATTCTGAACTAAAAACTAATTTATTTCTTTTAACATTGTTGCAATACTCATCCTTCTGTCCTTTATTAATAGAATATAAATAGGCAAAGTAAGGAGCCCAAATATTTTACATGAGCAGGCTTAAGAGGTAAAAGGGCCAATTATTATTAAATAAATTGTTCGATCAAGTTTTTAAACCCTAATCAAAAGGCGATAGAATGGTTTTAAAAATCAAGGCTTGTAAAAATAATCACATGGTTAAACCTAAGTAATGCAAATGCTTCACAAACCAAAAAATTCAACGTCCTAATACTACTATCGGCTTTCGGTATTGCGTTCCAAGTTAAATCATTTCTCGTTTTTGTTACGCTACGAGTTTACCTTTGTGGGCCTCAGTCTCGATAAGGTTGGAACCACCATTTAAGCGTCTCTCGAATTAGATTTATATTTCAAATTTTATCTGCTTTCATATCTACATCTGTTTTAATGATATTCTGTATTTTATCTATAGATGTTTTTCAATAGCTTCGTTCGCGGTAACAATCCTGAACTGATTCGGAATTACTAATTCATACTTTGAGCGCATGCCCGAATCATTATCAATTCTGAATTTTTACCACGCGCGCAATCCCTATTATATCTCAGTGTTTCAGGTATAGACAAGCGGTTCAAAATCAATAATAATTTTACCGCGAACGCAGAATAGAACCATTAGTTCAGTTCTTTTTGTTTCGCGAACGCTTTTTAACTACTGCGCCTGCGAAATCGTTACAATTAGTAATGATTCGGTTCAGGATTCTTACCGCGAACAAAGCTTATGTGGGTGATTCTCGCCTAACTGTGATTTTTTATGTCCAGTGTTTTATTTATCGTTTAGCATAAGTTTTCCTCATCAAAAAGTTAATAATATTATAAATTTAGAGGTATTTTACAACCGACATTATGAATTAGATCATAAACCTTCGTAATTTTTTTTAAGCTGCATATAAATATACTCGAAATGTCAGTACCGTGGCATGTCCGATTCTCATTTTTAAAATTAAATATATAAATTTCTATCAAAATTTATTTTTTAATATAAAATTTACCTCTTATAACTACAATCTAATGCATACTGCACTGAATTTTATTGCAATTTTATACCAATCTTTTGATTGGTAAAAAAAAATAATCATTTATATGTCAGTACCGTGGAAATAATGTCAGTACCGTGGCATTAAAATTTTTAAATTTTGTCACAGTTTTCGTTGTGTCGTAGCTGTAGTAGAACCACTCTACAGGCTTATTTCTATGCATAAATGGAAAACAAAAACGCGTAAAACATACGTTTTGAAACATTTTTAATTTTAGAAAAATGTAAGTTGTAAAAATCACAGTTAGGCGAGAATCACCCATATGTATTTTCTTTTTTCGAATTATAGCCTAGGTGTATGTACCTATAAATTAACTTTTTTTATAGATTACCGTTCCATAATATCAAGTTACGATTACGGAGCTCCATTAGACGAATCAGGTGCTTATACTGACAAATATTACGCTACAAAAGACCTTCTAGAAAAGTACAATCCGATAAAAACACTTCTACCTGCCATGCCACCTTCTCCTGAAAAAATAGCCTATCTAGCAGTAACCATTCAAAAACAACTACGAATTGAAGATACGTTAGCGAGCATTCCAAATGTGTACTCTAAAAACGTAATCGCCATGGAAAAGCTCGATATTAACAACAACAATGGACAAAGTTTTGGTTATACTGTGTACAGAAAAGTATTGGATATCCCTGCCGGTGCTGTATTAAAAATAGAAGGCAGAGTTTGCGATACTGTGATGGTACTCGTAAATGGTCAACTAGTTTCACCTTGGATATCCAGATCAGTTGATTTGAATTCATTCGGTACTTCCAGGGTAGCAAATGGTACTTTAGTTCTTACAAATAATACACTGCAAGGTGCTACTTTAGATCTAATTGTGGAAAATTGGGGAAGAGTTAACGTTAGAGTATACAAGCAGTTAAAAGGATTGTGGCAAGGGGGAGTGTTAGTAAATGACCAGTACATCTATGACTGGCAAATTTATCCTTTGGAGTTTAAAAAATCTTGGACAAACAGTCTAAATTTCCAAACAACTTATATAAAAAATACCGCTGGTCCTGTATTGTACCAAGGTATTTTAAACATAAAAGGGAATCCCAAAGACACGTTTGTTAATATGCAAAATTGGACAAAAGGTATTGTAATCGTTAATGGCTTCGTATTGGGAAGATACGCTAGGATGGGTCCAATTCAGACTTTGTACTTACCAGCTCCATTACTGAAGGAAGGGGACAACTCTATCGTAGTTTTTGAACATTTTAAAGCTGATGGTGAAATTCATTTTACCACTGGACACATTTATGCCAATCATTGATTGTGACAGAACAGCAGAACTTTTTCTTTTTTTAAATGTACTATTAGTTTGTGAAATAAAAGCAACATTATAGAAAAATAGTTTTATTTATAATTTTACATATTAATTGTACCTAGAGCACGGTGAAATGGTAAAGAGATGATAAAAATAAATAATTTTAAAAGTAATCATCAGGAATTATAAAAAATTACAAAAGACAATTTACATTAACCATATCCAAGTAATTTGTTAATTTATATTTTAAAAGTACTGATACAACTAAGAGAGGCAAGAAAAAAGTTAAAATTAAAAAATTACTATACAAAAACCACTTATATAATTTTTTTAAGACTTTAAAACTGTGGTCCAATTCGTTTTCCACAATATTGAGTTTTTAATTGGCAAATGTCATTTCTCAATGGTCAATTTTCGATTGGGCTTTTTTGAAACGTCAGTAGTCAATGTCTTGTCAGTTGTTAGTGATGTTTTTGTCAGCTGTGAGTGATGTTTTTAGACGTCAGTTGTAATTACATTAACAATCGACAAAATTGTAAAAAATTGCTTATAATTTAATTATTGTTAATTGCTAAAGAACACTACTTATTATAAACTAGTCTTAATTCAGTCTTTGGTTAAGTGTCCATAACATTAGGAATATTGATTATAAAAGATACATTTCTGATCCATAATTCCAAGCCATCAAGTTTAATTTTGGAATAGAGTCGTCTGTACAGCTTACTGGAGAATTGCTGAAACAATAAATTTAATATTTTAAAGGAACTATCTACTCGAATGAACAAAGTGACTGACATCTTTTAAGGTCTGTCGGGGTTTCTGGGTAACTAAAAAATGGAATCAGGCATTCCAAACAAATGAATTTCCAGTGGGCAGGTTTGGTAGATCTGACGGTTGCGACATACGATGTATTCTATCTACAATACGTAAAATCATGAATAATGGATTACATTTAAATATTTTATATCGAACACTATAAAAATATTAAATAAAAAAACTGCTTGTACATTTTTTTAAAAACTGGCAGGATTGGCGACTGATATTTCGAATAAAAATAGCGTCCAAGATGCAAGACTATGTCGCTACCCCCTTAGATATACGAGACCTTCCCACTGCCAGGTATTGTTTGACAGGTCGTTGGAATGCCTAATATTTCCCGCCACATATTTGAAATTATTTTATATTACACAGTTGGCTGTGGTTAAGTAGGCTACTAATCACAGATCAGGGAGATAGGAAACGCAATGACCGCAACAACGGTGGCGTCATCTATACGTCTCAAATGTTAACTAAAGGTACACGTCGTTTGTAGACAGACAGCAGTGGGCAGTTTTTAAATATATATGTTAATTAGTTGTATATGTGTGTCCTAAAATCCTGAAATTTAATTTTAAATTTTGAGTTCATGGTTGTGTTATGCTCTAGATGAACTAAGCGAAATAGTTGTAGTTGTTTTTGTGTGAAATTTGAGGACAATAATTATATTTTGTAATATAACAATAAGTCGAAGCATGTATCTCATTAGTAATACATGCCACATAAATAAATTTAAAATCCCCAATGTGGCGTTCTTTAATTTATCAAAGAAAGATCTAGCCAAGTAAGTATCACAAACAGTAGCCAACTTTTTTCACAAACTATTTATTATTATTTATTGTTTTAGAGCAAGAGAATAGCTTGAAAACGTTGGAGAAAAGATGTGATATAAGAAGAAGAATTTCTGAATTCCCATTATTGCGTTTACATTCAACATTTTTATCAATGAGACACCGTTGGCCATTCGTTTGGAAAATAAGAACAAAAATGAAGTTACAAAAAACGATTAAAAATTGAAAAATATTTGTCATGAATAGATTTACAATAATCTATAATACACTGTAAGTGTAGTATTCTTTTTAATAAATAATTTAGTGTAATTAACATTCTTTAAATTTATTTAGCAGAACATGAGAGTGCAATCGATATTTATATGTACAACCTTTATTATCAGATTTTTAAATTTCCCGCTGCTTTGTTTGATCCATAAAATTGACACATAGTGGGTCGGATGTTAACTGCGTTTGAGCTGGTCGTTGTTAAACATGGGCTTCTTGTGAGCGTTTCCTATCTTTATGTCCCTTACCTCTGATACTAATAACATGCCACAACATGTAAAACCTAAAAGTCCATATTGGAATTTCATGGTGTGAACAAGTTTTGCTCTTAAAAATCTTAGAACATTGTGCTATAGCAAGTATTATTTTTAAGCAGATCTACCTACAAATAGTAATAAAAATATTTTTTTATTTTTGGGGTAATATTTACACTTTATTTCAAGAAATTACGTACCGATATACTTAATTATTCACTAGGATAAAACAGGGTGTATATGGGCCATACGCTGGGGTATTTAGACCACTAGGATCCAGATACCCCTCTTGGATGTTCTAAATTTGATGTTTTGCAGACAATGGTGCCTAACTATGTTAGAAATACACAGAAGGGTGCGGGTTTTACATACACCAGAGAAGACCTAGAAAAAGCATTATCTGATGTTAAGAATGGCAACAAAACGATTCGTGTAGCAGCTTCCTTGCATAATATACCTCGATCCACATTAAAACATTACGTATTAGGGACTCGGGGTAAAGGTAATACTTCTGCAGGTGGGAAAGGTGGAGGAGGAGTTTTTCCTATATCTTTCAAAAAAGAAGAAGAATAGATAGCAAATAGTTTAAAAAAGAGTTTGGGCTCTGTCGCGAGGAAGTTATTGATATGGTTGAGCTGTACCACATAATAGGCTGTACATTAAACAAAACAATATATTAACAAGATTTAAGAACAGTTTACGTCTTTTAGACGTCGTCATGCACAGTTAATTAAGAAATCTCAAAGTAAAGAACATGTTATATGTGATCAGGTTTGTTATCTAAAGACTGATGCGTAAATCTATTATAATTTAAACAACTAATAGAACATGTGAATGAGCTAAAATTAAATGGAAAAGCCCCAAAAATATTTGATTTTGATGAAACATCGTTTTGCCACGATTCCTCTAAGATAAAGATCCTTGGAGCAATTAGGGTAAAAAGTCAACGTAAAACAAGTTCTTTAGTTAGAGAAAATACCACGGTATTGTTGTGTTGTTCTGCCCATAGAAACAAGTTGCCAATCTTATGTGTATTTAAAGGTAAATATGTGATGGAGAATTGGTTTAATCACGATGTATCACAAACGGCAATATCTGCTAACGAAAGGGGTGGGATGAAAACCACCCTTTTTCATAATTTGTTTATAAATGTTTTTTAAAATCACATTGGGCCCGAAAGTCCGGTGCTTTTAATTAACGATGGCCACGTTACACACGTGTCAACAAAATTAATTAAATTAGCCCTAGAAAATGAAGTGACCATTATGAAATTTTCACCTCATATCACATATCTACTTCAACCGCTCGATGTCACCGTTTTCAAAAGCCTTAAATCTAGATGGGTCAAAGAACTATGTAAGTGGCAATAACATAACCCTAGGAAAAAAATCTTCAAAGCAGAATTTCTGCAGCCGGCTGCCCGGGTGGTTTGTCAACCGCCATTTTTGCTGGCGCTTTCTGGCTCCTTAGGTTGTGTTTGGTTACTTTCGGTGGGAACTGGGAAACTATCAACGGCAACAAACTCGGGAGGGATGGATGAATAAAGCTAATTGAACAAGAGTTCACTAAAGCTTTTGGCAATCAAGCAAAAAATTACGAAAATTACTAACAAACGATGTGATTACTACGGCTGTCAGTATGACTTTTATTCATGCTTCGATGGAAATACATTGCTGCTGCAACTGAACTGACAATGAAATGCCGTATGAGCAAGAAAGAAGGTACTGTGAGTCTAATTTCAAGAAGGTGGCAGCAAACTTTTTTCTACTAACGTTTAATATAAATAATAATCAAAAAATTTCAATTTTGCGTTTCTATGACAGCATTTTCTACATAGGCTTCTTAAAACGTCATCATCAAGGGCTCCATCGTAGCTATGCAAGAAACTATTTCCTTGTTCTACAAGGTTAAAATAAACGAAATATTTGTAATTTTGCCATTCGTAAATAACACACCTAAAAGTGTTACTAGCTACCCTACCAATAATATTACATTCAGAAACAAAATGACATTTGCTGATTTATAAATGGAACTCAAG
The DNA here is from genome assembly GCA_927349885.1 of Psylliodes chrysocephalus. NCBI lineage: Eukaryota > Metazoa > Arthropoda > Insecta > Coleoptera > Chrysomelidae > Psylliodes > Psylliodes chrysocephalus. The sequence goes on from OV651813.1 coordinate 93,902,197, forward strand.
GTAGAAAACATAACAATAATATAATCGCACAATTCACATCTTCTACAAGAGCCAAAGATGCCACAAATAGCAACCACCTTCAAAAATAAATACGTAATGTCCAGTGTATCTGTAAAAAACTTCCGCAAATCGTCTTCCTCGAATACATATGCCTTCTTGACTATCTCATTTTTGCTAATTGCCTTCATGAATGCATGCATGTAATTTTGAATGGATAGTCCACATAGTCGATACTTTATACTGTTCCGACATTTTCTGGAGATAAGTGAGAACAACTCGTTCATCTATGTGTAACCATTTGCTCTTCCATCCACGTGTTGAATTTATCGTATTCTTTTTTATAAACCGCTTCGGATTTTTGTGGTATTAAGCGCGATTCTGCTTTATTATTTAAATACTCAATATGTGAACTCATTTTAAACAATAACAACTGTTGCGACAATTAATCTTACGTGACAGATTGAAAATAAATTTTTGTTTGTCTCATTTTCATGACAACGAGGTATACTAATGTTACATCACAAATTCAACCATTTTCAGTTATTAGTTCTTATTTTCATTTTTTTGTAGAACTAATACCAATATTTAGGATTTCAAAGTATACCAATAAAAAAAAAATTGCGTAAAGTATGCGTGGATAACTGGTCTTTAAAACACTTGCTCTATTTCGAGCACTTCGGCTGCGCCGTCGTGCTCGAAAAATCGCGCGTGTTTTAAAGACCGTTATATCCACTTATACTTTAATATACCATTATGATTTTAAACGAAAATAAAATTTGCGCATGAGTAATAGAGATAGCAATAACGGGAAAGGTCTATTGCCTATGTATGGCCACGGGCAAACCATCCCATAAAAAAATTACAACGCGTCACGGTTTTACCTCAAAATTTTTAAAATATCAACATCCCTTTACACATTCATATCCTGTTTCTGTCTGTTAATAATTAAATTCTGTACGATGTTTATCCGTGTATTCCTATTCTGTACTTGGCTGTTATACCCGTAGAACTTGATTTTTTAACTGCCTGTAATTGACGAATTCAACTATATGTGTAATTTAAGAAAAACATTATCAATATGTGGTTTTTTTATCCGATAAATTTACTTACCTGTCATCTATATTTTTAAAAACTTCTCGTTGTATGTTCCCTATATCGGAATTATCACAAAAAATTCTAGCTAGCGTCACTTTACGGATTTCATTCAATTGCAACTCCGAAAACGGTTTGGGCTGATTAGTATTGGTGTAAAAGAAACGATCTCCTTGTTTAGTTCGCATAAACTGGTCTGCAATTATACAGGACATCGTTGGTCCCAATAAGGAGTCCACTGGTTTTTCGAGCAGTCCACCAATTATTAGGTCTATGTCGTCCACATGTTTGTAAACTAAAGATAAGGATAGCCTTGCCTAAAAAATAGAAATACAACTTTATTATGTATAACGTTCGTTGGAAATCGACAAAACAAAGTAAGCAAACGATTAAAGAAAATGTTCTTTGAGTCGGCCATGTCCAGTAAGGATTCTTGTTACAATATGGCAATTTTTTTAAAAATTTCCTACATATAGATGTTAGCTATCACTTCGTTTATGATTACAAAAAAGAGTTTAATATAAATGTAAAAGTATCTACTGAAGAACAAATAGCTGACATCTTAACTAAATCTCTTGGGAAAACAAAGTTGCAAAATCTTAGGGATCTATTGGGTTTGAAAGTTGTTGGTTAAATCTTTAAAATAAAATGCAATAAATTTTGTTTGTAAGTAATGTTATGTTTCTTTTAATAATACAAAACCAAAGAGGTGTCGTTCGTTGTTGGTTGTCGTTTGTTGTAAGAAAAATGGATATATGTATGTTGATTAAAACTGAAATAAAATTATATATAAAAAAGATGAAGTATTATTTAAACTATAGTCTAATAGCATTTACAGAAATGTTCTAATAAATGCCGTATGGACTTACCGACTTTGACATTACATCCTTCAAATCTTTAAACTCTAGGACTTTCGGCAAACCACATAGTTGTCTATAGAAATTATAACCCGGTAAACCATGATCTCTACCTCTCTGGATGTCAAAACTTAATAAATCGTATCCAAATTTAGCATCAGCGAATAAATTATTAGTTAACTAAAAAATAGCAAATGAGATTATTTATTTGGTAGTACCTATCTAACGGTAAAATAATTCTAGGGTATACTATATAGAAACATTTAAATTTAATTAAATAATGTGAATAAAACATTTTTGAAAATCCATTGAGCAATCTTACATCCATTGAATAGTGTACTCCAATTTTTTGTGCCCTCTGATTTGCAAGTCCTCTCAAAAGTGAATCAAAGTGTGTCACTATAATGCCTGGATTGTTGAAATGATTCAATAAACGTAAGGTTGAATTTTCCATATTATTTTCATCCATCAAACTGAAAAAATTTTTTTTTTATATAATCAGTCTTTTCACTTTTGATTAAAGTAGAAAGTAACTACTTGCTGATTAAACTATAGGGATCTTGTTCGTTAATCTGTCAAGTATACCTACATGTTGTAACTTTACTCAAAGGTGAAAAGATCGTCCCTTAGTCTACTAAATTTTGAGTGACTTCCAATACAAAAAAAACAATGTTTATTTTGGATTTTAAATCCCATCAATATTTCAAGTGTTCTTACCTTATAATATTCGGAATCATAGCATACAAAACTCTTATACCAGAAGTAGCAAATTCGTTGGAAACGGTTGGATCAATATGTTTATTAAAATCATCATATTTTACTATCTTATTTAAATTTGATGTATCTAAAAAATACAAGATGTAAATAAATTATTGTTATTCTAGAATTATAAGTAAATATAAAACAAATTAGAGCCGAAGTAGAATATAATGCAGACAAGTTAAAGAAGCAATTGGAGAAAGATCCACTAAGAATCTATTCTGGACCTATATCAAATGGAACAGTCATAGACCAAGAGTTGATTTGTAGACTGCACTATTAAAGGATATATCAACTTGAAACAGATATATTGTCAGTATTGAAAGGGATCGTATTTAATTCCGTCCCCGTTGAATGGCAATATAAAGCATCCACCTATTCTATCGCTTTTGACCGCGGTAAATTCCAGGAACCAAAGTCGTGCATGCGCTGGAACAGAAGCGGAGAGTCATCGTCATAGGAACGGGAATTAATTATTGAATGTCGGTGATTGAACGTGGAGAGTGATGGAATGTCCGTGATTGTTAAAAAGGTTTAGGTTTTTGTTAGTTTTATTTATGATAAAAATGTAAGTGCCTTTTTAAATCAATTATTATGTTTCAATTACTTTTATATTATTTAACTAGTTGATGGTTCACTATTTAGATTTGAATTTCACTGTTATAAGTAATTTCATGTTATTTCTTGCCGGCATTTTTTTTGTATCTGTCATAAAAAATTGCTTGCATTTCAATAACGAGTTTATTTGATTTTATGACTTATTTTACTATCTAAATCAGTGAAAAATAGCATCCTATTAATATTTTAATTTAAATATTTTTGAAGTTTATTGATATTTTGTAGTTATACCAAGGAAAATTTGCTATAATTTTTATTTGACCTTGAGATTATTTTTTTAGTCATTTTTAAAGTTCGGCAAGGGAAAAGTAATATTATATTAGTAAATTATGTGTTTTTCTAACATCAGATATTCACAGCATTGGCAGATCTTAGTTAAAAGTATAAAATGCCTTGTTGATTGATACTAACATTTTCGCCCGTGGCTGGGACAACATCGAAATAGGTGTCTCGGTAACTTACCTTATTTTGTCACCAGAATATTCAACTCATAGGTGGGTAGTAAAGCTGTATAGCTTCCCCATTACCTTGTCCCTATTAACACTTCTTCAGTTTTGCATCGAGTGTGTTTGAACCTAGTAATGCTCAATGTTTGTTATTTGATGAGTTATTGTTCTTAAAATATTTATTTTATTTTTGCCTTGCAGTATTACATATTGTTTTTTTTTATATAATGTATTGAATATTATTTCATATATTTTTCTGTGTTTAAATAAATCATCAAGTAATTAAATGTGTTTTTTTATATGTATACTTAATTTGTCATTTGTATCCAAATTGACGTTTGATTGGTTTTATTGTATTTATTATAACTTTGGGGTTTTCTTGCTGGTTCTTTCCCCTCATTTGATAAATTAATTATTTTTTGTTATTGCACCGAACCAGACCTATATTTAATCTTTATAAATATATTTTATATACTTATAAATTTTTACTTTCTGATTCTGTCATCTATAATATTTTCAATAAAGATTAGATATAAATCAATAGATATTTTCTTTTAACCTTTACCACTCTCTCAATAATACGTAAGTAGCCAATAGATAATGAATCTTTCAGTCTGTCACTCGTGGTGTCCTAGTCACTTCATAGTCGATCACGCCGCCACTTTATTTATCATACTTTTATAAAAGAGAGAGAGATATTAGTTAAGTTGTCTCTCTTTATTTCAGTTGGTTACACTACAGTATATTTATCATCTGGTGGGACAAGGGACTCTAGTGATGGGCATCAGGATATATATGTGACTTAATAAACATTTATTAAGTCATAATAACATAAACTAACTCATAAACTGATTTAAAACAACTAACAGATAGATATAAGCTCCAATAAAATGGAGTCAAAGCTGTTTTAACACTGTACAGGATGGAATAGATTCATTCATCTGTTAAACCAAGAATATTTTTAAAGCAAACAAATAATTACACTATTAGTAAGAGATCTAAACTCACCTAGTAAGTACTTTATCCATTCGTTGTAAGTAATATGCTGCATTTCAGCAATGACTATCCTTCTAGCTTCCTGGAAAACTGTTTCGGCATCCCAATCTTCATTCAACTGAGTCAGTTCTTCGGCTAATCTGTTATGCTCTCTCATCCACAGAGTTTGCATCACCGTGAGCTGCGGTATGAAGTTGACGCGATTATCGCCCGATTTGAAGCAAACGTCGGTGTCTGAATTTACCATACAGAATTGTTTTGCGTCAGTGTGTAAAGGTAAGAATGGTTTATTATCTATTATGGACGTTTTTAATTTTCCTGATTCTATATCACGTAAATGTAAGGATTTTTCGGCAGAAGGGCCGTAGATTTGTGATCCATCTAGGTAATGAGTTGCTTGATTCATCTATAAACAAAAAAAAATCAGGTGTGTATTATATCGGAATAGGACGTTTTGACGCAGCCGTTTCGACGCGACCGTTTCGACGCGGCCGTTTCGACGCGAGGACATTTCGACGCCGGCCGATTCGACGCCGGGCCGTTTCGACGCCAAATGTAAATTTTTTTAAGTAGGTAATAAATTATTCAAAAAAAATATTTGAAATGTTTATTTTTTTGCAGATCTATTCTTTGTATAAAATTGGGTAATTTATCATGTTCCTTAAATATTCGCAGTAAGTATTGATATATAGCTGCAGACAATATGTAACCATTAGCTGGCTTATGTTTTCATATCTGTAAAAGGCATAAACAATTAATCTCTGAAAATTAGGTACCTAAAAAGATTTTTAATGAATTACCTACATACATAATGTTATATTATGTAGTTCATTATCCCATTTTAGGTACCTGATCCTAGTTAGATTAAACAGTTAACTAATGTTTGATCTTAAATGTTGATAATTCATTTCCATTACAATATATATACAGGGTATTTCTAAATTCATGCGACAAAATTCAGGAGGTGATTGCTCGTATGAAATTAAGATGGGTCTTTCTTATAACAAAATTTCCTCAGCCCACCCCTTTCCGAGATATCACCCTTAAACGTGGTGAATAAAATTAAGTTTTTATTTTTTTCTAAAATTTCAGTAAAGCTAGAAACTTGAAGTTTTGTAATTTTCGTGCACTCGCAAAGGACTAACCTAGGGTATTTTTTCAATATTATGAATCGTATTAAATTTTACATCTTTACTGTTTTCCACTCAATTTATTAAAAAAATTATAAAGTATGGTGTTTTTTTTTTCTCTGAAGCTATTGTTTTTGAGAAAAAAATTTAAGAATAAATTTTTTTTTTAAATACAACAAGGATTTCAAGTTATAATTTTATTTCATAAAACTTTATTTTGAAAAAAGTTTTGATATAAAATAAAGTAAGGGTTGTTAATTTCACCCCCTTATAATGTAACAGGAATAATGAAAAAATACCCGTAGTTAGTCCTTTGCGAGTGCACGAAAATTACAGAATTTCAAGTTTCTAGCTTTACTGAAATTTTAGAAAAAAAAAACTCAATTTTAATCACCACCTTTTAAGGGTGATATCTCGGAAAGGCGTGGTCTATGGAAATTTTGTGTCGCATGAATTTAGAAATATCCTGTATTTACAGATTTTAAAGGAATCAAAACATTGGTTTGTTGTTGGGACATTTAAACCAACTGCTTTAATTTTTTACCTACATAATTATAGCTAAATAATTTGGGGGAGTTCATTCTGTTCTTTATGCTCTCCTGCCCAATAAACGGCAAACTACATATGCTCAAATGATTGGTATGATGGGACATTTACTGCCAGCTGCAAATCCGGAGATTTCATGGGATTTTGAACTGTGTGCCATAAACGCTTTCAAAGAAGAGTTTCCAAATGCAGAGCTGCTAGGTTGTTTTTTAATTTGAAGAAAAATATGAAAAAACATTTGGCGCAAATAAATTTGCTGGGTCGATATAATACCGATGCTGATTTCAGTCTTCATGCACGAATGGTGAAATTTTTGGCATTTGTTCCTGAAGAAGACATGGATATTGCAATCGACCATTTATTTCGAGAATTTTCTAACGAGTTGCAACCTCTAATAGAATGGTTCGAGGACTCATACGTAAGACGTCTTCAACGACAGGATCGAAGAAGGTTCAATCCTTCCTTTCCGATCACATTGTGGTCTGTCTACAACCGTATTTTGGAGGGTACAGACAGAACGAACAACCACGCCGAAGCTGCACACAGACGACTTCAAAACGAAATGTCCATAGATCATCTAACGATATGGAAATTTATTGATGCACTTAAAAAGATACAAACAGGAAGGGACTTGTTTTATGAACAATTATTGTTGGGCCATCAGACACCAGCTAAATAAAAAAAAACATCGCAATTGTGACGAGAGGATTTTAAAAATCGATTATAATAAGAGAAATAATAACGAATATTTAAAAGCAATATTACATAATTATATTATGCATTCTTAATAATAAAATTAAAAAAGACATTTCAAATATATTATTTTTTTTACTACTAACATGAGAAATCACCATTATTTACTCCATTCCTCTAATGAGAAGTAATATTTCTCTCCCTAGGTAAATAATGATAATAAAAAAAACCTAGGTAAATAATGAAACTAAATTTCATTAGTTTCATTTTGTTAATTTGACAACTAAACTCCCAGACTACTTGATATTTTGAAATATTTGAAAAATAAGTAGGAAATAACTAAAGCTGGGTTTATCAAATCTAATCAAATCAAATATGATAATATATATCAGTGTAAACAGTAAAAATATATATTAACTAGGAAATTCAACACCGGCTTTAAAAATTATTAATTAATAACAATAAATCCATGTCATTAAAATATCAAAAATGCAATGGGATATTTCCTAGAATCATACCAAAATTTGACACATGCCAAATTTTTACATAAATAAAGCCAGTCTGATTAGAAACACGCTCCAGTCTGCTTGATATTTCGAAATATTTAACAAATAGTTAGGAAATTACTTATGTCAAAATTAAAATTGCTAATACATTAATGTTAGTAGTTAAAAAAATTCTATATATACCTCGGCTGAGAAAGCTATTATTTACCTCGCACATTATATCCCTCGGCGCTACGCGCCTCAGGATATAAAAGTGCTCGGTAAATAATAGCTCACTTCTCACCCTAGGTATATAATGTACTATTGTATGAATTATTACCTACCTAAAAAAAATACAGTTGCCGTCGAAACGGCCCGGCGGCGAAACGGCCGGCGCTGAAATGTCCTCGCGTCGAAACAGCCGCGTCGAAGCGGCTGCGTCGAAATGGTCGCGTCGAAACGTCCTAGACCGAGCCGAAGCGATCACATAGTAAAAACTGATGGTGATGCCCAGTGTTGCCAGTCTAGTACAATTGTACTAGATCTAGTACATTCTCTGAGAATCTGGTACTCTAGTACATTCGAAGGAAAATCTAGTACTTTTTCAGCGTATTTTTCCATTTTAAGTGTAAAATATATTGTTCAAGAATTTCCTGAGAAATTAAAATAGTTGTTAAAAATTGCTTCAGAGAAAAAATAGACATTTCTCGAGAGATAAAACATTGTTCAAAAATTGTACGAGGGATCAAATAGCTTGAGAGGTAAAAAATGGTGTTAAAAATAGGTCGAAGGATAAAATAGTATTAGACATTGCTTGAGGGGTAAAATATTATTCAAAAATTGCTCTAGGGATAAAAATACTGTTAGAAATTTAATGAGAGATAAAAAATATTTCTAAATTATTCGAGAGAATAAATAGTATTATAAATTATTAAAATCGTGTTCAAAAATACTGTTGAGAACTAAAATATTGTTCAAAATTAACTCGAGACTGTTTGAAATTTCTCGATTAAAAATTCCTCGAACGATAAAATACTATTAGAAATTGCTCGAAGGAAAAAGAGTTGTTAAAAATTGCTCAAGACATAAAACATTGTTAAAAATTTATCGAGAGTTAAAATATTGTTATAAATTTGTCGAAAGTTTAAATATTGTGCAGTTTGCTAAAGAGATAAAAAAGTTGTTAAAAAGTGCTCGAGAGATAGAATAATAGAATATTATCGATAGATAAAATATTGTTTAAAAATAGCTCAAGAGATAAAAAAAGGTTTAAAAATTGTTCGAGAGATAAAATAGTATTATAAATTGTTAAAATCTTGTTCAAAAATTAAATATTGTACAAACATTGCTCGAAGGATATAAAAAAGTTGTTAAAAATTGCTCGAGAGGTAGAATTCTGTTAGGAATTTATCGATAAATAAAATATTGTCTAAAAATAGCTCAAGAGATAAAAAAAGGTTTAAAAACTGTTCAAAAGATAAAATAGTACCATAAGTTATTAAAATCTTTTTCAAAAATTGCTCGAGAGATAAAATAGTGTCAGAAATTTGTCGAGAGAAAAAATATTGTTCAAAATTGTTATGTTCGTGTTCTCTATAAAACTTTTTTTGCTCTTTAATGACCACACTTCACAATTAGAAAAATCTGGTAGTTTTATACAATCTAGTACATTTTTATGTAATCTGGTAAATTTTTTAGATAAATCTGGTACATTACAAAAATATATTCTGGCAACGCTGGTGATGCCAGAATGGAAACTGATGCTGGTTTAGCGGCTCTCCACATTTGTAGATGAGGAGAAGTCCTTCCTTGCTTTAAAGATGAATTAACTTTCTCACTTAATTTTTTAGATAGTTTTTGTAATTAATTGTTTTCCAATGATTTTTCCAAATCTTATTTTTATAGACTAGTCTAAATAAGCTTTTTATCGGATATGACATGATTGTATACTAAAATTTGTCGCCTAGTAACATAAATTAGTTTAGTTGAGGAGTACCAATAATTATCTGGAAAACTATGTACATGGATAGAAAGTATATCATAAATATGTAGTAAAAATAGTTACAACACATTTTAGACGACCTGAAATAAAGTTTTCAATCTACACTCACTTTCAAAAGTCTTGCACCTCCCAAATATTAGAATTAGGAATATTTTTATTTAGGTTTAAAACTCTTTAATTTAATATTAATTAAAACCTTACACCAAAATGTGGTATCGCGAGAAATGGACTATGATGTTAAGTCAAGATGAAGGTTGGCATTTTTGGATGCCAATAGAGAGTTATTGCACGTTCACTTAAGGCCAAGTTCAATGACAAGTGACGGCGACTTTTTTATCACAAGAAATACAGCTTTGAACGATAATATTTTCAAAAACTGTTTTCATAAATGGGTTCAAAAAACTGTAAAAAATGATGGAAAGTCTATGGTTTGTTTTACTTTTAATTCAAAATATTTTAATAAGTGATATTTAACAAATATTTAAAAGTTATGGACTTTCCATCATTTTTTATAGTATTTAAAAGTTAAAACGCAACATACATTCTTTTATTTTTGCCTAATTATTTCAGGATTCTTGTGATAAGATTTAAAAATGTAGGGCCCATAAGATGCTGCCATCTGAACAGACGGAATAGACACTAAAAATTGAAAAATTGCAACATCGCTCCCTATGCAGACGAATGTAAAATGGCTTAGCCCAATTTGACCATGTTTATGGGTGAGGGGCGAGGTGGTGTGTGGGGAAAGGTTGCAAGTAAATAAATTATTCTATAAATGCTATTTTCTGTTTGGAATACAAGCATGTTTGTTTTGAAAATTTGACGTTTATGGTTTGACGTGTCCTTTCAATTTAATAGACTTTAATAATTTAAAAGATGCAATGTACTTTATATTATTTATATATATTATTGTAGATCCAGTTATGTTTTCGGTTTTTATTTTATTTTTATTTTCTTTATTTGGCTAGTTTGCTAATATCACAATATTCAAATTTAGTAAAAAATAATGTAATAATATAACAATTATTTTAATAACATTCTAAATAGGAAATGTAATTTAACTGCAATTCTTTTGATAACAGTATTTGCCTATGGTCGGTGAATTTCATCTGTTTCCGAATAATTACCCTTAAATGTTTGAATTTTTCTACTAACTGTATAGATTTTCTTCCAATTTCCTGTATTGTTTGTCCACAAACTGCATATAGTTATTACTTATCAGCTTATATTTTGTTTTAGGTATTTGTGTTGATTTTTAACAAATGATTGCAACATCATTTATAAACATTTTGCAGAGTTTCATTGACAATTAACTCTTATCCTTACAACTTACAAGAAACATAGATAAGGACATCAAAGGCAAACAGGTAAATGTCATATTAATTATTGCAACATTAACAATCATTAATATAAATTAAAAATAACAGGGGACTTAATTTTCTTCCTTTGATGAGGTTAATTTCTTCTGATCAGAACAGCGATTCTTTTGTGCCAACTCGACACATTACATACAGAATAGAGAGAGTCATTACATCAAAATCGCTGTCTGGCGAACAAAGATAGGAGTCTCTATAGAAGACGCATTGAAAGATGAGAATCCCACTACATATGTTATTTAATTTTAATATCTCTGACCTGATACTTAGGTAATCTACATGCTACTCAAATGCATGCTTTATAGCATAGATATAAAAAACCACCTTTATACCAATACTTTTTATTTTTTTTTTATCGAATGGTTTTGATCAATAGAATCAAGTGCATTTTAAAGAAATACAATTAATTTTTAATTGTACATATGGCGGGTTGTACAATAGGCAGTTAAAATGTAGAATTAGTTTAAACTGTGAACCTTGTTGTATACTCATCGGTTATTGTTAAACATAGTTTTAAAAATGACATTTGTTTTTGAATATAACTAGTTAAAAATAAAACTCTTGTTAGTTAAAATATGTTTAGAATATTTTTTGTACATACATAATGTATTTTGTAATAATTAAAAATCATAATATTCTTGTAAGGAAGTTGGAAAGCTTAGGGTTTGATCAGTCGCTGTTGAGATTATTTTGATCTTACCTAAATCATCGTTTTAATTATGTCTTTTACAACGGATTTTCATCTTCACCCCTCACAGCAACATCTGGAGTTCCACAGAGCTCCAATCTGGGGTCACTATTATTTAGTATATTTATAAATGACTTGGCAATAAATTTAACTTGCTGTTCGCTGCTGACTTAAAAATATTTACCTCAATCTTATCAATTCAAGACTGTTACTTTTTACAGACCCAACTTGGGAATCGTTGAAAATTGGTGTAATGAAAACAAGCTGTTTATGAATGTGTCTAAATGTAAAGTACCTATGTTCCTATACTAGAAGTAATAACAAGGTGGAGTTTGATTATTTATTTAACAGCCTACCTTTTTTGGACTTGTGGCACAAATTGAAGATTAAGGTATATTATTCAACCAAAAAGTTACTTTTTCGGATTATATTGAAAATACCGTTGCTTCCGAGGTTGCTTCTGGGTTGAAAAGCTTAGGGTTTTTAATTCCGTAATACTCGTTCTTTAACAAATTCTTAAAGCTTGGAGATCCTTACTTTTCTTTAGTTCGTTCCAGGCCAGAATATGCATCTCTTGTCTGGAACCTTATTTACAATATTCATAAAAGATCATTGGAAAATGTTCAGCGGCGATCTCTTAAGTACCTTTCTTTTAAAATAGATGAGCTGTATCCAATTCGAGGTATTGAAGAATCTCTGCATCTTTCGAAAAAAGAAGGGTAGTTTCCAGTGTTACATTTTTTTTTAAAAAATATTACATAACACTATTGATGTACTATTTTTGATTTTTTTTTTTTTTTTTTTATTTTTTTTTAATTTGAATTTTTTGACTGCGGGAACTGAGTCCATTCGCCAAACCACATCGATTAAATTTTATCTTAGTTCAATATCATATAGTAAGGATAATACGCTCACGTCTAGTTTTACAAATTAATTTTATTAATTTTATTTACATTATAATTATAATAATAATAATATAATACAGTATTTACAAGTTCTTTTTTTTTTACCAAATTACAGCTTTTTTTTGTTTTTGGTTTTTCTTTGTTTTTTTTTTTTGTTTTTTAATGTTTTTTTTTTTTGTTTTTGATTTTTTTTTTGTTTTTTATATTTGTTTTATTTTTATTTTTTTTTTTTTAATTTTTTTTTTTATTATTATTTTTTTTTTTTTATTAATTATTTTAGGATTCACAGGGACACTACACGCTTATGGGTCTTTATAAGCGATTTTGACAAACAAGAGGACCACGGATAGACTTGGAAACAGTTAGGATATATACAAAGGGTAGATCCTTAATATAACTTAACTAAACATTTTGCGAACACATATATACAACTTTTTTATATTTTTACTTTTAATTTTACAATGTGTTTATATAATATATAAAAATATTTTGCGTTTTTTATTTCTAACAGTTGGGCTAAATTGTAAGGTTTTGTGATGTCGGAAGATTGATTAATTAAATTATTTAATAAATTAACATATGTTTTATTGGATTCACAACCTAAAATGATATGTTCTGTTGTTCCTATTTCTCCGCAATTGCATAATGGATCATCTTTTAAATTTATTTTATGAAGATGTGCGGGAGCTAGTGAATGATTAAACCTTAATCTGCAAATTGTGGATAACATATGTTTGTTTATGGACATGTCATGAAACCAAGGTTTACAAGGTATAATTGTTTGTAGATTTTTATAAAATTTACCTTTATTTGAATTATTATAATCTGATTTCCATTTATTTCTAACTAAGGTTTTTGAAAAAGCAGCCATATCTTCTTTTGTGCATTTATATTCTGCTACATTTGTACTTATTGACCCTTTTCTTGCTATGTTATCCACAACTTCATTATTTATTAATCCACAGTGAGCTTTAATCCAAACTAGCTTTGTCATGATGTGCATATCACTTATATTTTTAACAATTTTCAAAATTTCAACTATGATATAGTTCAAATTTTGACATCGGGACTGCGTCAGTTTTTCAACAGCACTTTTACTATCTGAGAAAATGACAATATTTTTTTGGAAATTTTCTCTGGATATGTAACTAATAGCTTCTAAAATTGCTATTAATTCCGCGGAATAAATAGACATTTTTTTATCAAGGTTAACACATTTACTAAAATTATTTTCAGGTATCCAGAAAGCGGCGGAAACATTGTTTTGCGATTTTGAGGCGTCCGTATAAATTTGAATAAAATTTGGAAACATTTTTGCAACGTCATGGTTGAATATTACATTTCTTAATTGGGGTTCTAATTCATGGTATTTTTGGGGTAACAGAGTTTCTTTAAAATGTATTTTTTGTAAATCAATTTGAAATATGGGTGGAATATTTGTTGAATACGTATCATTTAGGCTTGCTTGTATCTCGGAATATGAGTCTATTAAGGCCGGAGATTTTTTCTTTTGCCAGTATTTACTTGTGAGATCCAAAATATATAAATCATTAATTTTTTTTAGTAAATCACTATTTTTGTGCTTCAATTTATATATAAATTTAGAACTTAAATATATTCTTCTTAGATATAAAGGATATTCAACCGCTTCTACATAAATATTACTATTTGGTGTACTTCTTAATACTCCCAAACATAATCTAAGACACTTGTTTACTAAGACATCTAATTTTTTTGTATGTGTATTTGCAGCTTGATGGTAAAAAATTGAGCCGTAATCTAGAATGGATCTTATAAATGATCTATATAGACATAAAGAAATATTAGCATCTGCGCCCCATGATGTATGTGTTACTGCCCTTAATATATTTATACCTCTTTCTGATTTGGTTACAACAGAGTCAATGTGATCCTTCCATAGTAACTTTCTGTCCAATACCATGCCCAAATATTTAACTTTATGTTTTACATTAAATTCTGTTGATTGTAGTTTTATATTTTCAGGTAAATTGTGTTTTTTTGAAAATATGCATGCTTGACTTTTATTCTCGGAAATTGTGAATCCTTTATTAAAACACCATGATTTAATTTGACCATAAAAGTTGCTAACACTTTGGCTCCCATTAGGTACAGAACAGTTATTTTTATATATACAGATATCATCTGCATACTGCAACATCTTGACGGTGTTGTATGTGTTTCTCCACATTTGTTCTAGGTCGGCTGTATATACTAGGTATAAAAGTGGAGAAAGAATACTTCCTTGAGGTAATCCTTTGGATGCAGACCGTGGGCCAATTATCTCATCTTTGATTTTAACGTATATTACTCTATCATTGAATAATGCAATTATTTTCTGACAGAATTCCGCCGGTAATCCTAATTGAACCATTTGTTGAAATAAGATGTTTAAGTTAACGTTGTCATAGGCGCCTTCTATATCTAAAAACAGTGTCACTGTTGATTGGTGGTTTGAGAATGAAAGATTAATGTCAGTAATCAAATTTCCCAAATTCTCTATCGTCGAGTGGTCTCTTCTGAATCCAAATTGACTTTTAGGAAGGAGATTGTTAGATTCTAACCAAAACTCTAATCTTGATTTAATCATTCGTTCAAATGTTTTTAGTATACATGACCCAAGTGAAATGCCTCTATATGAGTTTGGTTTTGTAGGGTCCTTGTCGGGCTTTAAAATAGGGATAATGATATAGTTTTTCCAACTCTTTGGAATTTCGTTGTTTTTCCAAATATGATTGTACAATTTTAAAAGGATGATTTTGCTACTATGTGGTAAATTACTGAGCATTATATAGTGAATGCTGTCCATTCCCGGAGAAGTATTTTTTTTATTTTTAAGACTATTTTGCAATTCTTGCAATGAAAATTCTTTTAATAAAGGATTATTTGAATTTCTATGTTCTAGTTCTAATTGTTTTTCTGGTACCCAAGGAGGTGCAATATTATGAAGAAACGTTTCTACCCAGTTGTCCCTAGTTATGTTATTTTTGGGAATTTTGTATATATTTTTTAATTTTTTAACTTCATCCCAAACCTGTTTCATTGGTGTACTCCTATTTAAGTTAGAACAAAATTTACGCCAAGAAGTCCTTTTACTCTCCAATATAATTCTTTTTGTGTATGCTACTGATCTATTAAAATTAATATAATTATTTACATTTGAATTACGTTTGAAGAGAAGAAAGGCTTCTTTTTGTTGTTTTATTGCATTTTCGCAATTTACATTCCACCAAGATTTACAAAATTTAGGATTGGTAGTTGTTTTCCGCTCTGGTATAGATAGACGAATCTGTTCTTCAAATTTTTTAATAAATTCATCATATGTTATATTTTTTACGTTAATTTCTGAAGAAATTTGTTCCATTAGATAGGAAAATAACTTCCAATCCGCTTTATTTACATTCCATCTAATGTGGATATTTGAACTTATGAGCGTATTTTCATCGTCTATATTTATTTGAATATTTACCGGAAAATGGTTGGACCCTAAGGAGATCTTATCAGTGTTCCAGTCACATAAGGTTGAAATATCTCCAGAACATATTGTTAAATCAATCGCTGATTTATTTTTTGTATTATGATTAGGAATTAATGTTTCTGAACCGTCGTTTAGAAAATTTAAATTATTATCTTCTATTGCAGTTAGTAACTCAGTTCCCGCAAAATCTGTCAAATCACATCCCCAGGCAGAGTGGTGACAATTGAAGTCTCCCCCTACAATGAATGGCTTTTGTAGACTACTAAAAAAGCGATTCCATTCTCTAGTTGTAATTTTTAAGTTAGGTTTAACATATATTGAATAAATATAAATATTTTTGTTTTTTACTTTAATTGTTATTGATGTGCACATGACATTATTTATCTTATAAAATAGTTTAGTATTATAAAAAGTAATATTATTTTTTAAAAGGATAGCGACTCCGCCATAACCATCATCTCGATCTAATCTGAAGCAATTATATCCTGAAAAGTGTATGTTTATTTGTTTTTTTAACCATGTTTCACTTAACAAGACTACATTAATATTATTATCGAACAGATATTTTTCCAACAAACCTTTATTGGGAATAACCGATCTAGCATTCCATTGTAATATTTTAACTACGAACATTATTAATAATTGGAGAAATTTTTTCTTTTATCAAATCTAAAATTTCATTGTTATCTGTTGAAAGAAATTCTTTTATACCATTAATTATTAATTCGCATAATAACTGATTTCTGAATAATTCGTTTGAATAATCATTTTGATTCCGGGAAGAGGAAGGAATGGGCTGACTTTGGGGTAACTTATGATACTGGGGAATATTTCTGTGGCCTTCGAAGACAGGCCTGGATGGTATTTTAGGGATCGAAAGGATCTCTCTATGCTCTTGACTTATGGAGTCAACATCTATTGGACTTACAGCAGGGCGTTTTCTTTTTTGTGTTATTGTATATTTAGAGCTTTGGTTACTATTGTTTGTAGCTGATGCATAACTGGATTTATGTCTGTTTAAAGCTTCTGAGTAACTAACATTTTCAGTGGCCATAATGTGTTTAACTGTTTTTTGTTCAGTATATTTCGGACAGTTAGCCTTGTCGGTAGCTGTATGATTGCCCTTACACAACACACAGGTGGGATTTGTTTTGTCTGGACATGTATTATCACTATGGTCTTCGCCACAAAACCTGCACCTAACTTTTCCCTTACAATGTTTACCGATATGCCCATAACGTAGGCAATTGAGGCACTGAATAACTCTAGGGATAAATTTTTCAACTTCGTAAACTAATCTCTCTATTATTACCTGATTTGGGACTGTTTGTCCTTTAAATGAAACAATAATTGTCCCAGTGGGAATTAATTTATCATCTACTTTTCTAAACATTCTTTTAATATTTGTAACTGTTACTGAAGTACCAAATCTACCCTCAATAATATTTTTTAATTCTGTTTCTGACAAATTAACATCCACGTGTCTAATAACACCCCGTTTTTGTGTATAAAAAGTAGGAATATATACGTCATAATTATGTTTTTTTAATGAATCTGAATTAACCAAATGGTTTGCACTATTAAATGAATTAAATTCTACCCTGACCTTATTTTTTCCTATAACAGAAATATTAACAATATTATTCTGGATTTCGGGTTCGGCATTTAAAATAATTCTAGCTGTCCCTATTCTGTGTAATTTTCCAATATTACCTGATTTGTTTTCCACAAAAACATAGTATGGGCCTTTATCTCCAAATGAATAGAAGTTTTTTTCTTGATTATTTTGACTTACTTGAGATTTTTCAATGTTATTTTCATTATTATTTACATACTCATTTTTTGATTTTAGATCCTCTTCACTGCTTTTCATATCCTCACTAGTTAATATTTCATAGCTTACATTATTCTTTCCCCTATCCGGCGGAATATCTTGTACCTCCATTTCCATGTTTAATTGTAATAAAAATCACACCTAAACACGGCAATAAAAAGTGGTTTTGATAAATAAGTAAACTCGCACTGTTCGATTTCAATCCTCACGCTGTGAATACACTATTTTTGATAAATTAAATAAATTTTAATGTTCCCCAAACAGCCATTAGATATCATAAAACATTTTATACAGCAAGTATTTGAACGAACTTGGGAAGAAATTCGCCTATAAGGCTAATGTGCTCAAATTTTAATTAATTTTGTTCTGATTGGGATATTTATTTCGACCATTAGTTGTACTAATTTGTAGCTAATATATTTAGGATTCTTTCTTTTTTTTTTGCTGTTGCTAAAATTATTTTATGTCGAAATATTATGTTTAACATTTATTTCATGTATTTTGTTCTGTAAATGGATTAATTTGTTGGGCAATAAAATTATTTTTATTTTATTAAGCAAAAAAATGTTTATTTTGATGCTTCTACCACCTTTAAAAGTTTGTCAGTATATTAACGAGAAATCCTATATAATTCCCAAAGAAAAATATTTTTAGAATAAATTCCGAATTCTATTTATTGATATTTGTTATTTTTTAGGTTCAGTGACTCGAAACATGATGATCAGCTACACCAAGAATATCCTTGATACTTTAAAAAAATGGTACGAGATTAAGCAGATTTGATGCTATGTCACATTGTGGTGCGAAGACGTGGCTTGTATAAATTTGGGGTATCAGTTAATAGAAAACAGTACGCAAAAATAAATTTAAATCTGCAGATGCATCAGAGATAGCCATATTCCATACCACAATATGTCATGCGTGAACTCGATGAGATTTCATTGGCTAAGTATCATTCCTCTGTAATGTTTTGTATCATTAGGAACACGCAACATTGTAAACAATTATGACCAGGGTTTTTTAACCTTTTCCCTAGGTCAGAGAGAATAAATAAATACTAAATAATGTATAGTAATAAAGATTGAAAATATATATACTTTTAAGAGTTTTATTATGTCAGCCATAGTTTTATACCAAAAATGAAAATAAACTGAAATTATACATTAAAAATACATTCATAAATAACTATATTTATAACACTCATCGACTCTCTCCTGGCTAAAATATGACTTATCTATCTATTAGGCTCTGTTCTGTCTTATTTTTTGCCTTTAGCCTCCTTCTGACACTTTCATTCGTTCTTATTCAGTGTAGTATTCACATAGTTTTCAGAATATCAAGTGTTATACCTATCTGATGCTTGGTCCTGCCAAGTTCATCTTCAGTACACCTGCTTATGTGACATCTATCTCGATGTCAAGTTTGATTGAACACCCGTTTCTTGCCTATTACTCTTATACTTAACCAGAACTAGCTTAGACTTGAACGCATATGTCTAATTCGGCCAAAATACAGCCTTGGTACACAAATATCTATTTTACCACTGGTTTCATTACAAAAAACTGGAGTAAAGGGTAAAATTATCTCTTGTCCAGTACACTCGTATAATACACTTATTAGCCTATATTATTTTTGATTGAAGACGTATACATTTAAAAATGTTTACTTAAAAATAAACATTTAATTTTGATATTTTATTTAACTCGATCAAAACATTAAATTATTATTTTCCATGGCTTATACCGGACCTGTATGTACTCTAGTAGCCATGGAGTAGCTGACAGTGTTGCCGTCAGTTGCCGCCACATATTCATTAGTGACAAACGTTTTATAAATTCATCGTGTTAGAAATTTGTTGACAAAAAGAGATAGAAATTTAAAGTGACGTCTTTTATTACTTCGAATGAAAAAAATCGATAATGCAATTTTCTAACCTAAAAAAAATCGTGATGATATGTCAAACAAAATTGAACTTGGCCTTAAGGTCAGTCGCTATTAGTGCCGCTCTTATTTTGACATCTGAGCATGCGTAGATCACTAACTTTAACAAAGATTGTGCCTGTCCTTAAAAGAGAGTTATTGCAAGTTCACTTAGGGTCAGTCACTATTAGTGCCGCTCTTATTTTGACATCTAAGCATGCGCAGATGTTAATGTTCTAAAACTGACTTTATTAAGGATTGTGCCTGTCCTTAATTGTGGATGTTTAAGGGCAGCAGGTAGTGGCGACTTTATAGCTTTCGGATGCGCTCGTCATTTAAACCTTCTAAAATTATAATTTCTAATGCCTCTTTAATATTAGGTACTATTATAGAATTTATTTGACTCTAATTACGATGTCACTATTAGTGGCTGGCTTTATAGAAATTTGCAATATCTCTCTTAAGGATAGGCACAATCTTTATTAAAGTTAGTGATCTGCGCATGCTCAGAGGTCAAAATAAGAGCGGCACTAATAGTGACTGACCTTAAGTGAACTTGCAATAACTCTCTACTGTCAGGTGGCAGTCCAAGCCGTACTTCTTTCTGTATTTTTGGTCTGTTAAAAAGATAATAAAGTTAATCGTTCAAATTCTGAAAGCATCCTTTTATTAAAACTGCAATCGACCTGGTTATTACATATTTTGGCGACGAGGAAACCAATTGTAAACAGATTTTCGGGAAGTAGTCCTGATTACAGTATTTCACATTTTTTTTTTTGTTAAATCATTTCCACTCGAGGTCACGTTGAAACCATTTAATTAATTGAATCCGAAATGGGCACTAATGTGACAGTGGTAAATACTTGAAATGTGGCGAACCTAAGAATATACAATGTTGGAGACGATTGGAAAATATTTAATAAGCAATTAGAGCAATTTTTAGTGGCGAGTAAAGTAGAAGACAGTAAGTGAGGAAGTTTATAAAATTTTAAAGAATGTATGCCACCCGCATAAACCCAGTGAAAAAAGTTTTGATGATTTGATTGAGTTATTGAACAATCAGTTTAAAACACAGGTGTCTGTATACAGAAGTAGAATATATTTCGATCAGCTAAGACAGAGCCTAGAAGATGTTAATGGGTGGTACGTAAAGGTGAGGGTTCGAATTTGGAGCAGTCCTAGATAGCAGGGTGCTGGACAAGTTCGTAGCAGGTATGCGGTCTGGTCCAGTTCTGGATAGATTGTGTGAAGAGAAAACGACTAAATCATTGAGGGAGATGCTGAAGATTGCAAGGGCCAAGGAAGCTGCAATACGAGAGACCCTTCCTGCACATGTGCAGGAATTGAACCTACTGCAGAAAACACCACTGATGACGGATAAACAGGAGTTTAAGGTAGAAAACAAAGGCCAGGTATGTTTTCATTGTGGTTATGACAATCATAATTTTACTAACTGCAAGTATAAAAATTTTGTATGCAAAAAGTACAACAAAAAAGGACACAAAATAAAAGTTTGTCGCAGTAAGTTTGGAAAAAATTTTAGTGTAGAGGTACAAGAAGCTAAAGAGCAAGTCGATTTTTTAACGTAGAAATTTTTAATATCAATGATAACTATTCTGTAGAACCAATTTATATGTATGCTAAGCTAAATAATGAGTCTATAAAGTAAGAGGTAGATACGGGAGCTGGATTGTCATGATTACCATTCGATATATAGGGACAGTTTTCTAAAGTAAAACTAGAGCTAACTAGCATTGTATTAAAGGTGTGTCATGGTTCAGTTGTGACCCAAAGGATCAGATAAAGTTGTCAGTTAACTTTAATGACATTATATTAAAGAAGGGTCTAGGACGTTTCGCCGGCATGAAATTTCTTCTAGTGGGTTAAAGAAAAGTAATGTTTAAATAGAGGCTTAAAAACGTCAAGTCCCAAAAATGTTACGGAGGTCAGAGCATATACGGGGATGGTAAATTATTATTCCAAGGTTATTCCGAATCCTGCTAGAATGTTAAAACCCTTGTATGATCTGACCTGACTGAAAAAAATTAAATTTAATTGGACCGAAGAATGTGAGGAAGCATTTAATGCTGCAAAGAGAGAATTAGTATCCGATAAGATACTAGTACATTTTGACCCACTTAAGCCATTAAGACTGGCCTGCGAAAGTAGCGATTACGGTTTGGGTGCGGTGTTTCTACATGTTATGCCTAATGGAATGGAAAGGCCGGTACGCTACATTTCCAGGATGATGTCAAACGCGGAAAAAACTATAGCATGGTACATAAGGAGGCTTTATGTATTTACTGGGTGGTACTTAAATTTTACGAATATTTGGCAGGTAGAAGGTTCGAGATCTTAACAGACCATAAACAACTATTAACTCTCTTTGGAGAATTTAAAAGCTTACCAAAGATGGCAGCAGCTCGTTTGCGAAGGTGGTGTATATTTTTATCAGGGTTTGACTATACGATTAAATATATTCATGGTGAAGAGAATGTTAAGGCAGTCGCATTGAGTCGATTGCCTGTAAATAGCACTGATAATTTGGAAGAAAATCAAAATGATTATTTTAGCTATATAGAAAACTTAAATTTTCTTGAAAATGTACTTCCAGTTGATACACTAAAATTAAGGGCGGAAACTCGTAGAGACTCTGTTCTGAGAAAAATCGTAAACTTTATAAGGGTAGGGTTTCCCGAAAAATGTATAGACGATCTGTTAAAACCGTTTTTTATTCGGCGATCTGAGTTAACCATGAATCAAGGTAATGTGGTGGTACCGGGTAGTAGTACCTATAAAAATTGGAGATCAGTTACTCAATGAACTACATAGCACACACAAGGGAATTTCTAAAATGAAGGCAAATGCAAGAGCATATTTTGGTGGCCTTCTTTAGATCGTGATATAGGGAAAATGGTTAATAATTGTAGGGCTTGTTATTTATCAAGGCCGGATCCTACTCAGGCAACTGTTATACCTTGTGTAAAAGCGGGAAAGTGTTTTGAAAGAGTTCATGCAGACTTTTTTGGCCCTCTTCAAGGAAACATGAGGCCTTTGTAATGAAAAAAATTAATGGGGTAGCTACAGTTCAAAAATTTCGTGAAACATTTGCCCGTTTTGGTCTACCGAAAGTAATATGTACCGATAATGGGGCTCAATTAACTTCGGAGTTTTCTCAGTATCTATCGAACAACGCTATTAAATATTTAACGTCCCCACCGTATCACTTTGCAACTAATGGCTTTGCAGAAAATGCGTAGCATTATAAAGATGATGAAGAAGAGCACTTGCATGGAAGCAGTTTTACAAAAATATTTATTCCACTATAGGAACTCAGTATATATCACTACAGGTGTGAGCCCTTTTGATTTAGTTTTTAAAGTTAGGGTTAGAAACCATTTTGATTTCCTTTTAGAACAGAAAGTTAACAGTATTAGACCAGCTACTAAGAAAAGAGAGAGAAAAATTTATGGAGGGTCTTAGTAAGAGATTATAGATATCCTAATAAGAAGAAATAGGTTGAGGGTATAATAAATGAGGTATTAGGAGATAGGATTTTTCTTTGTAAAATTTTAGAGGAGAACTTGATTTGGAAACGTCATATTGATCAGATATTAAGAGGAAAATTTAATAATTTAAAAGTAAATTCTGAAGTTGATGAATTTAAAAAGTTTGAGGCGAGTCCTATAATCACCCAATCTGATTCTGTGACGTCTCCTGCAATAAATGTGTACCGTCCCACTGAACCTGATGTATCTAATGTTAAGCTTGATATTATTGATGGTAAAAAGATAGTAAGTGATATTGACAAAACTAATAGTGAGAAGAAAGAAAACAGTGGTTACGGAGCCAGAAGTGCTTCCTAGTGTAAGTGTCGCGTATAATCGGCCTAGAACAGTAAAGGACCCGAGCGCCTCGATCTTTGAGAGGGAGGTATTGTGGTATCACGAGAAATGGACTATGATGTTAAGTCAAAATTAACGTTGGCATTTTTGGATGTCAATGTCAGGTGGCAGTCTACGCCGCATTTCTTTCTGTATTTTTGGTCTGTTAAAAAAATAATAAAGTTAATAGTTCGAATTCTAAAAGCATCCTTTTATTTAATACTCTAATCGACCTGGTTATTACACAAAATGAAACAAATTGTAAATAATAAGTTGCTCTTATCGTCAGAAAATATTATTAAGATATATTTTTTATTTTTGAATAATACAGAGGGTGCAAGGATTTTGATAGTGAGTTTATTTAGGTCAACAACCAAGAGTTTGTATCATATAGACAATATGAGGCAGTTTTGTTTAATTAAAAAGGCAAAACCTAATTTATAAGGGAGGGTGGGGTTTGATTTTGATACATTTGTCGACAACTTTACTAATGGGAGAAGGTAGACCTTAGCTCTATTTATCTAATTAAACTTAATGATTTTTTATTGTCCATTTTCTAAGCATTCGGGAATATATCAGTAATATGAGCACTGTGTGGGACACAACCTCCAACTGATAGATATGACAGATGGAACAAACACTTGATATATTGGAGACTACAAGAGTAGGAAGTAGGAAGACACCAAATGTGATTGGCAGATAACCTTTAGCATGCAACTGCTTGCAAAATAATGAATAAACCTAAAAGCTTTAAGGTAAGGTCTGTTTATAAAATTTAGCATAATAAGGTTCAATAGATATAAAACATCATTAATTTTTGGTTTGGGACAGGACATAATCTTCTGTATTTTTTAGAGTTATAACATTTTTTGCCCAAATAAAGGTGAATATAAAGAGGAGAAAGTAAAATTATTTAAATGCATAAGAAGCAATAACTTCCAGCTAGTACTATATATTTCATGCTTAGTGTACACTTAATACCTGTTCTCGATGTCCCATACTGCAATCAGGTCTTAGTGCTGTAATCGATCTAACATAATTCATGCATTGCACTCGTTTTGTTTTATAAAATTTATCTTTTAGTGGAACAGCTATAGGCATACATGAGGGATGAATGTATCTAGGTGCAAAGGTGAGACCATCTTCGTCACAGCAACCAATGGATTCGTTATAATGAACTAAAATAATAATTAAAGTAACTGAAAATGTTTTGGCATTTAGGAAATGGTTATTTAATAATTTGATTCTATTCTGAAATAATATAAATAATAAATATCAAACTCGATATTGGATGTGAAAAGCATTTCGAAGTTCCATTCAATAATTCTAATACTTACTCATTATTGTTGAAGCAAATCTACTTAAATCCTCTTCTATAAAAATTCCCCACTGAGTAAATGCTGACGTAAGATATTCGTGGGGATTGTTTTCATTATTCACAATGGTGCTGCTAATTTTTCTTGGAAGTGGCATCATTGCTTTAGAGACCGATCGCTTTGGTATTTCAAAGGCATTTATGTAGTGAGGATTTAAAAATCTAAAATATATAAACATTTGCATATGGGATTTTAAATGACCAATATTTGTTTAACCAGTGCTTGTTTTTTGGGCGCTGTCATTTTTAATTTAGGAAAGATCTGGTGCGTCAGAATAATGGCGAGGGGTGTATATCATATTTGAAAGCGGTACATAGGTATCCTTGGTATAATAAATGAGAAGAAAGATCTGATAGGATATAACTTAATTCAAAGGTTTATTTAGCATTCGATAAAATCAACTAGGATAATCCAAAAATATAATCTGCGCATACAAATCCCACTTCTAACCTAACCAAACAAAACAGAAATATAAAAGTAAGCTATTCAAATTATAAACTCACCTAGTATATGCCGTGTAAGACTCTCCTAGATAGGCTTTATCAATATGGTTGCAGGTGCCATCAATAGATCTGTAACTGTTAAGTTCTTCTTCAGGTGAACATTTCTTATCAAGATGATCGCAAATGAAGCCTAAAGACGTGTTATGAAAAGACATTTGCTGCAAATTCTCGTTGCATTCAATTAAATTCATGTGCTCTCTAAAAAAAGCAGAAAATTATTTATCGGTTTTGTATCACAATGTCAGTATGGAAATAAAAAATTTATTTATGCATAGACAATAGGTTATTCCTTTCTAACTATAAAAGAGAAAAGGGAAACTTACTTAAAACAAGTGCTGTACGCTAACTGGCAAGATGCCTTTAAAGCCAATCGAGCTTGCCTTCCTCTGTCTACCGCTGTCTGGTCTGGTTGGAGGTTCAGAAAAGAAGCATGTGCAGGTGTTCCTGGTACTATACGGGTTGGTGATTTAATTGTGTTTTCAAAACGATTCATCAATCCAGTGTACTTTGATGCAAATTCGATTGCATCTTCAATTTCATCGATATTAATTTTAAAAATGTTTTTGCTTTGGTGCTCAATCATTTGAGGACTATCATCTGTGGTAAGCAATTAAAAAAAAAAGAAATATGTAGAACAAACTGTGTTTTTTTTTGTAATAGAAACACATGTTGCATTATTTTTTTGTTAATTCGGAATTAAATAAAGATAAAATTTGCGGTTGGAATGGTTCAAATCATAGCAAAGAATTAAATGTGAAAGATACAAGAATGTTCATGTTTAACATTTCATTACCTTAGACTACTTGGAGTATGTGAAGTGGATTTCTGTTTTTAATTCCCAAATTTTAATTCCAAATGTTTAAAGGGTTTTCTGGCATGGAGAAACTAAACTTACTAATGACGCTTCTGCAGCGAATTTTCCGCTGGCGTCAGATTACTTAATATGGTTTATCCACTTTTCAAAGACATAAGTAGCATAATTTCAAGGTGCGGAATATTACAGGGGTTAAATTGTTATTGACTTAAATTTCTTAAGGGTAGAAATAACGAGCCATAACTCTTATGAATGGGATTTTTGAAATGGTTTAAATTTTCGAGTTATCTAATATTGTTCAATGTACTCGTATTTTCAATGTATCCATGAAAAATTGCATGGTATACTTCTTTTAAAAATAAAATGCCAATGGTTAGAAGTTAGATGATGACGTCTTAAATCGTGTTGTTTCCTGGATGAAATTTCAGAATATGTATATGATTTAGAATGAAAAAAGCAATTGATTAATGGAAGGACCACTCCGGTTTCTAATTTTTAAAGACCTTTGAGGCTCTATACAAAAAATATTCCTAGAAAGTTCCTGCTATAGTTCTTTTGGGACTGATTTTCTTGGTAGGGGTAAGAAATCAGTGGTGTAAATTTTTGTAGAATAGTCTGTATATTAAATTTTATATTACTTGATTGTTTTATTCTTAAAGTAATACCTTTGTTGCACATGGTGGTATTCACAAATGTAAGTTCCAAATGAAATAATGTAAAAATAAATATTTACCTAGTGGTGAAGGCAAAAGCGTAGAAACTTCCACTAGAAAAATTCCAAGTAATATACATAGATGAGGTATATATTTCATTTTGAATATGTAGGTTAGATGTTGATGTATCTAAAAATAAAAAATGAAGCATAAAATGAGTAGTCTTTTGCATATAAACACAGAAAACCTGCATTCAGATTCATGGTACAGGATAAACGCATATTGGCAAACAATTCTTATATCGTTTTTATGTTTTCGTTGACAGTAAAAATATACTACTCATCGCAACAAAGCCAAACAATTAAGTAAGGAGAACTGAATTGAGAAATATAAGTAAAGTCCCCATTTTACAAACAGTCTTTAAGGTGCGTATAGATATGACGGGCCGGCTTGGGGCCCATATTTGGATCGATAAATATTAAACAATAGAAATCAAGTACCATTTTACTCAAAAATTTTATAGTTCAGATAAATTTTTTACCATCTCTATTCTATTCACTACCGTAAAGGCAGAGCCCAACAGCTGAGAACAGCAAAAGTGACTCAGAATTCAGAATAGAATATAATAGTTTTCAACAATGTTGTCACAGGCGAAGAAAATTCTAAAACAAATAAAATTATAATGTAGAATACATAATCTCACTTAAAGTTAAACTCTGTTTGAGATGACACAATAAAAATTTTGTGGTACAGTCTAAATACCATTTAGCACTTAGTGACTGCACATATAGCATCGGAAATTGACATGTATCACCTAAAACTGAGCCTAATTTTAAGTAGGCTTTATACAACCAGCCATAAGTGTATTGTTTTCTGTATCATTTAAGGTCTTCTTAACCTAAGGGAAAAGACAAAATCGATAAGTAGTATAAAAAATGGAACAGGTAAGTGTTAATAATAAAATGTGAACTTGAAGTTTATTGATTTTCAACAAAAATACAAAAGTTCGTGTATCTACGCCTAGGTACTTTTATATTTTACCTAATCTGAATTTTTGACCACCTCGTATTTGTTTTAATTAAATATTATGAAGCAGTAAATAAAAGAAATAGGATAGGAAGGAATAAGTTATTCATTTTGATCAATTATGAATAGTTTTGACAGAATAATTTCAAAATTCAAAAATCTCTATTTTTTAAAAAATCAAGTCTGATAGAAGATCAATAGGAGTAGTTATACAGGGAGAATCTAAAAAGGTAATAAATTCAGGGTGTGCCACAAAACTTTGATACGCCACATTTTTTTGGGACATACTATATAAGTATATATTTTAAAAAGGTGGCTTTCCTCATCATATATACTTAAATAATAGGAGCCATTTTAAAACGTTATCGACTCGCTATAAACGTCAGACGCGTGGTAAATTATCTTGTATAATGTGTTATTGTTATTGACAAATTAAACTGAAACTGAAATAGTAGTTTGTTCAACAAGATTGGATATGGAGTTGTACAGTATATTTTTTTCTACGACTCACCAACGAAAATCTATAATATTTTAGGTTATTAAGCAAAAATAACTAATTTTAAAATAATTTATGGTTTTTAATAATTTATAAAATAAAATTAACAAAAGAAAATTAGTCCCTTGTCCAGATTTGAACCTGGGCTATTCGCATGGAAGGCAGATGCTCTGTCCTCAGCTCCACCGCCACCTTTATGATTTTGGGTTTAATACTCGTAATTAAACTAGTTTCATATAGTTTAATTTAATTTATTTTTTTTTTTAAATTGTGGCCCAAATAAAAATAAAAATGTTATTATTTATCGATTCTAAAAAAAAATATTTAGTGTATATTTAATCTCAATAACTAAAAAATATACTGACAATTAGTTATAATAGTAGTCTAGTAATAATTATCCTAAAAATATTCTTTATAAAAACTTAGTTATTTTATAAAACTAGAAAAATATATTGAGCAAGTTTATCATCATAAGTTTTTAAAAGTAACCATTGTAAAATGACAGAATTTGGTTTTCAAACTAAAATATTAATTCTACCTTGTTTATACAGAGTTTTCAACAATACTGGTATTACACGTGATCTGTCGTTATCGTTAATACTGTCAGAAATGTCACTGGCGTTCATTTATTACTTGTAAACACGTTTGTATTCAGTTTTTTATCAAATAATATTAAACTAATCAGTTCTTTTTAGAGCTCTTTAGTGCCCTAATTTTTTTCTGTCGGGTAAGTGAAAATGTATTTAGATTTATAAAAGTCTATTGACAATATTATATATCTTTTAATTAAAAATGTTTACATAGGAACAAGATTCTTTTATTTTAAGGGCCCATTTTAGAATTATTGGAACTCAAAATGCTGATGAAGCAGTTCAAAGAGGTAAAAAGAGTGTTTGGGAGTCTGGCCTTCCTATAAGCTAATTTCATTGTTTTAGGTTTGTCGATAGAACCTACCCAGCTAGCACAAAAACATTCCATCTACGTTAATAAGCTGCAATTTTATGCTCTTTAAGCTCGCATGTGATGTACTTTTAATGTAACCCTATTATCCCTGCAACCGCCGAATGTCCGCAACGGCAAGACTTTTATAGCAAATCTCACAGAGGTTACAAAGTGAAGTTCGGAAAACATCACACTAGCACTTTTATGGTACTTACCCCGAAAGTAGCTATGAACCGTTCTATAGATGTTATAATGTTAATTAGCTCTACAGCATTATACAGTGTGTCCACGGACGGACTTGTGAAAATATTTATTTTAAATTGGAAAAGTAATTCTTCATAATTTATTTTGCTTGTTAAATAAATTCGATTCACATAGAGAAATTATGAAAAATAACTTTTTTTTAATTTAAAATAAATATTTTTACAAGTATAATTAAGTCCATCCACGGACACATTATATTGTTCTTTGTGTAATGTAATACAGAGATGCTGAAATTGAGGTATAGTAAAAACTCAACCGAGACATGGAAATTTCAAATAAAACAAAATATTTATATAAACTTATTATTAAAATGTTCTTGAAATCAAGTAGTAATATCACAAAAGTAGAGGTAGGTATATCACAAACGCAGTTACACATGTGCGATAAGTAGTAGAAGCCACCTATAAAGCACTGAACGATTTGTCAAAATTAGCGTAATAGTATAATAAGGTATCAATATCGCTAGAAGCTTAAACAGTGAACGATTGTACAAAAGTATATTTATATAAGGTACGTATCAAGATGGCAATTGTATGATGCTAAAAAAACTAGATCTGTGAATACAGTTCATCAAATTTCTAGAGGCTTTCGACGGCTAGACAGAGAAAGCACTACTGACAGGCATCCCGACGGATTTACGCAATGAAAGTACACTCTGCGCATCAAGTATTTCACTATTTCATTCAGACGTAAATGTCAGATGTAAATTTCGCTAAAACATTTCTTTTATTTTCGTTTGTGTTTTTTGCTCATTACAGTTTAATAGAACCTAAGTATGGAGTTTAATAGCAAATTAAGAGGCCGCGTGATTAACAGTCAATCTCGCGAAATAATAGCCAATGTTATAGAGTTTATGAGAAGAGAAGGAAACTTTAATTCACCTTCAATACCATTTAAAAATGTAAATGATCGTGTTGCTGCAGCCACAGGAGTATCTAAAAACACTGTCGTCCGCATTTCTGGAGAGAAAAAAAGAATCGATAACCGTGAGATATCGGAATTTTCATCACCAAGAAAAACCATTAAAAAACCAAAAACAGTTAATGATATAGATGAAGCTGCACAAGAATCAAATCTTATTTTTTTATTATTAGATAGCTATTTTTGTTTCTGAGTTGTGTGCATTTACAGGCTCAATTTTTTTCCGTTTCTCCTTTTTGATTTTATATGGGGTTTCAAGTTGTTTTTGACTTATTTCGACGTAAATCACAACAACACACTTTTTTAATAAAGCAAACAAGTGCTAAGAGGTATATGTACGTGTAAACTACAATTACAAAAAATTGATATGAAACCCATGAAACCACCAACAAAAATGTAAAGCTAGCTTCCGTACTAGAACATGGTGTCATTCGTCGAGATAATTTATCGTTTTGTTTAATAGATCAAGAAATGTAAATATTCCCCTGTTATTTTTTATAAAATTATAAGAGAAATAAATTTTTTTCTAAATAGTATAGTTTATTATTTTGTAGAAAAACAAAATTTTGAAAATTTTAGTAATGTTTCAGAAACAACCGTTATTAATAATAGGTACCATTTTCCTTAATAAGGTAGAAATAAAATATAAACTATTTCCACGATTTACAAAGGCCTACAAAAAAATTATAGGTATTTTCCGCTATCCTATAAAATTTATATTTTCTGACTCAATTTCAAAAGGTTGAAGGAATTCCAAAACACCTTTTATGGCATAATAATTATTTTCAATTCTACATACTATCTTCAGCTGCTTTTAAAAACGTTCTAAGAAAGTCCAATCAGACCAATTTAATCCCTAAACTATTCCACACTTTTAAAATTTAATTACCTAAAAATATTAAAAACTATTTAAAATAACTTGTTTAGCAGACTGTACAATAGCTATCTTAGTCACACGTAGCGCGTTCTCTGTCTGGGCGTCGAATACCTCTAGAAATTTGATGAACTGTAATAGATGATTGCAACAATGACTAGCTATATATTATACGAGATAGCTGCGTTCCCAGATTGCTTACCTGTACTCGCAGAGATATATCATCTTTTTAAAATCAAACCTTTTAACTTTTTTTTGTATAGATATTTATATATTTTTATTTTGTTAGTTTATTATTTATGCAAAGGTGAACATAAATTATTTTATTGTAACTACATGTGAGGTTTCCCCACCCGACCATTTACTGTTGGGTTCTAATTAACAGTGCTGTTCCTAAAATGGCGCTGGGAAACAGTAACAAAGCCTACACAGAACACGAGACTAATGGCCTTAGCAGTCGATGCCGATGACACAAAGAAAAACTACATGTGGCTTAGAAATATTTTTATTTACGCTATAATGTAATATAAATATTTGACAATTTATTAGAAGAGGATAAACTATATGTTTATATAAAATGATTTTACTTTTCCACAACATATTAAATAAAAAAGAGATTGACCTACTTGTTTAACTACTATTAAAGGAAATTATATAGAAATTAAAAAAATATGCTCAAGTTTAAATCGTTGCATTTATTTTTAGATAATTTTGTCTTACTTTGTTGTTTTAAATAAAACCTCCAACTTTTCATGATACTTTTTTTTGTATTCTCATATCTGACCGGTTAATGAAAATGGCTTCTTTCTGAACCACCTGGGTTTAACTTTTCGAATTTACAGATTTAATTAGCCATCATCTCAATTCTTACAAGGAACGTTTCGTTTAAGTGGAATAACATATTTTGTATTTTGTTCCTTGTAAAAGAAGGACCCCTAACATCTGTGGTAAGTTCGACCTCTCCATGCTTCCCTAAAATCACATACCAATAGTGTTATTTTATTTTAGGCCTTTATTTATCATTTACTGTAATTATCTACTAAATAATTATTTATCTAATAACTTAGTGGGTCATTTGTTGAACTGAAATATTACCTAAAACATATTAAATCTCACGCCACTGCACATCTTCATACAAGGAGAAACCAGGTCAGCTATTCACAGGCTAATGCAGGGACAAAACCCAATAAGCCAACTACATAGCGCCGACCACACAAGGCTATATCAGCAAGTAAAAAGGGATAATAGTCTAGCTGCCTACTGATAGAGCCATAACCACATACAAATTTGAAAGAAATTTTCAAATTCAAATACCGAGAATCCTGGCAACAGGGACCTCCCGTACAGGCTGAACTTGTCTGGTACACAGACGGTTCAAAAACCAAGAAAG
Source organism: Psylliodes chrysocephalus (assembly GCA_927349885.1). Lineage (NCBI taxonomy): Eukaryota > Metazoa > Arthropoda > Insecta > Coleoptera > Chrysomelidae > Psylliodes > Psylliodes chrysocephalus. Next base: position 93,935,183 of record OV651813.1, read on the forward strand.
GAGCCAGTGCTGGAATCTATGGACCTAAGTCGAAATCAACGATTTCACTGAGTTTAGGCCGACGAATTAGCCCGAGAAGGCTCAGATAAGGCCATGACAGGCCCCGAACCCTTCTGTGGAGTTGCTAAGGCATTATGCAATGCATCCATTAAACAATGGATGCAAAAAGAGTCTCAGGAATTGTGGAACAACTATCCAAGACTGAGACAAGCCAAACAGTTCATCAGGGAACCATCGGCCAAGTTCACGAAAGACCTACTGGATCAAAAGCGTCAAATCGTTAGGATAACAGTAGGCTTTCTTACTGGAAACATCATTCCACGTCCTGTGCCAATGTGAAAGCCTGGCTGGAATGAGATTTCTAACATTGGGCGAAGAAAAGCCAATTGCATGCAACTACATGCGGGAGCCACTGTCAAAGCTACTAAGTCTAATAAAAAAAGACCAGGCTAGACGACATACTCTAAACCAAATGGAGTCCCACAATAGATCTGAAAAGGTCGCGGTGGGCAAGGACAAATAACGTCCAACTCCTAATCTAATCTAATCTAATCTACCTAAAACACATACGTTAGCGACATGCATAGGCATCTCGATTTATATAGCTGTGTTCACTTGCAGTCCCTTGCTGAGGCTTTGGCGTCTCCAGGAGCCATCATCAGTTATTACCGCATCCTGAACGATCACCAGTTTGATTGCAGTAAGATTTATAACTTCTCAGTCACAAGGTGGCTTCTATTTCTTCAGATTCGGAAGTAGTGGCTCGTTTCAATTAATTCCTAAAATAAATATAAACTATAGCAGATAAACTTGAAAAATTAAATATGTAAACTCACCTGTGCACCTTCTAGTATTAAAAGGGGGACCATAAGAAAAATTGTATCGTATCATTAATACCCTCAACACATTAGCAGCTTTATTAACAATTTGTAGGGGATTCTAAACCCCAGGGTAAATTGTGCATGAGCTAAAAGAAATATTGTATCAAATCACAGTTAGATATACTTTTATTAATCCCTTCACTCTCAGAATCATTATATTTTAAGAAAAAGGGAAAAAGATTACTGTCACCACTTGCATCCGTGGATAGGCCAGTAACGTGGCAACTTAGTTTTGTATATCTCTTTCATAATTATTTATAAGTAAAATGTAACTGGACATTCAGTTAAATGTTATTCTTCTCGTTTACCGACGTTTATCTACCATTATTTGTTTTTATTGTAGTTAAACCATTTTGTATTAGGGTTGCCACCTTTTCATTTCGCAAAAATCGGACCGTTGTTAAATTTCTAAAAAAAAGTGCTTAGCTTATAATTTTATAAACCAAGTCCTTCTGTCGAGCTTCTAAAAAAAGGTCCTCATTTTATAATTTCATAAACCAAGTGTTTCTATCTAGCTTCTAAAAAAGTTATCATATATTCCCCGAAAGGCTTGGCAACGTTATGTGCTAGCTGTGCTGCAATATAAAACAACAGACAATAAATTAGAAAATATGTTTCTATTTTATTGAAAAGAAGAAAAGAACTTACCAAACTTATTCAAACGTATCAATAGTTTACAAATTACAATTTCTTTAAATTCTGAAATATATAAAAGAAAAAATGACACGTGACATTTTTTCATTTTGTTGACTTATGACAAACGAATGGCTACGTTCGCAAACAAGATGTTGTTCATAGTACTTCTCGTGGATACTTTTTTAACCAATTACTTTATTACGTTGTGTTATCATGACAGGCAGGTTAATTACGTAAGTAACAAATAGATGTTTCGCGAGGTTTTGATTTCCCTCAACAACTTCTCATGAACGTTGCAATTACGTAATGTTATTATGTTCCCTAAAAACAACATCTCCGAAAGGCTTGGCAACGTTATATGCTAGCTGGGTAGTCATCCCTATAGGATTTCAGTAATGCACCAATAATTGTTTCATGGAATAATATCGATGGTTCAATGAGCAATTAAATGACAATAACTTATTTGATCAAACTTGTTCACTGATGAAGCTTGGTTTAGCTTATTAGAAAATTGTTATCCATCACCCTACAGTGTGCTGCGGTCGTCATAAGTAAAGGTGCTAGTAAAAGAAGAAGGGAGAATATTTGAAGACACAAGTGGATGAAGGGCCTATGTAATATTTTTTTTAAATTGCGTTTTTCTGTGAATGAAGGGTGTTTATGTACCTAAAATTCGTTTAAAATGTGTTCCATGACAATATATCATCAAATATAGAAGTTGCCAGTGGATACTGTAATGAAGTCAATTTTCGTCCAATCAATTTATTTTCATTTTTAATAAATATTAAACGCGGATGTAATGAAGTAAATTTTCCTCAATCAGTTTATTTTCATTTTTCATTATTAATAAATATTAAACGTGATTTAACTGCTAATCTACCGATGCGCGAACGTCGCTCGAGATCTCGCTGCGCGATGGGTCTGAGCGTAGGTGGGGTCTCTAATGGGAAAGGGAATCTACAGTTGTTGAACGAGACCCGAGATGCTATTAAAATTATTAGTTCGATATAATTTTTGGTTGCCACCAGTCGAGTCTAATAAGCCGCACCAGAAATCAAATCACGCCGATATTTTTTCCTTTTTCGTGTATTTACAAATCCGTTAGGTGAAAAACCTTGTTCCGCTTTTTTTACGTTTGATATTGAGTCCGTATTTCATTGTAAAAACCGAATTAGCTTGTAGGAATAGGAACATTTTCAGATAGTGTTTAGTTAAAAGATTTAATTTGATTTCATTAATAAATAATAGAATTTGTTTCTTGGCAAATAATACCGTTTCTTTTTTTTATAGATAGTATTGAGTTGAAAGATTTAATTTGATTTAAATAATAAATATTAGAATTTGTTTCTTGGTAAAAATATTACGATTTTTTTTATAGATAGTGTTTAGTTAAAAGATTGAATTTGATTTCATTAATAAATATTTGAATTTATTTCTTGACAAATATAATACCGTTTCTTTAAAAAGGGATAGAATTTGAATTAAATAATAAATGATAGGATTTAATTCTCTAATATTGTAAAACCGGGGATTTTAGACTTTTGATCGTTAGTCTGTATTAAGAAATTATTTTTTTTTCTTTTGATAGGTTAAATCGGGAATTAAATTTGATTTTATTGACAAATACTTTTGTTAAGTTGGGAATATTTGTAAACGGAGTTTTCGAGGAGACATTTTCCCTCTTTTAATAGTTTGTTTATTATTTTACCGTATATTTGAATAATTTTAAAGAGCATCCTGTCCTTGTCTGAACGGGCTCGTGATGACGATCAGTTCACCCTTAGAGTAGGTGCTATCCGCGTTATATTTTTTTTTTTTAGTTAATCTGTAAACCGCAAATTTTAAATAATTTTAAATTGTATCCTGTCCTGTTTGAACGGGCTCGTGATGACGATCAGTTCACTCTTGGAGTAGGTACTATCCACGTTAGTAATTTTCTTCCCTCCGATAATAGTTTATTTTTTTTCTTTTACCGTCAATTTAAATAACTTTGAATAGTATCCTGACCCCGTCTGAACGGGCTCGTGATGACGATCAGTTTCTTGGACTAGGTGCTATCCGCGTTAGTTTTCTTTTCCCCTTTATATTCTTCATTTTTTTTTCGTGCAAACTGCAACTTGTAGAAATCAAAAATAGCTTCATTACCCTGTCTGAGCGGGCTCGTGATGACGATCAGCTCATTCTGGGATAATAGGCTACCCCGGGTATAAATTTATTTTTATTTTCTTTCCGTGTATTTACTATAGGTAATTCTTTCGCGTCCCTGTCTCCTCGCACTCTTTGACCGTTTAGCTAATTTTTCCTCACCTAAATAGTAAAATACCTATATTTTATTTTAATTCCCGATACCACGGTTAAACAGTTAATTACCGAGTAAATAGCCAAGTTAATAAATTTTTTTCTCTGCTACCGAAACATACATTTTATTTTAATTTAATTTTGACATCTGATTGAGACTAGTCGCGAATCAGTACCGTCCGTTTTGTTTCTTTTTTTTATTCAGGGTTATATTGACTATCACCACAACTGGGATGGGCGTTGAAATATTTAATTTCTTTTTTTTTGTTGTTGTAAATAGTTATTCACAATATATGTGTCAGTGTTAACCTGCCGTATTACTGGTTAATAATTCCCTACTTTATTTCCTCCTTATATTTCAGCTAGTGATAAATTCTGTTCCAGCCCAAGCCCGTTACTTGTGGCCTACTATTACCTGTGTCCTTTGACCCCTGGAATTTTTCATCTCCATCTGTAGCTACACGAGTACTTTCGACGCCGTTTCGAAAGTTTGTGGAGTAAACCATCATTCAAAAATCTGGCGCTCGAGAACCGCTCGTAACCAGCGTTATTCGTAAGGAACCGTTTTCTCTGTGGCGAGAAAACCCCTTACAATATAGGATCCATGTACTAGGGAATAACTGCCAAACAATAAACTTTAACATGAAATATTTCGTAAAATTTATTTTGCTACATCTGAGAAATGCCGAAAAATTTCATTTCACGTCAAAAAATATCTGGACGTTCTAGAAGGTTAAATCGAGCTATATAAGTCGATGATCCTGACATCAGACAGTTTTATGATAGACGTTATATACGTTAATCGGTTGTAAAGATGCCAAAAACCAGCGTAACAATTATACGGAGTGGCCCAAAGGTCTCGAAACGGCCAATTATCTCGTAAATTGCTAATCCTAATTGTACAAAATTTGGGGTACATCTATTTTGGGATACGGAGATTCCAGATTTGATATTTACAATGTTGCCAGATTTACCGTTTCTCTTATATTATTAGTCACTTTGGTTTTTAAAATTCATCACCCTGTATATTCAGTCATTATTGGAATCTCCTATTCAATACGAGTTCAACCATATGTAACACTTATGATTTTATGTAGTCTAGAAGGTATTAAATAAATAAAACAATAATTGAGAAATGTCGTAGACGCATTCTACCATCGATTAGGGTACTGTCAACTCACAAATGGAGCACATTTTGAACACTTGATAAAGTAACCATTATGTTAAAAATGTTATAATCTTTCAATTGTTACGTTTTAATGTAGTTGAAAATAGTTTGCATTAAAAAATTTATTGAGACAATTAGGCGTTGCCAGATTTATTTTATTTATTTAAGACCTTCCAGACTACATAAAATCATAAGTGTTACATACGGTTGAACTCGCACTAAATAGGAGATTCCAATAATGACTAAATATACAGGGTGATAAATTTAAAAAACCAAAGTGACTAATAATTTAAGAGAAACGGCAAATCTGGCAACATTGCAAATATCAAATCTGGAATCATCGTATCCCAAAATAGGTGTACCCCCAATTTTGTACAATTAGGACTAGCAATTTACGAGATAATTGGCCGTTCCCAGACTTTTGGGCCACTCTGTATGTGTCCAGCAAAACGCTGTATTTGTGTACTATTGGTAATACATACATTATACATTACTAAAACGTAATAACTAAGACAAAAAAACTTCACAAAAGCGCTCCTCTGGTCCTCTACATGACTCGTTTTTTTTTTAATTATCTTTAGAGAGTTAAAAAAGTCTTCATGTTGTATTCGTATTCAGCGTCCAGCATTGGATCAAAAGAAATATGACCACTAATGGAAGGTTTTAAATGACACCATTGTATAAAAATATATATTTCATAATACTACTAAGGATTATTGTATTACAGGCTTGAAGATGACCCTGTGAGGCCGAAACTAGTCTCTGTATTTAATTTAATAAAATTGATGTATTGATTTTGAGATTTTATTCTTTGATTGAGTAAATTGACCACATTTGAGATATGAATAATTTATCATTCATACTATATATTATACAGATGATACTGCACTTTACTGATTCCACAAGGGAAGGATGTCACTAAGTCAGATCTAGAAAAAATGTATTGTTGGCTAAATAATAACATGCTATCGTTAAATATTAGCAAAACTGGGTGTATGACCTACTCTACCACTATTCGAGATCAACTAATAATACAAATATTAAATTACACAAAACCCATTGTTTCAATAAAGATAATTGCAATTGTCAATATACAGGGTATCTTATTAGTACGTAATAGTTCAATATTTTAATTTGTGTTATAGACACGCAAACAAGTTTCAAATAAAAGTAATACGGATTTGAAAAATACATATTCTATAAACATTTTTGGATGCGTTTTTGCCTGAAAAATAAAAATTTATGTTTTTGAAATGGAACACCCTGTATTTTATTTTATTTTTAGAATGGTTTGATAATACTGTATTCAACCTTAGAATGTTTTAAAAAATATTACAGTATTGTTGAGCAATTAAATTTTTTTTTTAAATTAGAGAATGATGCAGACCCCTAAATAAATTATCATAATTTAGGCAGGTTTACATTGATTTCAAAATTGTTTAATACAGACTTATGAAATACTAAGCTAACGAATAGTGGTGATAGAACTGGTTTATTTTATACAGAGTGTTTTGACACAAGTTTTAAATAGGGCTAATTTTAAGTTCAATTTACTCATTTTTTTCAAATGCAACATCCTGTATATTATCTTGGCATAAAATTCTTTATAAATTTTCCTATACAATAACACATATGCAAGGGTGTATTAATAGTGCGTAATTAATCGATACCTGTTTCATTATAAAAAATATAAAGAATTTTTTAATATAAAAGTTGTATGACCATATTTAACAATTATTCTTAAATATACATGATGGTTCCATAAACGAGGTGCTGACAAAATCTATACTATTTTAAAGAAAAACGCCCTATAGGTAGTGATACATATTTTATTGTTTTCACATCGCCAAATAAAGGAGTCAATATTTTACCCTCAACATTTCTGCGTAGTTTTCAATAACGGTGCTCAATTATTTAAAAAATTTATCGCAATTTACAGCTGTTATTTTTTGGATTTTGGATCTTTGAATTTTTGGATTTTTAGATTTTTGAATTTTTGGATTTTTGAATTTTTGAATTTTTGAATTTTTGGATTTTTGGATTTTTGGATTTTTGGATTTTTGGATTTTTGGATTTTTGGATTTTTGGATTTTTGGATTTTTGGATTTTTGGATTTTTGGAATTTTGGCTTAAAAATTTAACATATGTGTGTTAATTTTATGCTTTAAGGTTTTTACAGCGCCCCCTTATAATTTTCGGACAAGGATATCTCAAGAAAAAGTAATTTTTAAAAAAATATAAATTTTGGCTAAATAAATTAAGCAATAATATCTAGAATATGCATATTTTTTAAAGTTTTAATTCCTTCCAGTTTCCGAGAAAAAAATCAAAGGGCTTTGAATTTGGAAATGTCATGATGAAAATAAATGCATTCTTCAACAGCACTATTCTTAATATAATCCCGAAATTTAAGCTCTTAATGTCGTTTTAATAATTCGCCTAAATTAGTGGCTAAAACGCCTCGTTAAGTGCTGCCTTCTGTTGTAACGCGACTGTAACTATCGCATCGTAATTCATGGATTATATTAAGCTGTTGCGGAATGCATTTATTTTCATAATGAGATTTCAAAATTTAAAACCTTTTGATTTTTTTTCTCGGGGAATTAAAACTTTAAAAAATATGCTTATTCTAGATATTATTGCCTAATTTATTTTGCTAAAATTTAAATTTTTTTAAAAAATTACTTTTTGAGATATCCTTGTCCGAAAATTATAAGGGGGTGCTGTAATCACCTTAAATCGTGGATATTGTAACGTTTATTTAATTTATTTATAGTTTATTTATTTAAAACACTTTATTTACAATTTATCCTCCATTATACTTTTAAATCCTATTACAGCATTTTTAATTCGATTCACAGGGTCTTAAAATACTTAAAACGAAGGGATTTGATAACATAATTGCGTTAAGACCAACGGATTATTGATAGTTTTTTAAGTTTTAATTTTGCGTGCAAAAAAATCATAAAAGTTTTGAACAAAATCAAATTAGTTTCTAAATAAATTAAGATTGTATGCAGCGCAGTGTACAAAAGGATAATTTCTCGCAACTTTGTATTTACTTTAAAATGTTATTTCTAAGTTTTTTCTGAAGTTTGATTTTCAATTGGAATAGAGCCTAAACTCTGTCCCATAAACCAAGGAAACATTTTAAAAAATGTGGGAATTTTAAAATTTATATTTTTGATAGTTGAACCGCTTGCCACAGATTATTGAAGTCGCGGGGCTGGTTCCACCGAGCCCACGGAACCATGACAGAAGATCTATTTTATATTAAAATACCTACGGTAATGGCTCACATCAAGGGATTTTTTCTTTTATTTTCACCAACCGGTGTGACGATTTGGTCTCGTGAGATACGGGCATTTTTAAGATCCGGTACACAGTAAAAACAACTATGGTAAACGGAATTGTCATAATTTATACCAGCCTTACTGACGATTAATTGTTTCGCAAAATTCGCCAAGTTATATGAGTATTCTACTTTTCGTAGAGTATCATCTCGGTGGGCGCAGCAGTCTTAAGTGCTTGCATTCATTTACAAATCAATTTCGTGGTTGAAAGACACGCGGCTTTGAATCGTCCACCAGACAATGTGAATGTTTTTAATTAATTTGCATGATTCGTTATAAGATTTGATGGATGCCGTATTAGCAGAAATGTAATTTCTATTGACATGACATCCAAATTATAAATCGCCATGCGCTACCGTTTCGATGGTGGTGAGTGGGGTTTTCCGGGTTTTCCTCACCAGTAAGTCAAAAGGCACCATCAATAATCTTCAAGTCGCCCCGGAACGCCACGGCAAATAATAATAATAGCCGTCTTTTCCCGGACAAGCTGAGCTTTTGGGGTTAAAATTAACTCGTAATGGGGTGAATTAAGGAAAATATTATTATAACAAGTCTTTGAGTATTCTGGACCCTACTGAAAACCGAAAAAGTTTAAAAATAGTTTTTAACACTTATTTGTTATAAAATGCCTTTTAATTCTAATCTAATATTTACAGAAGCTGTATTGTAATGTACTGTTGTTCAATAGTCTTGTTGTTTTTTATAGTTTCAGTAACTTGTAATTTATTTTTGTACTTTACTTGCCTGATTAAATTTTTGTACATGTGTATAAATATTTTGAATTGATGAATAAATTGTATTAATAGTATTATTACTATTACCAATTTAATTATTAAAAACTTCTTGAAGTTGAATATCAAAATTTCATTGGATTAGATTAATGGTTATTTTATAATACTAAAATGATTATACAATTTACGCAATATCTATTATTCATAATACTTACATAATTTTTCTATAAAAATTAAGTTACTTTCTAGTTATGACACTTTCTAACCAAATACACGTTATTTCTACAAAACCAAGTCATTAAAATTCGTAACACCCGGTAAAATAAAGCGTATTGCAATGATCAACAAAACACAAATAATTCAACAATAGCAAACCAACTCACGATTATTTGTCATATGAGTGAAACAGCGAGGAACTGAACCCAACCATTGTGGCATTGTATAAATAAAAGAGAGTTAGGTAGTGGTAGGGATTTCTTATCAAGATGCATCAATTAATTATTTATCTGAATATATCTTCTAGATGTTCTTATTACAACACATATAGAATGGGCTTAATGAACAAAAAAGTTGTTTTTGCTATGACATCCAAAACTGGATAAATAAACAATTATCTCACGCACCAACAAGAGCAACATCAAATCTTTTATTTAGAAGAATCTAGGATTAGATTAGATTAGGATTTGAGACCTAATTAAGTTTTTAGATACAGGGGGTGTTCTAAAAGTATGTACCAGGCATTTCATGAGTTGTCTTAATTTTTAATATATCTTCAACTATCCAAAATTTGAGAAAGCTCGTAATACATGTATCTTCCTAGATGAAGCCGCATGACACTCCTTATACATTATTAACATAAAATGTGCTAATTCGTTATAGCTTGGGAGTGTGAAATTTGTACGTTGCAGGCTCTATCCTCGGCTATCGTTTTCTGAAAAACGTAAACGCTTTAGTAACATACGAGTTATTCGCTATTCTTGACATTAGTTTTAAAAGCGTGTACGTTTTTAAAACGGGTGTTTTACAGCAAGCGGAATTTTTCACTCGTTTTTGATAAAACATGCATGTTTTTAAGGATTTGGTCAATATCATTTATATGTCACTTTAAGGATTAGTAATATTGATTAATTTTTACAAATTCTACTGTTTATTTATACCTACAAAAGTATCTTATTTCTTGTTAATATGGTTTGCAGTACTAAAAAAGTTTAATAGCTGAGAATTTCTTTGAATTATTGTTTTTTTTTTTTTTTTTTTTTTTTTTAATTTGGTGTCATCGGCGTCGACTACTACGGCCATTAGCCTCGTGTTCTGTGTAGGCTTTGTTACTGTTTCCCAGCGCCACTTTAGGAACAGCACTGTTAATTAGAACCCAACAGTGAATGGTCGAGTGGGGAATCCTACCAAGGCATCAGAATTAATTTTAAATAATTAAATTAAATGAAAAAATCCCGGCCAACGGTGGGATTCGATCCTGAGACCTTCCGATCTCAAAGTCATGACTCTAACCACTGAGCCAACCCACCCCCCCTTTTTGAATTATTGTTAATACAATAATTAGTACAATTAGAAAACTTGGAAGATAAGAATGATGAAAGATTCAGACATGCAGAGGCAGAATCCATTTTTTTGAATTTAATGGATATTGAATGAATATTTTTTATATCGTATCGTGTAAGAACTTAATTATTAATTCATGTATATTTTATTTACAGATATTAATTTGCTTGCGGTTTCTTGCAAGTGGTAGTTCGAAGCTCTTCTATCTATATCACATGTTGTGTCCAGAAATTTTAACGATTTTGTAAAATTGCCACAAATATTAAAGAACTGAATGGGATAAGCAAAATTATTATTTAAATTAATTTTGTACCATAAAAACTAGGTTTTTATGACGTACGATTTTCCTAAAATTATAGGTTGCATTGAATGCACCCGTATAGCTATTTTTCCACCAAAAATTAACGATTTAGTTTATCCTGAACATTGATATATTATGTGATTAGAAAAAATCATTATTCGATAAATTTACAATTGATTTGTTGTAGTGTGTTGTAATTAAATTAGATGATCCTTATTTTTTTATGACCTGCACATTACTTGAATTTGGTGATATAGACAGTTTACAGTGATGCCAGACATATTATTTGTTTGTTAAAAACGTACACGTTTTAAAAAACGAATGCTCATCGAACGCCAGTCAAGAATATAGATTTCAAAAACTACTCGCTTTTCAACCACTCACTTTCGAAAACGGTTCGATTTTTTAGCGATTGTCGAGTATAGCCGCCCAGAATGTCACTTTATAATCTAAAATTGACGTATTTCGGGATTTTTTTATAAATATACACAGTAATTGAGCTAATGAATTTATTCCATTTGGTTGTTTCACTCTGTATATTATAGCCTAGATACCTTTGTCGCATTTAGGTATATTTGTTTTCTCATAACTGGTGCTTTCCAACTAATTTTTTCCTATGTTCTTCTGACTTACAACCGGTTGCAGGAATGTTCATTAAAATTTACTAGCCTGTTAAATATTGGTACATGTTTAGACGATAAGTAATTTGAAGTTTATGTTATTTATGCCGGTTTCACCAACTATAAATAAGGTGTTATTCAAAGAATAACTTTAATCGTAGAATAAAAATTGTCAATTTTATTTCACCAACGTCAAATAGCGCTATTCGATGATTAAATTGACATTTAAATTAACTAACGAAATTTCGACTATTAAATATTTATTTGACGTTTAATAACCTCAAATATTATTTTATTAGATAAAATTCGATTGTGTTATTTCATTGATTACATTTATGTATTAGTTTGTTTACGTTTTTAGTGATGGAGAATAGGTAAGAATTAAATATACCTATTCCTTTAAATAAGTATTTAATACTTATTTAATTTTACTATTGCAGATTTTTATCATCATCATCATCATCTTCTTCGTCAACATCATCTGATGAAGAGGATAGACCTCCAAGACGACCTCGATTAGTTTTGGTGAGAAGAAATCCCATAACTGAGTACGATAATGTGGACTTTAAAATTAAATTTAGATTATCCAAAGAATGTGTCGAAGAAGTCCTCAATTTAATAGGAAACAATTTAGATCATTTAAGTAACAGAAACAGTCCCATCAGTCCTATGAATCAATTACTTATTACTTTAAGATTTTATGCTACAGGATCGTTTCAAATATGCATGGGAGATAATTTTAATGTTTCGAAAGCAACAGTATGTCGTGTTGTAAAGAAAGTGACACACCACCTGGCCTTGCTTCGTCAACAGTTTGTTAAAATGCCTCAAAATGGTAATAACCGTGTGCAAATTCAAAACGGATTTTACAGAATGAGTGGATTTCCACGTGTGATTGGAGCTGTTGACTGTACACATGTACGTATTCAGTCACCAGGTGGGGAACATGGAGAATTATATAGAAATCGAAAGGGATGGTTTTTTATTAATGTTCAGGCAATATGTGATTCGAGATTAATAATAAGAGATATTGTCGCACGATGGCCTGGTAGTGTTCATGATTCAAGAATTTTTAATGATTCATTGATCTGAGCTCGTTTTGAAAATAATGAGTACCCCGACAGTTACCTTTTGGGAGACAGCGGTTATGCATGCATAAAATACCTACTTACACCTCTATTACATCCTCTAACAGCGTCAGAACATGCTTATAATAACGCACATATAAGAACTCGTAACGTAATAGAAAGGACTTTTGGAGTTCTAAAACGACGTTTTCCATGCCTATCTCTAGGACTTCGAGTAAATGTAGACACTGTTTTGGCTATAATTGTAGCATGTACGGTTCTGCATAATATTGCCACTGAAATGGGTGACAATGATCCTAACGAAGATCCTAAAATTGTGGTACCCATATTTGATGATGCTGGAAATATTGACCATAATTTAGAAAATGAAAATATGGCAGTTCGAAGAGCTTTAATAAATACAGTTTTTGCTAGATAAAAATACTTTATTAAAAAAACAGAATTAAATATTTTTCTTTTCTTCATATTGTAATATTTTAATTTTTAATTCATATTCTTCTCTTTCTTTAATTATATCGAGAATTTCCATTTTCTTGTCGTGTTTTTGTTTTTTCATATTTAATACCTGTTGCTGATATTCAGAAATAGTATTCTTTTTTTCTTTTAAATTTTTGAAAAACGCCTTGTTGCATTGCTTTTCCCTTTTAGGCACTAAAGAAACTACAGTAGGTGTAGTAGTTGGGACTACAGTTGGTGTTGTAGTTGGGGTTGCTGAACTTGGACTTAAAAGGTTCATATCGGCTTCCACTACAATATTGGTCTGTAGATCGGTATTTGAGTCATAACGATTGTCATGTCCTTCTGCTTGAGTTCCTAATAAACTCAATACCCGTGTGTCACAACTGCTCATTTTTTGCGAAGTACTGCCTCCGCCAGTTTTATATACTTCAACCTAAAAAAATGTAAAATACTATAAAAATGTGGTTTGAAATAAATAAAGTATATAAAATATAGTATTATTTATTATAAAGTTTATTTACCTTTTCATCAGCTTTATGTTTTTTGGCTGTCTTTTTTAAATTATCATAAAGCAATTTGAGTTGAATACCATTGCGCACTCCTGTTTTTGCTGTACTATTGTACCATTCTGCAATTTTGTTCCATGCCTCAGTTTTTATTTTTGAGGAAACGGCATCTGTTTTTTTGTTTTCAACAATATCTTTAAAATCTTCCATAATAATCAACAAATTCTCCTTCTCTTCTTCTAAATAATTTTTACTTCGTTCCCTTTTCCTATCCATAATTTTCGCTGTTATTGATATTGTAATATTCGATTGTAACTGACAATAAGTGTCAAAAGTGACAGTACATATGTTCTTCTTTTCATGTATCTGATTAAAATACATAATTCAATGAATAACTAACTGATCATATAAAAATGTTGATGAAACGTCAAAATACTTAACTTCAGAATAAGTTATTCATTGAATAACTATTCTGTGATTTATTTACTGTCGGTGAAACAGATTAGATTTTCAAACTGTCAGAGTATATCAGGGTTTATACATTTTAATGAACGTTCTCTATATAAAAGAAATAATTTCCTTACTTAAAAAAAATTAATTTATCTTCTTGTACAAGTAAAAGGTGGAAAGGCTTTTAGTCGGGTCGGTAGTGTAGCGGTCGGGTCGGTAGTGTAGCGGTCTAACGCGCTTATATTCATTTATAGGCAAGTTTATGAGTCTGAGACTGCTGCGCTTCGAATCCCAGACCAGACCATGTGGATTTTTAATTAAATTGCATGGTTCGGTTTAGGATTTGATGTGTGCCGTATTAATAGAAATTCAATTTCTGTTGATATGACATGCAGATTAAACAAAAAAAATCGCCATGCATTACCGTCTCGATGATGGTGGGTGAGGTTTTCCGGGTTTTCCTCACCTGTAAGTCAAATGGCACCATCAATCATCTTTAAGTCGCCCCGGAGCGTCACGGCAAATAATAATAATAGCCGTCCCTTCCCCTACACAAGTCGTTCAGTCGACTTTAGGGGTTGAAATTCAGTCGTAAGGGGGTGAATTAGGCAGAGTATTATTATATTATTATTATAGTAGGTAGAGAGGGGGTAAACGTCAAACCACGTAGGACGTCTTTAAAAATTTCGCAGTAATGTTTACCTGCCAGTGTCATTTTATAGAATAAGTAATTTTAAATTGTTACCAGCGGAACCGGACAATCGCATGTATTTATGGACTATAAATAATTATTAAATATGTATCATAATATTCAAATCATATTTTTACAAAATTTCAAAAGCTATTCACAATTTATTAAATTATTTACTCGAAATTATTATTAACATATATAAAATAATTTTGTACGCCAATGTATCGCATTCACTTTGGCTAGATCCGCCGCAAACCTGTCATTTTATGTGTATAAAGTGGGAGAACTGGCAAAAGCCTTTCCAACTTCTACCCCTGCTATAATATTTAAGGTATGTACGCCAATGACCAAAGAGGAAAACTGATGCACTTTTGTAGTCATTGAAAGTTTGAAAATACAATTAATATTTAACTTAATTTATAATTTAATTGGTCCTGAAGGTCATTTCCGTTTAGTAATCTTTTCCTCGTTTCTTTAATAAGAGAATAAAGGATAAATTAATGTAACCATTAGACAGTTGTAAACAGTTGTAATTTTTGGAAAAGTACCAGCGTCGTTTTTGAACCGGACATATCCTGTTGATGCTATTGCAAACCGTTTGTGATTAACAGTAATTGTTGTTTTGTTAATATGGTAAGAGGTAAATTCCATATACTCGTATGTTTTATTAAATTATATTGATGTAAAGGTGAGTTTAGTCAGCCTGATTTAGTTTTAAGCATTAACATAGACATTAACATAAAAGTTAATTTCAACACATTTCAATGTACCTGTTTATACAGAATAACATTAGCATAAACATTAACATAAACTTAGTGAAGATAAATAAAATCCAACTTAATGCTTAAATTTATGTCGAAAATACAATTGCGCATGTGCGTTCAAAAAGTGAGGTTAAGCTATTTACCTAACTTTAAAATTTTGAACTCATAAACTCTTTTTCTGCACTTTTATTAATAGTAATTGTGAGATAGTTAGCAGAGCAATTTCAGAAGCAGCTCCCATACGCCTTTTTTCCATTTTGTATGATTTGTCAAATCTTATAAGTTAATGCTTAAATTTTCTGTATAAACGGTTTTGTTTTAAAATCCTTAAATTAATGTTTATGTTAATGTCTATGTTAGTGCTTAAAACAAAATCAGGCTGACTAAACGCACCTTTAAACTCTAAGTCGATAAGTGCCAGTTTATGAAAAATGTACAAGCAGATTTTTTTTATATAATATTTAATCTATTATTCAAGATTTCCCGTGTTGTAGATAGAGTTGATCGTATGTCGTAATCCCTTAGACCAACAACAACAGTTATTTTGTTTGGAATGCCTAGTTAAATTCCAACGACCTGTCAAACAATTAGGTTAGGTTAGATAAATAAGTAAACTATCTTAATAAGTAAATATAATTTTTTTAGCACAGGGTTTATTTTATCTGAACCTTAGAACCTCTTTGGTCGGAATTCTAACAAACCGAAGGATAGGCGAGGTGAGAGGGAGGTTGTTTAGATCACATAGGCGTATCATAAATATATTTTATTATTATTATTGAGATTTTTATGGGGCGATTCTGAGACAATATATAAAATCTGTAAGCCAAGACCTGTAAAAAATTACATATCTTACAGATTCTGTACTGTATAGGATATTTCCCAGAATCCTACCATTAGTAATATTACAATATTTTTTAATTTGGGTATTTTCATTATTATAAAATGTATAGGCTTATATTTGTTAGTTTAAAATAAACAAACATACCCTTTCTTAAGTCTTTATTTAATTGTAATACAAATTTGTCTACAATATACACGATATATACTTTAAATGGATCGAAGATATAATACTAGTATTGTTTGTACTACTAATCAATACAACGTGACGTAATGTATTATGGTGCGAAGATTTTTTATTATTGGCCGATAATTGTAAAATTGTCTTTGAATGTTTGTGACTATCACAAATCTCTGCAAATTTGTGAATTTTACCACACAAATCTCGCGGATGATTTAAAGTTTTTTTAGTTGAAACAGTGGCCTGGGCCGCCGAGAGCCATGGTGGGGCCCCAAGGAAAAACACTGGCAAGGACCCGCCCCCCACATATTATAGCCAATTTTTTTAATGCTGCCGGGCCCCCCTTGAGCCCGAGCCTTGGGGATTTTGCCCTCCTGCCACCCCTCTCGACGGGCCAGACAGCGACAATAACTCCGCCTTAGTCTGAACTAAATAAGTTTGTTATCTGGTCTAAAAATAATGCTCTTTTTATAAATGTTTGTATCACAATATCTTTTAACAACCACAGGCAAAGCCCTTAGAATGCTTGGCTTCATCAAAAGACATACTAGAGGTACGTGAATAATACAAAAGCAATTATGACACTTTACAATAGCCTGGTATGAAGCGTCATGGAATACTTTTAATTGGCAACCTACTTACACCTGTAATATCAATAGAATTAAAAGGGCGTTATATAAATTCGTAAAATACCTGTTCTATAAACACCGAATTAATAGCCATAACAAGATTATTGCTTTGTGGTATACATGCCCTAATAACACCAATCTCCCAGAAACATCCCATTTAGGTTCCATGTATGTTTCTGACATAAATGATACGTCCCTACGATGTCTCTAAAAAAAGTTTCTGGAATGATTTCTCAAGAATGTTTTAGGAACATCGTAATTATGTTTTAGGTATTCTATTTTCGTTTTAATTATAAAATTACTGCAATCACCAGAAATTTACAATCATATCAAACTCCAATATTAAATTTGAACATTTTGAACAATATTTTAATTTCACAAGACAACTGCTACAGGTCCAATTTATCTTTAATAGTTCCTTCAAAACAGAGTGCAAAGCAAATACGACAGAGAGAATATACCCTTCCTTCTGGCTCAATAGGAGAGTTCGGTTAATCCTCCGCGAGCTTAAAAAATACACTATTGAAGGAAGTCCTCGTAATGGAATCTATTTTTTTTGCATTGAAAGTGTAGCACTGAGCTGCAGTACTTATGAAAATATCGTTCCATTTACACAAATTATATGGATGGAACGATATTTTCGATGGAAAGGAATAAACTTCATATGTGATTTGCTCGCAGAGTATTAACCGAACACGACAACCGTCAAATGACAATATTGACATATGACAGATAGTTCATTAGTGTTGACAGTTGAAAATAAAAAGGTGCTTCGCTTCGGTTATGATAAAGTTTGGAAAAGTTTAAAAGTAGAGAGTTATTGCAAATTCACTTAAGGTCAGTCACTATTAGTGCCGCTCTTATTTTGACATCTGAGCATGCGCAGATCACTAACTTTAATAAAGTTTGTGTCTGTCATTGAGAGATATTGCAAATTTTCATAAAGCCAGCCACTAAATTTTAAATTATAGTTCATCTTTTTTGTTGTCTATAATATTAAAGAGGCATTAAAAATTATAATTTTAGAAGGTTTAAATGACGATTATATTAAATATTTAATATTAAAAAACTTCTAACGGCAAGCGCATCCGAAAACTATAAAGTCGCCACTACCTGCTGCCCTTAAACATCCATAATTAAGGACAGGCACAATCCTTAATAAAGTAAGTTTTAAAAAGTAAACATTTGCGCATGGTCAGATGTCAAAATAAGAGCGGCACTAATAGTGACTGACCTTAAGTAAACTTGCAATAACTCTCTTATTAAGGACAGACACAATCTTTATTAAAGTTAGTGATCTGCGCATGCTCAGATGTCAAAATAAAAGCGGCACTAATAGTGACTGACCTTAAGTGAACTTGCAATAACTCTCTAGTAATAAACAACTTCTCTATAAACTTTTAAATAAACTAAAAGTGATAATAGGCAACCGGATTGACGTGTATAGTTTGTACGTAAAGCTATATGAAAAATCACTTCCAATTCAAGGTTTAATCAGGCTTGGCCAATGCAAAAGCAATCGTTTTACGGGTGAGATATTTAAGCCAAAATGAAGAAGGTAACTTAATTTCCTTTAACAAAATGTGGCTTTTATACATTCTAGTCATTATTTATTTGTTAACTTTAAAATAACTATTTTAGGTATTGTATTTTGAAAACCAAGGTACCAATGTGTGTAAGTTGTTTTCATTCACTGGAAAAAAGGAAGACCCCAAGTTAAAAATAGCTGAAGCCATTATGGGTAATTATTTTAACCTAATATCAATTGTTTATATTATCACTTAATTGAAACATTTTCAGATTCGGTAAATTGGTAAAAAAAAAAGAAATGGAAATTAAAATAGATGACTAGTTGTGGAGGGCTCCGGAAAGAAAGACGCAATGAATTAGAGCGTAATAATTAACATTTTTTATCTTTTGTGTCAAAAAATATTTTTTTTTTTTCAAATAAATTTATGAAAAAAAGTAATAGATTCGATTAACCTACTAAAAAACGTTTAGGTCATTTCTAGAACGTTCCAAAAATAGTATAAAAAACTTACCTAAGATGTTTGAGCAACATCGCAGAATGTTCCATAAACGTCTCTAATACATTACAAATGATGACATGGTCATTGCCAGAAACATCCCAGGTACGTTTGAGGGAGAATAAGAAACATGACAGAGGCGTTTCTAATGTCCCAAGGGTATGTTTCTGGAACGTTCGTGTAACAAGACTGTGCTATTAGGGCAGAGCCTGGAGCACAGAAGAAAGCAAATGTAGAAGGAAGCAGTATTTACTCCTACTCCTGGCTAAATAGGTAGTTCTATCACTACTTAAAAGAGTTCAAAGTATTGGTTCCTATCCGACGGACTCAGTACATATCAATTTTGTTAGGTTAGATATATTTAGTATTTAGAAATTATTTTCTGTATGTGCTACGTAAATAAATAATTAAGTACCTTTTCTGATGGGCCAGGTTGAGGATCTAATAAATAATCATTATCATTCTTCTTTCGGTCACTAAAAGTAGGTTTAGGTCCCTTTTTTAAAAATACTCTACCATCGAAAGAAAAAGTAAATTAAATTTTTCTAAAATGTATAGAGTAAATTCTACTATTAACCCCTTTCTCTGGTGATATTCCGAGGGCCTGTACCCAAAAGTTTTTTATTCAAGATTTCCAGAAAATCTAAACATAATAAATTAAGATTTAAAAAGGGTACATACACAATATAAACCATATTTATATATGGTATGAACGGCAAAAACGAACCAGTTTTTAAAAAAATCTAATAATATTTAAGCACTTTTTACCTACCTGTGAAAAGTTATATGACTGCCTTTAAAATACTTTCTATCACAAACAACACATTTAACAACCATTTTTCTGAATATTTTACAACAGATTACACAAAAAATATTAATATCTACTACAAAATTTCCACAATACAATAAAATCCAAACAAAGCTTACGCACCCTTAACTACCTAAAGAGTCGACACTGTTTTTCCACGTTTTGTATATGATTTTATGTCTTTATCTAATGGTCAGCAAGTATTATTCCGGCCCTTTAATTGAAAATCGCCAAAGGGATGACGGGATCCAATTGTCAATTCGGGCATCTAATTTGAAATTCGCCAATGCGATGACCGGAACCAATTGTCAAAGTATCCAAGCAAAACTGTAATGGAAGGGGAACAACAAAATAACCCCGTGAGCCTGGAGATTTGCAGGGTTAATGATATAAATAGTTATATAGGTTTTTCGAACTAAACATAAGCGTATGCCTTGAAGTAAAAATGTAGGTAAATATTTTCTTTACTATACATATTCAAAGGCTGAAAATTGATTTTCTTACGGCCACCTATGAAAATGATAATTTGCACATTCATTTGTACTCAAGAAAGTGGCTTATCACATGTGTACTGAAATATATATCACACTTATTTGGAAAAGTAACAAAACACATGTGTATTGAAAAGTAAATAAATATCGTCCTATAATCTGTGACATGTACGCCAAAGGTATCATTATAATTTTCAATAAAAAATTTTATGTATAAAATGAGAGGCAATAAAGTTTTTTGTTTTTAAAATTGTAAAATAATAAACAAATAATTTTTAATTCTAGCCTGTAAATTTATAGAAAATGTATAAACAGTATTTAAAAAATAAAATTTTCATTGTATTCTACATAAAATATTTAAATGTATTCCAATATTCATAATTTCACATGTTGTAGATAGAATACATCGTATGTCGCAACCCCTTAGATATACCAACTCTTCCTACTGACAGCTATTTTGTTTGGAATGCCCAATACTATAGTCTATTTTTGTGTATGAGAGAGTAATAAAACAGCATTTCTAATGCAAAACTTAGTACGGTCATTTTAAATATTTTTACAGAATAATCGAAATATTTCCTAAAATTGTAATAAATGTACCTGAGCTATTACAAGTTTTGGGTCTTTTATTGGTCCTTTATAAACATAAGCTGTACAAAACAATAGAAAAAGGTTTGGACAGGCCAAAAGCCCTGTGTAGTAAAGATTACATAGCCGGTATCTTAAGATTATTTTCAATAAGTACCTATTTGCCAATTTTGTTTTATTTTAATTCCAAGAATTTCTTACAGTAATCGAATTATAAGTAGATAAATACCTTTCCAACAAATTTCACCGAAAATGCGATTATAGGTTTTCCATTTAGTAAGGAGGTCCAAGTTGTGTAATCTTGACAGTTTACTAAATGTCGTTAAGTCGCAACTTGCAAGGTGCAGTGTGAATTCTAGTGTGATCATGGAAAATTTGAAAGGGCCGCGTAAACGACAAAAAATCGGTCCTTTAACAGTTAATGAAAAAACATTCATATTTAATTGTTTTAAATCATTTACAGACAAACATTTATGTAAAAGTGTTGATGACACAGTGGAATTAGTAGTACGCTTGGTGTTGGGAAATCTACGATTTACAGAGTTGTTAAAGAAGAGAAATGTGGCGAGTTTCAAACAGCACGTAAAGCTCCAGGAAAACCAAAATTTCAATTAGAAAATCTTTTGAAAGAAAGACTTCGAAGGAAAGTGCATGCGTTCTTCTTTAGAAAAGAATTTCCGACAGTAGACAAAGTTCTTGCCACGGTTCGAGATGATAAGGATTACCCTGAAATGAGTCGAAGCACACTATGGAAACTTTTAAAAGAAATAGGTTTTCTATGGAAAAAGCATTCCAGAAAGTCTATTTTAATAGAAAGAAGCGATATTGTAGTATGGAGAAGAAATTACCTAAGGACTATAAAAGAAATGAGAAACCAAAGAAGAAATATATTTTATTTAGATGATACATGGATCAACGAGGGACATAAACCAAATACATTTTGGCAAGATGACACTGTTACAAGTCGAAGACAGACTTTTTTAAATAATTTATCTACTGGTTTAAATTTACCTTTAGAAAAGGGGCGCAGACTAATAATAGTACACATCGGTAGTTCAAACGGTTTTGTTAAATTTTGAAAGAGTAAAACCAAATTTGGTAGATTTTCACACTTTTATTTTAAAAATAAAAATTTTTAAACAAACACTAACATGACATATGTTTCGAAGTACAACTTCTTTTTCATTTGAAAAAGAAGTTGTACTTCGAAACATATGTCATGTTAGTGTTTGTTTAAAAATTTTTATTTTTAAAATAAAAGTGTGAAAATCTACCAAATTTGGTTTTACTCTTTCAAAATTAAATGGATTTTCATCAAGTAAAGGCCGAAACAATAAATAAGGTTTTGTTAAAGGTGGTTTATTGACTTTTGAATCTACTCGTACCGGTGACTACCATGAGGACATGAATGCTGATGTCTTTAAAGAGTGGTTCGAACAAATTATAGATCTTCTTCATCAGAACTGTATAATAGTAATGGATAATGCAAGTTATCACTCGAGACTTATAAAAAAAGTGCCCACAACCAAGTGGTTAAAAAAAGATTCACAGAATTGGCTAAATTCAAAGAATATTAAGTTCCATCCCGGTTTTGTGAGAAAAGAACTGTATCATTTGTGTTCCCTTCATAAAGAGAAATTCAAAAAATATGAAATTGATGAAATTGCAAAAAATCGTGGGATGACGGTGGTTAGATCACCACCATATCATTGCGAAGTAAACCCGATTGAACTGATATGGGCACAGATAAAGGGAGAAGTTTCAAGAACAAATAATTCTTTTAAAATGAGTGATGTTAAACAGTTGTTTTTGGAGGCTGTAAATAATGTGAAGCCTGAAAACTGGGAAAAGGCAGTAAATCATACGATTAAAGGAGAAGAGAAAATGTGGAAGTTGGACAATATTACTGATGAAATGATCGAGCCACTCATTGTAAATATTGGTTGCGACAGTTCATCTTCTGATTTCGATTCTGATTTGGATTTGTAGGTAAGAAGTAGTTTTTATATTAAAATTATTATTTATGAACGTAACGTTGTTTAAAAGTCAAAGTTTAAACCCTTATACCTACATAACCCGTTTGACACAATGTTCTTAACATACCTTATGGAAAAATAAAACATTTTAGAAAAAATTGCACTTTTTTACCTTCAGCTGTTTAGAAGTTATAAGCAGGTTAATTAGGTGAAAATATAAGTGTATACTCGAGGAATAACTTCAAAAAATATTTTAACTGTCTACTAAAAGAAGTGATACGCCTATGGATTACGAACGCTTTATTATTTTAGTACTCTCTCATACATAAAAATAGACTATAATACCTATTATTAAATTTATTCTGTAAGCACTCACCTTCTAATTTTTTATAGATTACACAGATAAACTGTACTTTTGAGACAACAAGCAGAAAAGAAGTAAAACAAAAAAAAATGAATTTATAATATCGTGTAGGTCGTAGGTTGGTAATTTTTATTGTGAAGTAGTGAACTTAAAATAACTATTAAAAAATGATAAACTATAACAACAGTAATTAAAATATTATTAGATAAACAGGAATACATTAAAAAAATAGTTGGGCGTAAATTTGATAGTAATCTGAGAATGAAATAGTATATTAGACTACAAGTGTGAAAAGTGACATTATTTCACACTTGTGTGCGTATGCCTCGTGCGACAATTTTGAACGTGTGAAAAATCAATTTCACACAAGTGATGTATAATATTTTTCCTACGACCACAAAATAATTTTATCAAAAAAATAATAAACTAGTATATCTAGCTTTAAAGATTCCATCAATATGTGGCTGGTTTTATATTTGTTTTTTATTATATTATGCTTTATTGATATTGAATAATTTTTAAAGCGTTTTACAGATGGGTGTTTTGTCAAAATTAAAAATATTGCGATTCCATTTACAAACAATTTCATAAGATGATAAAGATAAAACAACATTAGTTACAAAAAATATTAGAATACATTAATGTTTTTTAGTAGTTTATTTTTTTTAACAAATAAGTTAAACAACATTGAACTAAAACGTTTTTATTATTTATGGTTACGTACTTCTTTACTCACAATTTTTTCTGAATGGTAATTAAAATAGTACAAAATATTATAGAGGTTATACGTTACTCGAATTAAGATTGCAGCACTCATGCGGTGACAGTTGGAACTGCTGTAAGGAGTAGTTTTTTGTTTACATGTTGTTTGAAGTTGCTTTCTTATGGGTGTTTATGTGTATTCAGCGTTTTTGAACTGTATTTTGTTTAGTTGATTGCATTTTTATCGTGAAATATTTCTTGGTTTTTATTTTTTTTGCGTTATTAGTGTGTGTTTAGTGTGATAGTCGTTTTATTTTACAAACTATATAAATAACTTTTTTGAGTTTCATATTCAGTCGTTTTCAGGTAAGCATTTGTAGTTTTAATGGAATAAATTTAACAGTAAATATATATTTTTTTAGAAATGAAGCTAAGCATTTTAGAATACTTTTAGCTATTTGGGTGGACCTACCAATTCTAAAAGTGTGGTTGAAGGGAAAAAATGTTTTTTGGCTGGAAAGAAAATTCTAAGTGGATTGAAATATATGGTTTGTGTTTACATACAAATTCCTTAGAATCTAATCCACATGAAATTACAGGGAAATTATCAATTTCCAATACGATCAAGGTGGACAAACTGTTATGTTCATGTAAAGTAGGAAACAGTGGAAAAGGCATAAGTGTATAAGGTGTGTTTTAAAGTCCAAAGAAAAAAGCGTTATTGTGCAAAAATATTTTTAACTATTGATAAATATATTAAGTTAGTTGTTCTTTATTTTGTTTTAGGGAAGATGTCGAGTCATTATAAATCGTTTCTCAAACTGACAAGACATGTGTTTGGTCAACACAAAAGAATATTACTATGGACAAATATCGGCCAGTTCCTATAGATGAAATGCCTTGTTTCAAAACAAAAGTAATACATAGAAGTATTACAGTTGATGGTAATGAAGTTCGGAATTTCTTTTGTAATAAATTACCAGTTTCAGCAATTGCCAAACACAGGTTTAATGTGTATTTTGTAAAAATGGACTAAATTATAACTACTTCACCTTTTAGGGAAGGGCGACGAAAAACTCCAAAAATAGGTCCACATATCAATCCACAAATAAATATTTGCCGAAATTTTGTGACAGAAATTTTAAATAACTCTTATCAGTCTCTTCTTATGATGAACTTAGCATCAGTCAATGTACCTGTCCAAAAAGCTAGTTTGGATAATGATGACATAGAAGTAGCTAGAAATATTCCTCAAGGTTCAGGAGATTGGAAAAAAACTTAGAAAATATCGCATAACAGGTAGTCAAGAAAAGTGATTGGAAAAATAAATCGATAAAATATTTCAATCCAATTGTTATTAACAATAAGTATATAAAACATGGCATTGAGAATGAAAATAACGCAAGAGATGTTTTTATAAAACTTTCGAAAATGGATGTAGTGGAATGTGGATTTGTCATTTCAGCAGCAAATTAATGGCTAGGTTATTCACCAGATGTTATTCTATTTTTTAATGATCAACCATTATATCTTTTAGAAATAAAATGCATATTTGAAGGTAATATTTTTAATAACTATTTAATAAATTTTGTTAAATACCTGGTATTTTTCTTATGACTATAAGCTATTTATTTTTAGGTAAAACAAAGACTATGATGGAAGCACTTCCTAATATAAAATAAGTAATTAGTGAAAATGAGCAGTATAAACTAAAAAAAAAATCATAAATATCATGGTCAAATACAAAAGGGTATGGCAATATTAAATTTACAAAAAGCCTATTTTGTTATTTATGTATCATTTGATGACAGCTTATTAATTATACAAGTGGATTTTGATTACAAATTTGCATTTGAGATGTTATCTACAGTAAAACATAATTATATAGAAAAAATGGTGCATGTAGATGGTAATTAATAAAATTTTGTGTTTATTATTCATTTTTTATTTAAAGTAGCTCACCAATTACCATCTTCACTAGATATACCTGACAGAAACAATACTAATATTTTTTTTGTTTTAACATAAATTATTGATTTATCTAAAAAAATTAGGCTAATATACTTTTTTCACTTCTTGACTTTATTATCGGATTTTAGGGATTACAATAATTAATTTTTGAAACTAAATACAAAATAGAAAGCATACACATATGTAGTAATTTATATAATACCTGATTTTTAGTCATGTACATTATAGAAAATTTATAAATAAATAACCAATCAACTTAAAAGCCATTTTACTTTAAATATTCTAAAACAAAAAAAAAATGCTGAAAATTTAAAAATATAACAATACAAAATTGTAAATCTATATATTAATTTTACAAAAATTTATTATCAGCTAAAATAGGTGATAATAGATTTGTAATTGCACTTATAATAATAAATATATTCTCAATCATTGGAATAAGTGTCCAGTTTAATTTTCCGTTCAGTATTTTAATTATTTTGAGTCGTTGGTTTGAACGTTCAATGTGAAACCCTCGCTGACGCAATTTTGGCATTTAAAATATCTTCAATCCGAAATCCTTTATCAACCATAACTGCATCTTTGCTAGCATCTAACAAAGATATAATATTACTTTCTTCAAAAATAACTTTATCTAAAGCTCTGCCTCCATAAGGTTTGCTGACATAAGTAATGAGACCACCTGGGGAAACGCCGGTCATAAATTTGACAGTAATATGTGAGTTATTCTGTGAGTAAAATCTTATTCGACAACATAAACATTTTAGGGACTACAAAAATCTCTATGCAATCCAACATAACTCTAACTTGCTGAAGCTCACTGAAACAAATGGGCATATTTTGATGGAAAAAAATTACCGGCTTTAGAAGATTAGCTAACACTGGGATTATCTCATAAATGTAAGTCTTAGCTAAGTCTGCAGTAATACCAAATATTGAACTTAAAGTTACATATATCAGATTTGTTTTAAACTTTGTTAACAATTACATAACACGTTGTCGCACATTTAAACGACGAATTTCTTTGTCTTTGTAATTTTTTTCAAACAGTTCCTCAATTGAGTCAAAAATTGCAAAGTTGTTTATACCTATGAAATTTTTAAGTTTTTCATCAGTTGTTATAAGTTCACAAATTATCAGTACGTTTGGTGTATTCACTTACACTGCAATCTCTCTAAAACTAGGGCCTATCTGCTGTGTTTCAGCTATTTCTTGGGAGTTAAGTAAAAGGCTATCAAGATTTCTGCTGCTTCTTTATCTTTCTGGTCTTCAATATCAAGCACATTTTCACAAGGCGCAGACACTTCAACTATCTCATTTTTAAAATTGCTTGAAGTGGCAGCTACAACTCTCTCTGTTCTTGTAGTTATTTTAGATCTAGAAGACGGTCCTGGTTGTGACTGAACAGAAACAACTGGCAAATTCCTGGTAGGAATAGTTTAATTTTCTCCGTTTTACTCTAACTGTAAATAAATAAAATCAAAATGGTTACATACAATTAAACATTTTTTATACCTTTCTGAAGGAAATCAGTGCCAGTGAAATGTAGAAAACACACCCTCATGTAATTAGAAACTTTTTTTCCCATTTTGTGTGTGTGTGTGTGTGTGTGTGTGTGTGTGTGTGTGTGTGTGTGTGTGTGTGTGTGTGTGTGTGTGTGTGTGTGTGTGTGTGTGTGTGTGTGTGTGTGTGTGTGTGTGTGTGTGTGTGTGTGTGTGTGTGTGTGTGTGTGTGTGTGTGTGTGTGTGTGTGTGTGTCGCATAACTCATGAACCGATACACAGAAAAACACCAAATTTTAAACTTAAGCTTTGTTCCTGCGTCCAATGTTCTGATTAGATTTTGGGCAGTGTCGGAACATCTGGGGGGTACTTTATAGGTAGTCATTTTTATATTTTATGAAATATATCTGTTATTTACGTTTGGAGAAAAAAATTCTTCAAATAAAAGTTACTTTTTATATTATTATCTAAAATTTTTGTTCTATACAAAATTTTCCTAAAATGGTCCGTATTCGAGAAATTTGACAAAATGTAAAAAAATAATTTTTTATAAAAATTGTTCAAACAAAAGTTGTTTGTAATATAATTCTCTATAATTTTTATTTCATACATAATTTCTCTAAAATGGACCGTATTCGAGATATTTGAGAAAATTTTGAAATTTGAAGAAAACTCAAAAACGGATTAAGACGAAAACATTAAATTTTAAACTTAAGTTTTATTTCGGCCTGACGTGAAATGATTAGATTTTGGACAAAGTCGGAACATCTGGGGGGTACTTTATGGGGGGCCGTTTTTATATTTTATGGAAGATATCTGTTATTTATGTTTGGAGAAAAAAATTGTTCAAATAAAAGTTATTTCTAATATTATTATCTATAATTTTTGTTTTATGTCAAAATTTCCTGAAATGGTCCGTATTCGAGAAATTTGACAAAATGTGCAAAATTCTGATTTTTATGAAAATTGTTGAGTTAAAAGTTGTTTGCGATATCGATCTCTATAATTTTTGTTTTTACATGATTTTTCTAAAATGGACCGTAATGGAAAAATTGTAGGAAAAGTGATAAATTTAAATTTTTCAGTATTTTCATTTTCAGTGAATATCTATAGAAAAATGTCTCTAGGTAGATGTATGTGGAAAATGTATATATTTATTTTATCCTCTAAACATTTATGGAGGTGCTGCAATAGGTTGTACAAAATAACCGGAAAAAGCCTGTAATAACTAGATAGGAAAGTCATGTATTGGACACATCAGATTTTTAACATTCTAATCCACATTTGTCTCTTATCGACCAGTTCTTTATTTCCAAACTTTGTTTCAAAAAAAACCTTGGACTTTCCTGGTTTTGGAAACGTATGAAAACTTAGTTCAGGGTTTTATTCGCCCATGATGAGGTACACAACAATAATGATTATTCATTATAAAAAAAACAATAAATCCACGATTACTTATAAAAAACACAAAAAACCAATGAAAAATATTAATAAACCACAATTATGAAGGCTAGAGGGAAGGAGGCCAATCGGCAATGGTCAAATTTCAAATTTCCGTCCTTCTTTTTATAAAGTTCGCGAAATTGATTGTAGTTGGCATGTCTGATGACAGCGCAGTTAATTTTCTATGTAAGTCAATGTAAAATAAAGTGATATTTTAAAAAATTTATGAAAACAATCAAAGTAATGTAAAAAAAATATCTGAGTACAAGTAACATGAGTGACAAAAAACATCAAAGCAAGATTTACGTCGTTTCAGATAAAAATCAAATGTAAAACTAAAGAAAACACAAGAAGAAATCAATTAAATGTCTTTTTAAAGCTTTTAATGTAAGTAAAATAATGTTTTCATGTCTAAATATAATATTTATTGTAAACTAGATACAATATGTATCTTCAAAGTGTAGTTTATTTTATTATAAGATGCTATAATATAAAATTTTACAGTTATAGATGCTGACTTACAAACAACAATAATTATGCATTAAATTTAACTTACTAGAAAATAAAATTTATATTTTATAGAGTTTTAATGTTAGATAAAGATTTGCTATAAATTAAATAATTTATCAATTAAAAAATGCAAAACTTATTTAGAAATAAATACAACAGTATGTTCTGAGCTTTATTTAGCTGTAAACAAGTTTATTTTTATTATTTTAACAAAATTATGTATAATTCCCATAAGAAGCCATGTATTTTGAACAACTTATGCAGTACCAGCACCCATGCGGTTAATTATAGAAGCTCAATTAGCATGCGTTTTTTGGGACCGTATTTTGAGAATGCCGATTCGTCTCCTTATCTCTAGTTTTTATAACCACAATAAACAACGCCAAATGTCAAAAACTAATCCTTACAGCGATTCTCACACCGTACTCCAAATGGCGTTTTTGATTATGAGGAGAGGCGTATAATATGATAAATAACATTTATTTTAAATAAATAAACAACAATCAGTCGTATTTTTACAATTTTCATATTTTTTCAAAGAAAAAATAAAAATAAATAAATTAAACTGGAATTGAACCAGCTGTCACGAAATGCCAAGTTGAAAGAGTCAGATGCTAAACCATTTACGCTATCACGGCTTTGTGATATGACTTATCTAATAAAATATGTATATGAACCAGGAAAAAGCAAAAATAATGTAAGTAGTTACTTTAAAATTCTTTTAATAATTTGTTAAAAAATATAGCTAAGATCTATTTTTAAAAATTAATGTTAATTTAATCATCAAATCGATTTTACTATTAAAATTGACATTACATCAATCAAACGTCAAACGCCTGACTTATTTGACAGCTTGTGCGTAAAGTAGATTCACATGAAGATTGTAAAGTCATTTAAACGAAGAAAAAAAATTGAATCACTAAATCAGGATGCATTGGAAAATGAATTTGGTGACATCAGGTCGGTTTTGGATTTTAAAGAGAGATCAATCTCAAGAAAAGTTAATTTATCCTGCAGAACAACCAGTAGTTTGAGTAGGATCTGCTATAAATTTATTAGAAGATTTCCTTGATAATAAATTGTAATATACTGTGATGTTTGTTTATTTTAAACAATAGTTTATTTATTAATAATTTATTTAAACACTTATTTACTTTATAACACTACTATTCTAATTTATATATATTTTGAATGTCTTTGAATCGTTCACTATTTATATTCACCACTGTCTATATATTAATTAACTCTCGCACCAATATTTATATACAACTTTAAAAATTTGACGAATGTGCTAGAAAGTTCACTTATTCTCACCAATACACTAGAAACAGTATCCCGTTCTTTCTCGAACAGTCATCGAAAGCTCCTATGCCATAGTTGTCACATATGTTTGGTCTTAAGGGGTTTAATTATGTATGATAATCGGATAAGTTGAGCCTCAAAGGCCAAATAAGACAGAGAGGGACTTGGAGTATTAGAGCATGACTGAATAATGAAATGGCTCACATTACATTGCCCCCTCCTTAAGAGATAGTTCCGCCTGGAACTCTTTTACGAAACTAAAATGGAATGGTTGTATCTGCAAGTGAACCCTCTTTTACAATTTTCAGTTGCATGGAAGTCTATCTTCGCTGTAACCTGGGCACTGGGCGAATAGCTGTAGACCAGTATTTAAACTCCGGTGTCTTGAAGGATTACTTGCACCATGTTCCTAATGATTCTCCAATCCAGCTGATTTCCTTCTATCTTTGGCATGGCTAGTTTCTGTACATTGGACTCCCGTACGTGCTCCCTTAGATTAAGTAATGCTTCCCATACATCCTGATAGGTGGATAGATCTTGGAAGGTGTTCTTCGTTATTAAATAAAAAAGATAACGTGACCCGTATTAAAGTTTCAAGGCTTTTCCAGGGGCTGGTAACTGACATTGAAGTTCTACAAGTCGATCAAACTTCTTACGGAACACATATGCCAGTCCTCGCGCGCCGTTGATGCTGGCGGAAGTACTATGGACCAGCGAGTAATCTTTCGGAAGCGAGAGCAGATCTTGTTGTTGCTCGGTCGTAACACCATATCTGGCTTTTTCAGTACCTCCATATGCACCCATAAATTCTTCAAAGACAAGGTATGGTGTTTCTTGAAGTTGGTTTACTTCTTCTTCATGGTCACCCTCAAATGACGCCAGCCTATTTTGGTGCACTACCTTTGGTTTACCGTTTGGAATCTTATACGGTAAAGAACATCATTTATTTTATTCTTGATGAGGTACAGACCTTCTCAAGACCTTTGAAGCTTCGGAGAATAACCCTTTTGTCTTTTTGGGTTATGGAGCCAGACTTTGTCGCCTTTATTGAAACATCCTTGTGTTGCTTGAGTATCGTATGGCTTCTTCATTCTGTCGCTGGCGATTTGAAGATGGGAGCGAACCAATTCATGCATATCGTCCATTATTCTTCGTAACTGGATCACATAATCTTCACCAACTATATCTTCTCCAGGTCGGCATCCAAACTCGAGGTCGCACGGTAATCTCATCTCACGCCCAAAGAAGACCTTTGCTGGTGTTTGGCCTGTTAATTCATCGACAGCAGATCTATAAGCCATTGCAAAGAGCGAAAGATACTGATCCTAATCTCGATGATGGTTTGAAACCACTTTTGACAGATATTTGCCAATGGTCTTATTCATTCGCTCTACCATTCCATCGGATTGTGGGTGTAATGCTGTGGTTCTGGTTTTCTTTATGCCCAGTCTGTCACATATTCCGCGGAAAAGTTGACTTTCAAAATTTCTTCCTTGATCACTGTGGATCTCCAAGGGCACTCCAAATCAACAGATAAACTCTTTTATCAATACATCTGCAACAGTTGCGGCCTCTTGATTTGGAATGGCGTAGACTTCCACCCATTTTGTAAAAGAGTCCATAACCAACAAAATGTATTTATTACCATCCTCGGTCGCAGGGAATGGTCCAGCAATATCTAAGGCAATCCTCTTAAATGGGCTACCAACGTTATGTTACTTCATGGGAGCCTTCCTTTTTCATTGAGGTCCATTACTCATAGCGCAGGTGGTACATTTCTTATACCAGTCCTTTACATGATCGGAACTGTTCATCCAGTAAAACCTTTCCCGAACTCTCTGAAGGGTTTTCCTAACACCGAGATGTCCTCCTGATGGACTGTCGTGTAACTGACGGAGTAGTTCAGCTACTCTACTTCTTGGAATGACCAACTGTCTTCTGTTCTCGGAACCATCATCATTTTCAAGTACTCTCTTTAATAAGCCATCTTCCAGGATAAAGGAGTTTCACTGAGCCAAATACGACCTAAGTACTGGAGAGAGATTAGATACTTCTTGCTAAGTAGGTCGACGATTTTCCTCTTTCCATTGTCGTATCTTCTTTAAAACGGTATCATTCTCTTGTTCTTCCATAATTTTAGCAGGGGCCCACTCATCGTTGACTACAGTGGTTCTTAGTAGTCCACTTTATTTGGATTCCGCTTTGTTGCAGTGGGAGCACTCTGCTGGACATGGTCTTCTAGAGAGAGAATCGGCATTTCTGTGACTTATTTCGGCTCGATGTTCAACCATGAAGTCGTTCAATCCATCTGGCGATTTGACCCTCTGGGTTCTTAAATTGCATTAACCACTTAAGGGCTGCATGATCAGTTCGGATTAAAAATTTTCTTCCGTACAGGTATTGGTAAAAGTGTTCCACGCACTTTACAACTGCCAGGAGTTCTCTTCTTGTGACGCAGTAATTTCTTTCAGGTTTCGAGAGCACTTTACTAAAATAACCTAGTACTCTTTCTTTCCCTTCCTGAATCTATGAAAGCACTCCTCCAATTCCCACATTACTAGCATCAGTATCCAGGATAAATTCTCCTTCT
The DNA here is from genome assembly GCA_927349885.1 of Psylliodes chrysocephalus. NCBI lineage: Eukaryota > Metazoa > Arthropoda > Insecta > Coleoptera > Chrysomelidae > Psylliodes > Psylliodes chrysocephalus. The sequence goes on from OV651813.1 coordinate 93,968,609, forward strand.
GGTAGTGGGTAGCCTGGTATTGGTGCTGTTGTTAAATGGTTCTTTAATGTTTCAAAGGCAGTTTGGCAGTCCTCGTCCCAGCAGAATTCCCTCGCTTCTTCTGTGGTTTATTTATTAATAATTTATTTAAACACTTATTTACTTTATAACACTATTTTAATTTTTATATATATATATTTCGAATGTGAATCATTCACTATTTATATTCACCACTGTCTATATACTAATTATCTCTCGCTTGGTCCTCCACCAATATTTATATACAAATTTAAAAAATTGGCGAATGTGCTAGAAAGTTCACTTATTCTCACCAATGCACTAGAAACATTATCCCGTTCTTTCTCGAACAGTCATCGAAAGCTCCTCCGCCATAGTTGTCACATATGTTTGGTCTTAAGGGGTTTAATTATGTATGATAATCGGATAAGTTAAGCCTCAAAGGCCAAATAAGACATAGAGAGACTTGGAGAATTAAAGCATGACTGAATAATGAAATGGCTCACATTACAATACCATTTGTTTTGATTTAAATTGAAAAAGAGTTAAATTTCAAATTAGATTTTTTATGGGTAAAATGTTATATTCATTCAAACATTGTAAGGTAAACTATAATTAAGGGACTATGGAAAATAGGTATATCCTGGTGGTGTAAGAGACAGGTAAAGGACAAGGACAAAAAATTACAAAAATGTATTCACCTTTAAATAGTGTTTATTAATAATTATTAATATTATTATTTGCTATGTTTGAAAAGTACCTCCTGCTGCAGAGCAAATCGACTAGATTAGACGACTAGTTGGAGAAGGTCCACCTAGTCACCAAAATAGGAGACTAGGAAAACTTTTACATGACTGGGGACACAACAGGAATGCACACACACACAAGATACACAAACAGACGACATAACAAGGGTAAGCCTTCACCAACGTCCTGTTTAAATGATGATAGTATGTCATCCTTCATTCCCTTTTAGAAGGCATGGCATATAAATCTATTGATCTTGATGACCATAATAAGAGTTAGCGGGAGGTGGACGGAATGGGTCCATCAGGTTTCAATCCAGTTACAGGATGGGAACTTACTCGGCTCGGGCCTTTTACATTTGTGTGAGTGTATGTATCTGTGTATGTTTGTTTCATTTCCATGGTTTCTATTATTATTACATTATTTTTTAATATATTATGAATATATAACAACTGTGACTAATTTGTCACAAAATGATACGAGATACTTTCTAAACGTAGCAATTGTAGTTTGTTTTTCTGTACCTTACAAAAATATAATTTATAAAAAAAGAGTTATTATTTTTCCAAGTTTAAATATTTAATAATCAATAGAATTTTCAAGTTTTTTAGCGAAATTTATAAGAGTTATAAAAACTATGTTCACTGCTTATATTAAACTGATTAAAACTTTCTTTATTAAAATGATTATTTATATGATAAAAAATTTGATGTTATTGGAAGCTTTTACATTTTTTAATATACAGTGAAACAATAGTTTTTGTTTCTTCTGAAACTTGTATAGAAAAACTATTTCTGAATCCATGTTTGAATTTCCCGCCTTAAATCATTTTTAAATTTTCCCGCTATTTACTAGTGGCACCATCATAGACTGGTTGTGGTTACAATCGCCCAAACAACTTTTACCAAAAAAATACATTGAGCTACACGTCTCGCTGGGTTGTCTCTGCCAACTGTCAGGTGGAAATAATCTGGCATTCCAAACAAATGAAAAGTGGTGATAAGGTTTGGTATGTCTAAATGGTTGGGATATATGATGTAGTCTATCTACAATACGTGAAATCATAAAAAATGGATTAAATTTAAATCTTTATGTCGAACACAATAAAAAGATTATTTTAATAAAATCGCTTATACATTTTTTATAAATTGGTCGGCTTAGGACTACTATTTCAAATAAAAATAGCATCCAAAATGGAAGACTATGTCGCAACCCCTTAGATTTACGAGCCCTTCCCACTGGCAGTTATTAGTGAACGTCAACTGAAATATCACAGAAAGTCACCAAAAATCAGTTAAGAATGAGCTTTATTCTAGGTGTTTTCCACATACTAAAATCGAAGTATGTGGTGTTTTCTATTCAACAAAATGATGAGCTGATGATGAATCACGTGACCAATAAATTACCGACTGGTCTTAGACTAGGCAAGTCTAAGCGAATGGTGCAATCCTGATTTTTATCTGATGAAAATTATTTAAGAACGACTGACATTTGTGATTTTGTAATCTCAACTGTCAAACTGACTTTATTTAATGAAAACAAATCTAAGCACTTTTGGATAAGTCATAGCCCTCAGAAGGTCTAGATACCGCATCGTAAAAACATTTTGACCCCCCATATGATGGGCGCCATGATAAATAAATGTCAATAAATTTTAAGTTGGCGCTTCTGACAAGACAGAATCGGCACAAGTTTAGTAATAAGCGTAAGATCGGCGTTCGACGTATATAATCGATTATATTATCTGTTGTGTTGTTTATTTTGTTCTTCTAGTAAAGGTTTTATTTCAAACATTATTTTTTAGTTTAGTCGTTTAGTGTTTTATTTTAATAAAAAACATTTGTGGTTTGGTGTTAAATTTGTACAGGATTTTCAAAATCTCTTGTTGTAACAATGTAACAATGCATCCAACGGTAGAAGATACAAGGAAGGAATAACATTTCATGTGTAAGTTTTCAAAAATATTTGTATATTTTCAAAATCAAATAATTTGTGTTTTGTTGTAGCATACCAAAAAATTTTAGGAAAGAATAACTGATAGCCATAGGAAGACCATTGAATCATTTTGTGACTTTAGTATAAGCCCAGAAAATTTGGGGATACTAGCTGAAACGGCAAATGTGTTATTGGCTCCTTGTTAGTGACCTATTGTGCAATTTTTCCAACACACGTTCCATGATCCTTTGAACTTGGCTGCACCGTACTGATGAAGACCAATAGTCAGAAAAACGTGTCGACCGTTACTTCTTTTTTACTTTTTTTTTATTCGGAAAATGTCCACTATTACTACCTTGATACAATAATATTAGTTCCGTTCTAAGTAGGTACATATTATAGTTTGTATGTTTTATGCTTTATTTTATTACATGTAATAAATGATAGGAAATATACTTTTATAGTAAATAAATTGATTAAAGCAATATGTAAGAATAAGTTTATCTAAGGATTAAATTGTTAAAGCAATTTTTCATATCCATTGTTTATTAATTTGTTTCATTTAATTCTTTCTTATTGAGTAAGTTATTTCATATAAATATGCGATACTTGTAAAATGTAATATTTTCTTTTAAATAGGTATATATTATGTTTGTATAAAATATTGTTCAGTTAATAAAAACAGAAATATTTTGTCTTTTATTCAAAAGAAGATTGTAAATTTTTCAAAATATATTTACCTACCCCAAAAAAAGATTAATAAAACCAGTTAGTCATATACAAATTTTCTATATATTTATAGAGGTACTTTTTAAATAACTTTCAATACATTCGAAATCTGTGGTTTTATTAAACTCAATGTAACAAATAATAATAGGTATTCTCAAAAATATTTAAAAATAAAATCGAGATGGGACTCTTGTAAAATTTAGTGACTATTCGCCTATGGTTAGTGCACTGCTGTATGTCCCTGGGTTTTCTACATTAGAACAATACTGCTTCTCCACTCTTGCAGTATTTTTTACATCTCACAAGATTATATTTATTAAAAAACCAACGAATTGTTTTGGGCCTATTGCTGTGCCCTTTTCCAACATTCCCAAAGTTTTTTTTTACTTTCTGCTGATTGGATCTCCGATAGCGACAACTCCATTTGTTGTTCTACTAGTTTTTTATCAAATTTTTAAAATAACTTCTATATATTTATCTTTTGCAACGACTTTGCTTACCTGCTTCATAATATCTTCCCTATGCCCCAATTTCTCTAACAGGTGAGATCTTATACTCGCTCTATTAAATCAAATTATCATTATGTTTATTTGAAAATGCTTGGTAGCACAGTTTTTATGGCAAAGGTCCATATTTTTATATAATTTTGCTATTATTCATTTTCAAATAAACTATAGGAATAGGAGTAATCTATTAGTTTTTCTAAAAATACCTTGTTACCGATGTAAGTATATCTTTCCCTAGTTAAAAAATTCGAGTTTTTATTTTCATAATATAAATAAATGACCGGTTAACAATCACATTCTTTTAAATAGTACATTTGACATTGAAGTAGGTATTTTCTCCATATTGCCAAACAGGAACAGATGGTTTACTTGTAATTTGAATTATATTACATAAATCTCACTGAATTTCTCGATAATTCTCATAGCAATATGTACACAAAACACTTATCCAATAATATATATATATATATATATATATATATATATATATATATATATATATATATATATGTATAAAGTATACTTTGCCACCTCAAAACCAGATATATAACTAGCGGTCTCACCTCATATATAACGTTGGCACCTCAGAACAGCGAGGTGACATCGTTTAACCCTTTTCCTATCGCTGGCGGTTACCAGGCTACCTCTACAGTCTGTTCGCGAAAATTCGTCTGGAGGTGGCACCGAATTCCATATAACTGTATGTAACCGTTGCTAGTTCGAGCATCTATTACTGGCGCTAGTGTCGCTTTTTGTTGTTTTATACGGACCACACAATGTCACCTCAGCTTTATATATGCCATTTTTATATAACATTCGCGCAATGTCACCTCAAACAGTCAAGGAATCGTGGCAACATCGCACTAACATGGTATTTGAAGAGGTGATACGTTCATAAATTAATTAGTGAAGTGAAATATGTAAAGTTTATAAGTATATTACCTAATTGGTAACAAAAACGATTTTAAACATGTTAAGTTGAAACACATTTATTTATATTCTGTTTGCTTATGTACATTAAACAACGAATACAAGATATCATCGCAGATATCGCTTTGCCTGCCATGGTAACCAATATGTAACGTCAACAACAATGTATGATAAACATTTGTCGTGGTGGTCTAGAAGGAAGGACACTTGTCTAGCATGTCCGGGTTCGATTCCCGACGGCGACAGGCTTTTCAAATCTTGTTTCACCTTTGTGGATCGGGGATGGTCTCAATAATTAGTAGGGGGTTTTTGTTTCCGAATTTTTAAAGTATTCAGCCACTTATTTCAGATATTTCTCTGAATTTTAGGATTTTAATTTGCGGTTTAGGATTTACATAAATTTACGATTTAAAAATTTAAAGTCTAAAATAAAGTTTTTATTCGTGACAATTAGCGGCATGTAGACAAATATTAATTTAAATAAATTAAATTAGGTAAAAATTCCCACTCGGTGAGAAATTTTTTCCGTAACTGAATTTACTAAAATTTAAATTTATAGGCATTTTTCACGATTTAAATTATATGTTTCTGGGTTTCTTAGAACGTTGTTATACATATTTTTAGACGTTTATTGTTCTGCCTGCTTACTAAAAATAAGGTATACTGTTCACGGGTGTTCTGTAGAAAATCAACTAAAAACATATTTTTTTTAGTTTCTAAAATAAAAAACTTGTGCTCTGGTAGTTACTATTAATGTGATTTACGCTAAAATCAGTTTGACATGTTTTTGTAACAATCGAATTTGAACGAAATTCTAAATATCTTATTGAGTTACTCAGAAATTTCAATTAACTGAAAAAATATTAATATTTGTTGTATGAAATTTTTATGTCATTTTAGTTATTCCGTTAATTATAATTAATAATATCATAGGAGAAAATGTTGCGTTGCTCTGAAATTATCGAAAATGTAATTTTACAATTTTTAATAACTGCATTCATATTTAATTTAATACGAATTTGGAATTTTTTAATGATATATCAACCTTGTTTTAGTCGAAAAAACAGGAGCCTGCTAAAAATATTATAACTATTAATTTATTATTACAAAAACTCATTCATGTTGCGGGACTTCGCTTTGCTTGTCACGCAAATATTTACTCGTTACATAAAATAAGACATTTTATTACGTGTTACATACAATATTTTTTTTTATTCAACTAGATTATTTATAAATATCTAGGTGACCAATATTACTACTTTCTTATATTGTTAGTTTCGTATGATTAATTTTATTCTTTTATTAAAAAATAGAAAATAATATTCATTTATTCTCAACGACTTATTGTAGTTTGTTTATATCGCTTGTTATATGTTTAGATTTCAAGAAAGTTGGGTATTTTATGCTGATTTAGAATGGAAAATAAGGACTAAAACAACATTATTACTAGGTTGTAAGTTTAATCAAATTCTATTTTTATAAGTCAACTTAACTTGCCCTTCTTTGATATAAAATTCAAATAATAATATATATTACTGACTAGCTGACCCAATTTCGCTTCGCGGGAATTTGTCGAACCTCAATTACTAAAAGTGAATAACAGTTTTCGTTATCCGAGAGAAATTTTTTCATGCGATATCTGACAAATTTTTTTTAATAATTTTAATTAATTTCGATTAATTTTTATTAATTTTTATTAATTTTTATTAATTTTTATTAATTTTTATTAATTTTTAATAATTTTTATTAATTTTTATTAATTTTTATTAATTTTTATTAATTTTTATTAATTTTTATTAATTTTTATTAATTTTTATTAATTTTTATTAATTTTTATTAATTTTTATTAATTTTTATTAATTTTTATTAATTTTTATTAATTTTTATTAATTTTTATTAATTTTTATTAATTTTTATTAATTTTTATTAATTTTTATTAATTTTTATTAATTTTTTATTAATTTTTATTAATTTTTATTAATTTTTATTAATTTTTATTAATTTTTATTAATTTTTATTAATTTTTATTAATTTTTATTAATTTTTATTAATTTTTATTAATTTTTATTAATTTTTATTAATTTTTATTAATTTTTATTAATTTTTATTAATTTTTATTAATTTTTATTAATTTTTATTAATTTTTATTAATTTTTATTAATTTTTATTAATTTTTATTAATTTTTATTAATTTTTATTAATTTTTATTAATTTTTATTAATTTTTATTAATTTTTATTAATTTTTATTAATTTTTATTAATTTTTATTAATTTTTATTAATTTTTATTAATTTTTATTAATTTTTATTAATTTTTATTAATTTTTATTAATTTTTTTTAATTTTTATTAATTTTTATTAATTTTTATTAATTTTTATTAATTTTTATTAATTTTTATTAATTTTTATTAATTTTTATTAATTTTTATTAATTTTTATTAATTTTTATTAATTTTTATTAATTTTTATTAATTTTTATTAATTTTTATTAATTTTTATTAATTTTTATTAATTTTTATTAATTTTTATTAATTTTTATTAATTTTTATTAATTTTTATTAATTTTTATTAATTTTTATTAATTTTTATTAATTTTTATTAATTTTTATTAATTTTTATTAATTTTTATTAATTTTTATTAATTTTTATTAATTTTTATTAATTTTTATTAATTTTTATTAATTTTTATTAATTTTTATTAATTTTTATTAATTTTTATTAATTTTTATTAATTTTTATTAATTTTTATTAATTTTTATTAATTTTTATTAATTTTTATTAATTTTTATTAATTTTTATTAATTTTTATTAATTTTTATTAATTTTTATTAATTTTTATTAATTTTTATTTTTATTAATTTAATTTTTATTAATTTTTATTAATTTTTAATAATTAAATTTTTATTAATTTTTATTAATTTTTATTAATTTTTATTAATTTTTATTAATTTTTATTAATTTTTATTAATTTTTATTAATTTTTATTAATTTTTATTAATTTTTATTAATTTTTATTAATTTTTATTAATATTTATTAATTTTTATTAATTTTTATTAATTTTTATTAATTTTTATTAATTTTTATTAATTTTTATTAATTTTTTTTAATTTTTATTAATTTTTATTAATTTTTATTAATTTTTATTAATTTTTATTAATTAATTTTTATTAATTTTTATTAATTTTTATTAATTTTTATTAATTTTTATTAATTTTTATTAATTTTTATTAATTTTTATTAATTTTTATTAATTTTTATTAATTTTTATTAATTTTTATTAATTTTTATTAATTTTTATTAATTTTTATTAATTTTTATTAATTTTTATTAATTTTTATTAATTTTTATTAATTTTTATTAATTTTTATTAATTTTTATAGTTCTTGATTATTCATCGGGTGTAGAAAAAATAGCGTATGAAACTCTTAAATAATGGTAATTAATACACTCGCATAAACCATACGAAACTCGCCTTCGGCTCGTTTCGTATCCAGGTTAAATGCTCGTGTATTAATAACCATCATTACAATCGTTGCATAATATACTATTATCGACATGAATGTTTTTATTACACTAAGCAGTTATGTCATTTTATTAATTGTTTTACAAAATGTTAAAAAAAAAACATTTATGCTTTCAGTTATATTATATTGTTATTCTAATATAATGTGTATTTTACAGTGCCTGTTAATATGAATGTACACCAAACATTTAATCTGTAGGCACAAAATAATAAAATGTTACATATAAAATAATACAATAAATATTAATATAGCTACTCTCCTGCGCTGCTAATGCGAACAAACAATTTCTGCTTCTCGTAAATCAGAAATACTCGTATACACCTATGCACAATATTGTTTGACAACCATTACCTTAGCACCTCTAAAATATGGCAACTATGGCTGAGGTGGTTTGTGGCTAGATATCGTTCAGGCAGTGTATATATGTAAGAGGTGACTTCGGTATTAATTTTTCTGTGAATATACATATAAAAAAAATGAGATAAATCATTACCCCTCTTTTGAAATTCCGATTCTGGAGGTTCCCCTTAGGGTATCTAAATATCAAAATTTTAAAAAAAGCGTGCGGAAATAGGTGAGGTGAGGTCGCCATATGCACTACACTGAGGTGACAACTTATGGCCTATACATATATATATATATATATATATATATATATATATATATATATATATAACCATGTAAAAATAACATTTCAAGAACGAGAAAATGTATAAAACCGGTCCTGTCTGAACAGATCTAGGAAAATCAAATAGATTTGTCAAAGTTTTGTTCTTAATTTGAAATTAGAAATTGTGCGTCTCACACACTTATAACTAATAACAAAGTGCAGATTATCGGTGTTCACGTATTACAGAACACACAAACTAAAAATCAGTGTAGCCAAAACATAAATTTACCTAACATGGCGACAAGCTTGAATGGGGTAATTTTTTTGTATTGACAGCATACGCCAAGCGGTATCTAGACTTTCTGAGGGCTATGGGATAAGCATAAAAGCTAAAAACAAGTATGGGTAATACAATAATTGAAAAAATATGTAGTTGCCTTCATTTGCTTGCTGTATATCTTATGCTGACAATCTTATTTTAAAAGTTAACCCACTTAGAGATTGGGTTAATGAAACACAGTGAGTTTTTTCACTCATATTATTAAGAATTTGGGGCGAACTTTTCCTATTTTCTTATCTGTTTAATAATAACTAAAAATTTAAGGTTATGCCACGTGATCAATCAGTGCATCAACACCACATAATCAACACAATCGAGTCGATGGATTTGGTGACAACCATCTAAGAATTAGGATGAATTTAAGAACATGATGTATGACTCATCTAAAAAAATTTGACGGATAAAAGAACGATTTTGATGAATGCATCGATGAATATTAGAAAACGCCTTCTTCGACGATTTTGCGTAAGAGAATATACATTCTTACACCAAAATCGAGAAGATGAATCCTAATGCATATGTAGATTTTTCTCACTCGGTCATTTACTGTTGGATTCTAATAATTAACAGTGTTGTTCCTGAAGTGACAAGGGAAACAATGAAACAAAACCACATACTTCGATTTTCTCTAGTATGTGAACAAAATACACATGTAGAAAAAATAAATAACACATCAACTGAAACTGGCTAATTGAATAGTTCCTACCACAGCCACTAAGAAAAGCCGTTTTCGATGATTTTTTTAAATAGAAATATGGTTCAAGCACATACTTCGATTATATGGGTTCAAGCAATATATCATTTATGAGGTTTTTAATTATCTATCCAACTATCAATATGTTGTAAGTTTTAAGGTTTGTTCACAGTTTATAGCTAAAGACTCAGTTAGCCCACTCGGACCAATTGGATGTTCCAAAATAACATCCACTCTAGGGATACAAATTCAGGATGTGCAGAAGACTGCTGTTTGAATATAAGCGGTTGTTAGTATATTTTTTTAGGCATTCCAAACAAATGAACTGCCAGTGGGAAGATTTGATATATCCAAAGATTGCGACATACTATGTATTCTGTTTACAATACGTAAAATCATGAATAATGGATTACATTTAAATATTTTATATCAAACACAATAAAAATAAGTTACATTTTTTCATAAATTAGCAGGCTTGGTGACTATTATTTCGAATAAAAAAAGCGTTCAAGATGCAAGACTATGTCTCTACCCCCTTAGATATACCAACTTCTCACTGACAGCTATTGTTTGACAGGTCGTTGGAATGCCTTACTGGTTATAGTAAGAGAGCATGAAGAGAGCCCACTGCAAATTACGACCGCCATCTGGGGCTCGATTCTCGAGTTCATTGGAAAATTTTCCCATGGGAAAAGATTCCACTACTTATATTCCCATGGTAATAGGTTATGCAATTCTCAAACGTGTCGGAATAGACATTCCCATGGAAATAGTAGTTTCACGTATGTCTGATATTAAGTTCACGAATATTTCGAAACAACCAATAACATTAAAGATATTTTAAAATTTACTGTTGGCAATATTTGTATTTGTTGTGGTTTTTGGGTATCCGATTACCTGCCGAGCCTCCGCGCTGGAGCAGGTGCCGTGCCGAGCAATCGCTATCATGAACGAGAATAAGTGAAAATATTCGATTACGTATAATAATTAAAACTTGTCGAGTTATTCTTAGTTTTCCTTTTCTCATGTTGAAAAAAGAAAAGGTAGCTTTTGTATGGAAGAGCAACGAAAGTTTTGAGAAACTAAGAAATTCTTTCATTAACGAAAATAATAAAATTTTCGAAAAGGTCTTATTAAATTTACTACACTCAATTTGTGTTATTTGCCAGTCCCTTAGCAGCTCCCACAATTTCTAAATGATTTAGGAAAATAAGTTTATACAGTTTCTTAGTGAAAGAGAATTAAAAATAATATACCTACATAAATAAAATAATATCAATAATACGCCAAAAAAATGATTTAACTACAATTTCACTAAAAATCCAAGATATCCAATAATTTTTGGTTATGTCTTAGGCTTTCGCGTGGTCTTTCGTCAAATTTTCGACTTTAATGCGCAAACTCTAGTACAATTCCCATTGGAAAACACAATTTCCAATGCTCGTAAGCAGGGGAATATTTTCCCATACTTCTCATTGGAAAATATTCCACCGCTTATGTCGAGAATACGAAAACTGAATTCCCATGGGAAAATTTTATTTTCCCATGGGAATAAAAGTCGAGAATTGACCCCCTGGGCCTCAATTCTCGACTTCACCGGAAAATTTTCCCATGGATAAATATTCCCATGCTTATATTCCAGTGGTATTATAAAATGGTATTCTCGACTAGGTTAGGAACCTTTTTCCTATGGGAATTTCGATTATTCGTATGTCTAACGTATGTCGGGTATTAAGTATGTAAATATTGGAAACTGACCAATCATAATTAATATTATATTTCAATACTTTCAAGTAGTAATGTTGGGATCATTGATTATATCGTCAACTTTTGACTATTGTTTTGCCACTTGCCATCTTGTCAGAGAAAACAATCAACCCCCTTTTTTTAGAAAATAACGTGAAAATATATCATGTGCTGAACCTAGTACAAGGGGCACAATAAAGCCCAAACGAAGAGTAGCTGCTACAAGGTTAACTAAAACCTTGAATACTAGCCGAAATATTGAACGCATGTTACAAAATAAAAACTTTAATAAAGAAAATTATTGTGACAAAAAATTCAAGTTATTAGAGAGAAATGTTTTGGCAAAAGAACGAATAACTTGTGCCTTGGAAAAAATAGCAGAAACAGAGGAATTTTAAGGATATTTAAGAGTGTTCAATATTTTAGCTTCAAGTTTTTTAACATCTCATTATGTTATTAACAGTCGCTATTTATTTTGCGTAATAGAACAAAATTTATTCTGAAATAGCCTATTCATATTAATGAAACAAAATTTATTCTGGGATTGCTTATTCTAGAAAACTTGCGTTGATCATATTTGAGAAATTGTCTATCATTTAAGGATTCAAAGGGATCCCCTGCCTCATTTTTCCACTAAGACCAAAAATCTCTTGGGACATTAATTGCTCTTCTTTCTGCCTCTTCTATATTGTTTAATTGGGAAAGTAAAATAGCTTCATCCATTTTAGGAAAGGTATATTAGTAATAATAATATATAAATATTATTATTTGAATTAACTAGCAAATGTCACCGGTGACAGATTCCCATTGGAAATTTGATTTCCCATGCCAAATACCAGGTGTATTTGCTCCCATACTTTTCGTGAAAAAATATTCCAAGTGGATGCGTCGAGAATACAAAATATAAATTCCCATAGGAAAATTATCTTTTCCCCATGGGAAAAAAAGTCGAGAATTGAGGCCCTGATAACAAAATTAAATATGCTCCAAAGACATGTAACAACATTGTACTTTACCAAATTGCACCTGTGCCAATCTGCAATGCTGAGCAAACTGGTTAAAAAAAATTATTTTATATTCAAAAAATCCCATATGACATGAGAGCGATAATTGTGTTTTTCCTGAAAATTACAATTCTAATTCATTGTGAACCTAGCTTTTAAACCTGAATTATTAATATTTTTACCTACCTTTTGCAGAGATAGTCAATAATAATTATGAACTCTTGTTAGACAATTCTTTTAAACCATAATTATAGTAGTTTTTTTTTGTCGTTTCTATGACAACCTGTAAAAATTAATCACAACAATAGGCATACAAATAAATTTTTAAATCAGCAAAAATTGATTAATTTTTTTACCTACTGATCGTGTGTAGATGTTTTTGTGCGATGTAAAGAGGAAGCAAATGTTTCCCGTTAATGATATATATCAAGATATATTTGAATATGTTATCTGGAAAACTTTAAGGGCAAACAAAATTAGCCTTATGTGATTTTTTTAATATAAAATTTTTTTTTAACCACTTTGCTCAAGATTGGGATTTTCACAGGTGCCATTCGGTAAAGTAAAATGTTTTTACAAGCTTTTGGGGTATATTTTATTTCATTATCAGATGGCGGTAAAAATTTGCAGTGGGCTCTTGGGCTATTATGATTTGATTCTGTATGCGCCAGGGATACAAATCGGAGTTGCGCAATGTATAAACTGGAACATTGAGATCAAAAGTGCCGACGCAGAGTGAGCGAACTGATTCTTTAGCTATAAACTGTGGTTTGTTGCTGTGCCGGCTGGTGCATAAGTGCTGTAGAGCTATAGAACTGTCAAAAAATGCTAGTATCTCACTTCATTTCGCAGAAATTATTTTAGACTTTCTAAAATATACGTAAAATAGATTTTATGGGTAACCTCATTAATATTAATTTAATTTTAATTGTTTAATAGTAAATACTATGTGTGCACTGCACCGCTTGGGCCGCCACCTACTCATCGTCTCCTTAAGTTGTTCTAGTAGTCTTGATAGATACTTGCCTTTTAAAAAGATTAATTAACAAGTTTGCGAACAGCGAAACTTTCTTGTCAACAGTATTTTGATCAAAAATTAAAAAAAGGAATATTGAAAAATTTCAAAGTAAAATTGAAATAAGTATATCTTTGCTACTCCATTCCCGGATCTGAGCAGAGGCGTTCATGGAAGGGTCGACTATAAACGCTTTCGAATGAGTTAGCTCTGGGGTATCTCTCTAGAGTGTTGCACTCTCCCTCCATTTTGGGATAATTGCTTCGGCAGTGCTCTTTAATTGCAATGCCCAGAAATTGTTCTGGTTCTATGAACTCAGTGAACCACAAAAAATGTTTCTAAAATAGGCCTTAAAAAAATCACATATGTCGCAACGTACAATTAATGTTCTCTAAATATCAGTTTTGATTTAATTTGGAGCCGTGCATATGAGACTAGAACAGAATGATCTCCTGGGGAATTACGATCTTTTCCGTTTTCCCAACGAACTACAATCGTCCTCTATAGGCCGATAGCAAAAGGTGCTTCCTCACGTCGCAATTTGGCAGTTCGTTTCACGTCGTCCACGTGTTCGCATGAAATACGATTTTGCGAGGTAAACGAGTTTTTCTGCATACATGTTTTATCTAAGTACCTTATTGAAACTTCTATAATTAGTTGTTTTGTTAATCAATATTGTGTGTATAGGCAATCAAAAAGGACGCTAACGGGAACCTTTATCTAATGACACATTCGTATAACGAGATCATGGGGCATTTTTTAAAATGTTAAGAAATGACGCAAAACGATCCGTTATGCATCGAAGCAGAACGATTTTGAATCATATTGCCCCAAGCATTTATTGGATAAGTGTGTTAGTTATTATAAGACAATCCTGTATTATAAATAATTTTCAAGGGCAACTATGGTTCGAACCTATAAAAGAAAATCCCAAAGGCAAAATTGGAAGACATGCAAATTGCCATTGAAGCTGTTGAAAATGGAATGTTCGTCGGTCATCTGCCACCAATTTTAAAGTACCAGAAATGGCGTTGAAGCGGCTTATTAAAAATAAAAAAGCTGATGGTGTTCTTCCGAAGCCACTGAAAAAGCTTGGGTCCATCCATTATGTATTTACAGAAGTTCAGTTATTGAGGTACATATTTAATATGGAAACGCGAATGTACGATTTAAAACCCACGTGATGTTCGATGGGTAGCCTTTCAACTATTAAATATCCTTTTTCGAAAACCAGTTAAGCAGCTGGGAAGATCTGGTTTATCCAATTTAGAAAAAGGCATCCAAACGTGTCTTTAAGATATCCAGAATCGACGTCCATAGCAAGGGCACGCGGTTTTAACTGGGTGGTCATTAACATATTCTTCGATCTTCTAAAATGCGAATCGGTTAACAAACAACTATCGGCGCATCGTATATTAAATGTCGATAAAACTTCAATAAGTGCAGTCTCTGGCTATAACTCTGATAGTTACAATGAGAGATTTAAAGCAAGTTTCGAGAATAACATCTACCGATCGTGGAATATGCACAACTGTTATAATTTGAACTTCTGCTGGTGGAAATTAAATTCCGCTTTTGTTCATTTTTGCTCGCAAGAGAATAAAGGAGGAATTAAAAGTTGGGGCTCACAGGATCAATGTTCTACTACAATGCTAATTGCTGGATGATAATAGATGTTTTTTTAGTTGGTTTAACCACTTTTTAAATCACGCGAAACCTTCCAACGAAGACACCACTCTACTTATTTTAGATGTTCATAGGAGCCTTACTAAAATTTGGTAGTAATTGGCAAAGACCAAAGAAGTAATGGCCTCTTGTGCTTGCCCCCTCATACCTCCCACAGACTTGGATATGGGAGTTATTTATTCTCTTAGTCGATATCTCGATCGTGCTTTAGAAAACTGGTTAAACAACAACCCTGGACGTATTGTATCTGCCTTTCAAATCAGTAAACTGTTTTGTGAAGCATATTTAAAAAGTTGCACATCTGAGTATGCAATAAAAGCGTTAATGCGGGTATCGTCAAATTTGACAGGAACATTTTCTCAGATATCGACTTTGCACCCACAAATGTTTTCGAAGAAGCTCCCCCCGAGTTGTCTGTTAAGATACGAAATCCAGAATAAAACGGTCAAGAACTAAAAGAAACTGCTCTTGATCGTAATAAAGAACCTATTCCTGGGACTAGCAAAGACTCTAATTCAGATAACAGCCAATGTTCCCTTACTGTCACTAGCGAGAACATATCATTAGACAATATTTTTTTTTTATAAAAGTAACCGATGTTTGACCTTTAGCACAAGCGTCAATTTTAAGAAGAAATACCAACAGAAAGAAAGCCCGTCATATTAACCAGTAGCCCCTCTAAAAATTAACTAGCACTAGAGGCAAAAACAAGATGATGAAAGAAAAAATCTGAGAAAAAGATGAAAAATAAACCGGCGCACAAGAAAGATGGCAATGATAAAGATACAGTAAGTTTAAAAGGGATGACCGTCCTAAAAAATAAATCTGGCAGAAAAAAGGGAGAATCGACTTCATGTTCTAAGTCGGAAAGTGATCGAGAGTGTTTGATTTGCGGCGAATCATACATCAACTTTGTAAGTGGAGAGGGATTGATTAAATACATTGGATGTCTTCAGGGCTTCATGTCTTCAAGGCATGTTCAGGGCTGGCAGAAACTAAAGATGATTTCTTTTGCGATTTCTGCTGGTACAAGCCTTTGGCAAAAAAAGCGTGACCTAACGTATTTTAATGAGTTAAGAGTATGATTCTTTACTAGTTTGTTCATTGCAATCTAATGTTCGTGTTTATATTCTTTTTAAAATAAATAAATATTGCCAACATTTTGTTAATTTAATTGTCTTGGCTCCGTAGTAGAGTCTGTCTGTGGATCCAAGGGTCCCAGGTTCGAATCCTACCGTTGGCCGGGATTTTTTAAATTTAATTTAATTATTTAAAATTAATTCTGATGCCTTGGTAGGATTCCCCACTCGACCATTCACTGTTGGGTTCTAATTAGCAGTGCTGTTCCTAAAGTGGCGCTAGGAACCAGTAACAAAGCCTACACAGAACACGAGGCTAATGACCTTAGCAGTCGATGCCGATGACACTAAATTCAAACAAAAAAAAATAAACAGACATTTAGGGCTTTACCTATACGTGGATCGTCTTGCCCTACTAGGCGGGGCAAATTGAGCACTTAGCAATTATATACGAAGTTACTATTAATGAAAAATAAAATTACTTGAAAATGATCTAAATGTCAGCAAAAGCAAGATTAAAGACTGTTTTAACCTCTATCCATTTTGCAATTTGTAGCATTAATACAACTTTAGTTATATCACGTCAAATCTTAGGGGGATCATTTTGCCTCGAATCCCCTAGTTATCACAGACTCGTATCTATATATATCTTTGTTGGTCATGGCCTACTTTTAAAACACTTGTTGATCTTCTCTAATAATTAAAAATACATAAACAATAAAATTAAAACTATGTTCTATAAAGGTTTTTGAAATTCAGGACAAGTGATCCCTGAAATCCGGACAAAATCCGAACTGTATCCAAAATAACGTATGTACTTTATGGGGGGGGGATTTTAAATTAAAAACTGTCAAGAGTTTGTTTATTTTATTCAAAAATACATTTTATAGCAACAAAAACGTAAATGCCTATTATTAAGGTATGATAACAATGACACTGGGTAATCCGGACGTATATGGAAACTCTATTTATGTAAATATGCCGATTGAGTTACTATTTATTTGGTTTAAAGTATGGCGTATGACTTCCAGATAGGTGGAGTTAACTTGAAATCTTTCGATGCTTAAATTGAGAAGGAATATCAAATTCAATGCTTCGTTTAGATTGTTGTGAATGTTTGCATTTGAACGTAAAACTATTGTTTTGTCATAAAAACTTGAATCAACAAAGTCTTCTTATAATTGATTTTAAAAACAAAACTAAATATCCTTGTACTTACTAAATTTAACATTGTAAATAGCCGGAAGATATGCGTACTTAAGTAACGTCGAAATTTCTATATACCTACCTTGCCAATGTATAATAGGTATTAAATATATTAATGGAAAACAACTTAAAAACCAATAACTTACAAAATACTGTATTTTCTTGGTGACTAGGCCAAAAGTTCAAAGTATTTGATTGCAAATTGGCGTTTGTAAACTAGAACGTCACAAGCCTTACCCTCAATAGGTCAAAAGTCAAGAACATTATTGTCCTCTTATCAAAATCAATAATGTAATTAATAAAGTGATAAATGACTAAAAGATTACTAACAATGCCATTCGGATGAGTAAAAAATGCAAACTGGAAAACAAAATATTGGTCAATGTATTAATAGCGTTAATAAGTAGGTACATCTATCTCATTAAATGCTTTTTTTTATCTTGGTGTCATGCTTCATTATATGAACTAGTTTAGTTATTTTATAGTTAGGTACTAGTCTCATATTTTAATGCATACAGGTGTAAGCGACACAGCTTAAGCCCTACTGACATTTGTCGCACTCACTTAATCATAAAAAATTGACTTATTTAAAAATATATCATAAACATGAAACCAGTAGGCGGAAAAACCGTCAATAGTAATGATAAAGCGAATGGTCTACCGGACAAATTAGTATAAGAAAAAAACTTGCTCATTGTTATAGCTTACGGAATAATGACCCTTGTCATATGTTAACGCTAGGGCGCTTCGACAACTATGTGTTTAGAAAATTTTTCATACAAAAATAAACAAAAAAAATACAGAACATTTTCTGTAAATAACTTATTATATTATTGAAATTTTCCTATGCGTAAATAAAAAATATATTATTACATATAATAAATTTTTTAAACAAATAATTTTTCGTAAAGAAAAATAAAACTGGCACAGTTAGTAGGATTCGTGCAAGCTGTGAAAACTGCGTAAAAAAAAAAAAACATTTTTCGATCGATTAACTTGGACTTTTAATCAATATCGTCTAGATCAGGGGTCTCCAAACTTTCCAGCCTTAGGGCCATACTGATTATCCCAGTAAGGGTCTAAACCCCATTTTAATTTTTCTACAATTATCTATAATTTCTAGACTAGTCGCCCAGTACGCGCCCTGATCGAGCATAAGCCAGGGGTGGGAAACTGGTATGCGCAGGCCTGGGATAGAGCAAAAATCAACCACGTCTGCATGGTGGCGCTGCAGTCGTGTGGTGGGGTGGGTGGTGGGAGTGTAAATCGACAGGTGAATATTGATTTTTGTGGGGGGTGTCATGAACGTGTCATGGCGTCTTGGCTTAAACCAAACGAGAATGTTGTTTATTTATATTGTGGTTGTATTCAGTTGTGTTTTCACTTCCAATTTGTTTAATTGATTCAGTTGACCACTAAGCTTGTTTTTCCACTATAAATTTCCACTATAAAGATTCGTAATTATAGAAAATGTTGTGTACCGAATTGCCTTGATGTGGACAACAAGATGCATCGCCTGCCCCACCCTACGAATTCACCCGATTTATTTGATATTTGGGCATTTGCTGTTCGTTGTCCAAGATTTAATAATAAAACAAGACTACAAATTTATTCCACCTTTGTAGTATGTCATAAACATTTTGAAGAGAAGTATAAAGTAGTTGGCTCTCGTCGAGGTCTAACACCTGAAGCTTTCCAATGCTATTCCTCCCAGCAGTTCCTGGAAGAGTAGCGGATGGACTTTCCTCAAATAACGGAGAAATTGAATATGTTGATCAAACACCTTCTACTTCAGGTAAAGGTTCGAAGAAGAAGCAGACTAATAATATATGTTGGACTTCTTTTCGAGAAGGAAAGTTAGTAATCTACTCATTTATTTTATATTTATACTGTGTATTTTCTGTTTCATGACATTTGGGGTTACAAAGTTGTATCGTAGGAGAAGAAGCAGACTAATAATATATGTTGGACTTCTTTTCGAGAAGGAAAGTTAGTACTCTACTCATTTATTTTATACTTATTGCCGCGTTTGAGAATCCACATCAGATGCATTTTTTACATCTCGAGCGTTTTTTTATCCACATATATATAAATCGTTTATTTAGTCAAAAAAACTATTTTTTACATGTCAATACATCTTCACCTTTAAAATATAAAAAATACATAAATATAGAATCAACATACATTTAAAATGCAATAAAAAATACATAAGATACAGTACACTTACATGTCAACTATACAAAACATAATAAAAGGACAAAAAAGAGAAAAAAAAACGTCAGTAGGTCAACAGGTATTCACGCAGTTCTATTTTAAATATTGCCGCGTTTGAAGAACATTTAATATATTCAGGCAAATTATTAAAAGCATGTACACCTTTAAAAAACACTTAATTTTGTGTACATTTTTGCGTGGCCCTTTAAACTCTAAAATTTTTCTTATTAGGTATAGACAAATCTCCTCTGCAGCTGATGCTGAGTTACTGCAAGGGGATATCACAGCAATATCCAAATACTGTCATATCAACGATCTTTCATTCAATATACCTAAATGCAATATAATCACTTACACCAGGAAGAAGAACCCCATCATAACAGATTAAAAAATTAACAATACCTTAAGAGAAAGAGAACAAACGAAAGCAAAGATTTAGGGGTGGTTTATTCTTTAAATTTTAATTTTAATAAACATATAACAATATTAACAACAGACTACTATAGAAGACTCGCTTTTATTCTCAGGGCTTGCCATGATTTCTCTACCGAAACATGCAAAGTTCTATACAGTGCTTTTCAGATAAAAGTATCCACCTTAAGTAACTTTTGAAGGACTGATTATTACAAAAAACAAAAAAATACGTCAATTAATATTCGAAGGGGGAGATATCGTGCCATATTTAAGTTTGCTAAAAAAGTCACCCTTTCACCCCTACTATCATCCCTTCAATTTTTTTAAATGGCTTGCCCCATTTTTTTATCCATTTTTAGATTGCTCTCGTTTAACTGATTTCAAAAATGTATAAAACATGGGGATTAAAGTAATTAGTTTACGATCTACAGAATTTTAAATTAAAATAAAATTGAATTGTGCAGGCATGGTTGAAAAGAATAAAGTAGACGAGTTTTTCAGTGAATACTACAAAGATAAAAGGTTAGTGAATTCATAATGTCTAGCAGAGCAAACTTTCACAAACAGATTGAGTTTTCATATTGATCTGCCTTTCATTTTGAATAAGCGATTAAATTATTTTCAGGTTCAACTGAGAAGGCAAATATGGCCAAATCAAGAAAAAACAACTGCTGTCAATCCAGGCATGGTTGAAAAGCGTAAAGTAGAGGAGAGACGGAATGAATTCGATGAAAAAGTTTCAATACTTTTATTATTTATAGGTTATTTGCTTCCAAATAAATTTTTTTGAAATTATTCATTATTTTCACTAATTTCCTTACATCCTATTATTCCCCATTCAAGCTTTTGAAAATGTCCATGGAATGTCCTTAAATGGACGTTCTTAAGACATCCTGATTATTAACAATGGACGTTCCAAAGACGTCCACGTCCGTGAAATGGACGTTTTAAGGATGTCCTGAATGTCCAAGCAGGACGTTTTTAGAACGTCCATAAGACGTATTTGTGCTATCTGGGAAGATATGACTCTCCATTTAAGTTTCCGTCTAAAAAGAAAGGTCCGACTATGTGATCACCTAGGATACCACACCATACATTTAACTTTTGAGGATTCTGTGTGTGGTATTCACGCACAACATGTGGATCACTCTCAGCCCAATATCTGCAATTATGTCTATTAACTAAACCATTAACTGAAAATGTGCATTCATCCGAAAAACAAACGTTGTGCAACAAATGTGGATTGTCAGTCAAGCGCTGACTCAATAGGTCACAAAATTCAAGACGACGATCAAAATCATCTTCATACAACTCTTGAACCAATTTAATTTTGTATGGATGGTACTTATGCTTGTGTAATATTCGATAAACTGTGGAAGATGAAACACCTACTTCTCTGCTTATTGTTGTCAGTGACTGTGCTTGTTGATTTTCAAGACTTACTTGTCCTAAAACTGCGACTTCAATTGCTTCGTTATTTGCGAGTTCCAGTCGGTTATGTTTTTTATTGCCAACTGACCCGGTTGATGTAAATTTATGCATAAGATCAATTACATACTTATGAGTTGCATGACCTCCTTGGTGTGTTTCGTTGAAAATTCTAGCAGCAGCTCGTGCAGAACTGTTATTTTTGTAGTATAAACCTTCAATTCTTTCTTGTAAACTGTAAACCATTTTCAAATCAAATAAATAACCTCAACAAATCAATATGCACATGTATCAAAATACACTATAAAAGTAATTTAAATTCATTTTTCAAATCTCCAATACCTTTACCATGTATCATAAAAAACTTCAACAAGTTTTTAGCGGTACGATTAAGGTATAATGTATTCTAAATCCAATTTTGCTGCAGTCAGTAAGGTGAGATGTAAAAATTTGTCACTCAAATAATGGAACCCTGTAGATCATAAACTAATTATTTTAAACCCCATGTTTTATACATTTTTGAAATCAGTTAAACGAGAACAATCCAAAAATGGATAAAAAAAATGGGGGAAGCCATTTAAAAAAATCGAAGGGATGATAGTAGGGGTGAAAGGGTGACTTTTTCAGCAAACTTAAATATGGCACGATATCTCCCCCTTCGAATATTAATTGACGTATTTTTTTGTTTTTTGTAATAATCAGTCCTTCAAAAGTTACTTAAGGTGGATACTTTTATCTGAAAAGCAATGTATAATGCATTCGTACGATCTAAAATAGAATATGCCTGTATAATTTGCTCACCCAAAACAATCCTTTATAATGATACCTTGGAAAAAGTGCAGAAGCGTTTTGTCAGATCTCTACACATGAAAAAATATGGAGACTACCCCTTACGTATGTCTTACCAGAGCCAGTTAATAGATTTTAATATTAAAACACTATTTAGCAGAAGGAACAAAGCCCAATTAACATTTATAACAAATATTATATATGGAAATTTTAATTTACCCGAATTACTAGCCTCCATCAATTTCATCGTACCAGATATTCATTCGCCTTAGGCAAAGATACACATTATTTTCCAACAATAATTTATTCTCACCTATTGATAATTCTCTTCAAACACTAGATCGGTTCATGATTAGCAGTAACATTGACCTTTTTAATATGTCTTTCAACAAATTGAAATTAATATTCGATAAACATACATTTTAACAAAAACTATTATACCTAACATATATAACTCCTTAATATTACACATATTATATTTTTATTAATTGTAGGTATACCATTGTTAAATTTATTTTTAGTTTTAGTAATTATTGTAAGGGCTACCAAACTGTATAACATGTAAATGGATTGCATTCTGTTTGTTTTGCAGTATAAATAAATAAATTATGTTCATGAACATCCTGATTATAACTTAAAATATTTTGTAAATATACTGGGGAGATTCCTGATTTAATTTTAAATATAAAAAGCAGGGAATAGAATAGCAAATATTTTTTAACAGGCAACCACTGAAGCACATTCAACATGGAATTGATTGGTTCCAATCTCGAACAGCTCAGTATTATCCTCATACCTACCTCTATTTTGCAACTTTTGCAATCGTTACAACTCATTCTGGTTGAGCAAATACAGTATAGTGGCACAATAATTAAAATAAGGTAATATTAGAGTATTATAAATTATTATTTTAGCCCATTTACTGAGATGTGGAGAACAGCGCCTCAAATAGTTTAATATATCTGTCCCATTCCCATTACATTTACGTATACTGAATCACGTGATCAAAGATTTACTACATCTCTGGGGCCCAATTCTCGAAACATGCGTTAACTGCCGCATGCGCTAAGTAACGCATGATAGTTAACGCATACGACAGCAATTTAGTATTCCTGAACACCATGCGATAATCGCGAATCAAGTCGAACGTGTTAACGAAGAGTCTTTGATTATTGCATAGTCTTAACCAATGAGGATTGAGAATACCAAAGATGGTATCACTGAATATGAGATAATTGCATTGACATATGTCAAAATTGCCAAAAATTATAAAATTAAATGGATTGCAGATGTCTAATAATTTCTGGTTTTTAGATGTTTTAACTATGATTATTTGTATTTTTTACTTGAGAATTGGAGTGCATGGTTTAGATTTAGAATATTGAAAATGGAACAGCGTGGTTCACGAATAACGGAAAAACAGCGTGAAACTTTAGTAGAATTTATAACATTGTTTAGTGCCTGTAAAACTCCTATTTCTTCTATATCATCCATACTAAATAAAATATACCAAAATAAACTGGCACCTAAACGTCCAATAAAAGAGTTCACGGTACAAAAAGTTTAATTTTTATATTTTCATAACTAATACAATGTTCAAAAAAGTAAAATTAAAAATAAATATTTCCCAATAAATCACAAAACAAAACCAATATATAGAAGCACATGATAAAGCAGGATTGACAATTATAACCTTACTTTCACCTAAACGAATGCGTCAAAGTGGTTGTCGAACGGTCATGAGTGCTCTTTGAAAATCATCATTTCTTAGCGCATACGTTAATAAATTTGACGAATGCCGCCAGTTCAAGAATACACTTTCATCAAGTCGCATACATTATCGCATGCGATAAGTTAACGAAGGCGTCAGGAATTGGGCCCCTGGGGGGCTATTTTAAAAGTATGGGAGCACTCATTTCTCTCAAGATTCTCATCAGAAATGTCATACGTCAATGTGGAAACGCTGTTTTTAAAAGCCTCAAGGATTAAAATTCTTAGGAGGATATTAATTATTTCTAAATAAACCGTGAGAAACAATCAGTGAGTTCACACTGGCCCTTAGGACCCTAAAAAATACTGTTTTACGTTGACGTATGACATTTCTCTCGAGAGAAATGAATTCTCTCGACTTTGAAAATAGCCCCCCCGATGCATCCGATGTGGATTCTCAAACGGAACGCGGCATAATATACTGATTGCGTTCGGTCTGCCACGTTCTTTTAACTCCTTTAATACTTTTTACTCCAAACGACTCTTTTAGCGTTCGGTTAGTCCGATTAGTGACAGTTTAACACGCTTAAATGTCATTTAAAAGCACCCTAAAAAACTCCGCTTCGGTTTCATGACGTTCGGGGTTGCAAAGCTGTATCGTAGGAGTGCGTTCAGGAAACACGCTCCGACCAAAAGAGCGTGCTCAATTTGCTCTTGGTTCGTTCAGGAACAGTAGATCGTTCAATTTGGACATTTAGCTACTCTCGTTCAGAAAGTCGAATCAAATTAGTCTAGAGTGCACTCTTTTATACCCAGTTTGGACTGGGTTAGTTTGAGTAAATTTGACAGAACGTAAAGTTCTTTTGCAGAAGTTGTTTCATATTATTTTTGTGTGTCATAAAGGAATTTTATAAGGTTAAATTTGTTTTAAAATAAATAATCTAAAATGTTTTGTCTTATTGACTTTATAGATCATTCATTATAATCTCGATTATAAATAGAGCTGTGAATAGGTATACATTGAAATAAAAAGAAAGAAAAACAGCTAAAAAAAATTAAATGAGTAGAAAGTAAAACTATACGTGACACAAGTAATAATAACGGGAAGCGAGGAACATCAAACATATGAGAGAATAAAATGTCTATAAACAAATAACTGTAAAAAACTATAATTTTCAAATTCGTTGACGTTTACTCTCGTTGCTGTTCAGAAATTTTGGGCCAGTGATAATTACTCTAGAGTAGTCTGGGCAAACAATCTAAGAACATTAGTCTACTCCCGTGTAAAGTCATCTGAACGCGCTCTAGATGTTGGAGTGCTCCCATATATTTTGCTCTCTTACTCTTAGATGGGTCTATCCACAAAGCATGTATCTTCTAGAGACCCCACGCCAATGTTAAACTTTTAAACCAAATTAGCGACACCTTGTGTTTGGAGCTGGAACTAAAATGACAATTGACAGATGGCGGTAAATTCAAATTGTAATTTTTAGGAGTAGGTAGTAGTTTTAAATTAAATTTTAAATGATTTCCACATAAATTATTTTATAAAATAAAGTATGGAACTAGTAAGTTCGAAACTTTTATTTTACAAAATAATTTAGGTCGATTATACCAAATTTGAAGAATTAATTTGTTATAAGGGGTCTAATGTGGAGAGTTGGTTCTGAATATTTGTATTAAATAAATATAAGATATATCAATAAATAATAAAATGGAACATTCTTAAGATATGTTTATTAATAACTTAAATAAATATTATTAGATAAAAATAAATACAAATAATAATACATATTTAACGAATACTTACTTGGAGCAAATAGATATATAATCTCAAATCTTTAAAATACCTATCAATAATTTAAATGTGAAGTAGAGACTAGGATATTACATTTTATTAACACTAAAGTTATATATTTTATAAATGTCTTTTTAACTGAGGACAAATGTAATATAGGTATTGTATTAAAAGGTGAATCCTTTTAACTATTCATTCAATGATAAATAGGTATTTTCCTTCTAAATACAGATGGTGATACATATTTCGGAATCCAGTCCAGTGATAAATTGATTATCAATTAGTTGTTGTCCCCGTTTGTCTTTTTATGATGCAGATGCATGGTGAATATATGGTGAATCAATGAAGTTTTTTTTCGAAGTTTTCAACGTAGCACCAAAATTATTGCAAAACACAGTAGGAAATAAAAAAGCGAAACATCACAATTTTGCAAATAACTAAGACGAAACTATAAACAGAAACCAAAAGCCAAAGCCAACAAAAAAATCACTAAAATCAGACGGAAAAATGAAACTAACCAAGAACATAAATAAATACACGTCACATCTTTGGAGTCTTTGGTTAAGTTTTTCTCCCAATAAGGCTTAAAAATGGAGTAAGAAATCATAATTTCACCAGTAGCCCCATCTAGAGTTTGGAGCAAATAGCATAAAAAATGTCAGTTGTCGGTTTTGACCTTGGTCATTCACGTGGAACCTCTATGTGCTTTGTGGGTCTATCGTGCTTACTCACTTTTAGGCCAGGTACATGCGTAGTAAGGTCAGATGCGAGGGAGAATTGCGGGCTTGCCAGATTTAGGTCCGTATTTATCACAAAGGAAATTTGAACTATTTAGGACCGATTCCACCGTTGTGTTAAACAAAGTTTAAAATGACATTTTGACATTAACAATGTCACTTTAATCTCCGTTTAACACAACGGTGGAATCGGCTCTTAAATAGTAGATCAAAGTTATTCTGTCGACTTGGCAACGTTGGCATGGGAGTATAGGAGCATGGGAGTATGGGAGTGCTCCCATGAGTTAGAGAATAGGTATCCTGAACGATAATATTTTCAAAAACTGTTTTCATAAATGGGTTCAAAAAAATGTAAAGAATGATGGAAAGTCCATGGTTTGTTTTACTTTTAATGCATAATATTTTAATAAGTGATATTTAAAAAATATTTAATATTTAATTTTTGGAAACAAATAGTGCTGCGAATTAGTATGGAACGGATTTTTTTTGAACTACAGTGGCTGATTGACTTGCCAGTTAGAGGCCGAATAAGAAAGAAAAGAATAAAAAAAGAAGAGCTTTAAGAGAACCGCGGTTCATTCAAATATAATTTATTATTTATTTACATTTTTTTGGCATTCATTACTCTAAAAAAAACTAATATTTCCATCAAAATAATGCATTTAAAATAAATATTAGTTTTTTTTTCGTAATAAAACCCCAAAAAATATAAACAAAAAATATTTACATTAAAATAAAATATTTGAAACATATATTTGAATTATTTATTATACAGTAATACATACATACATGAGCTCAATAGTAAATAACAATTGTAAGTAAAATGAATAGTAGATAGTCTCCCCCATTCTTGGAAAAATGGACCATATTTTGTTGGGTGTCCCCTGTTTCCTATAAAAAC
This sequence comes from Psylliodes chrysocephalus, assembly GCA_927349885.1. Classification (NCBI taxonomy): domain Eukaryota; kingdom Metazoa; phylum Arthropoda; class Insecta; order Coleoptera; family Chrysomelidae; genus Psylliodes; species Psylliodes chrysocephalus. Next base: position 93,996,348 of record OV651813.1, read on the forward strand.
AAAACAAAAAGTGTACATATGTCTTATTGAACAATTTCTCTTATCAAATATTAATAAAATACAACTTTTTCTCTTTAGGACTTAAATTTCTGACTACTTTTATTTATTTATTGTTTTTCTTCGTTTCAAGGGTCCTTCAAATTGTTCATCACTAATTACACAGGTTTACAAAATAAAAAAAAGTACGGACTATTTGACCAGATCATGGTATTCCTAGGTATTTTGGCGTCCTGAATCCGATCCTGGGGTCAGTTTTGTCCCATCACGTCAGAAAACCCAGATTTCAAGGTCATTTAGAGGTTAAAATGGTGCTTTTTCGGAATCGGCCATAGGACAATTTCTCAAGCGATCTGTTGAGGGGTAACTGTCTAGGTCGTGAATACCTTCCAAACATTGGACAGGGGCTATGAATCTCGACCAGAATCAGCGCAGGGACAGCCCAGTGGATAAAATGTTACCATGATGGTTGTATCTTGCGAATTTCGATCTCCCTTCCAAGGTGTTCAATTTTGGCGATCCATTTGCTCTGAGATAATGCCAGTGGATCCAGCATTGACCCAAATGGCCCTAGAACCTTGCCAGAACATTGAAGTTACGCTTCGTATCCCGCTCAGGTTTGGCCCAAGGTGGACAACTGGCTCAGGGGGTTAATAATTCTGAAGTTGCGGGTTGGAGTCCTCAGGCCATTTTCTGCAACCTTAGTTTGCGCGGGACAGTATACTCAGCTTCACCCAATTTTTGGACGATGTTCTAGGAGCACTTTGACGATAACTCAATCGCCAAAATTCTACGTGTTTTGCAAGGGAAGAAAAATTCACGATTTCCAATACCTCGAACCACTTGAGCATAACTCCAATGTTCTGGTAAGGTTCTAGGGCCATTTGGGTCAGTGCTGGATCCAGTGGCATTATCTCACAGCAAATGGATCGCCGAAATTAAACACCTTGGCAGGGAGATCGAAATTCGCAAGATACAACCATCATGGTAACATTTTATCCACTGGCCTGTCCCTGTTCAATGTTTGGAAGGTATTCACGACCTAGACAGTTACCCCTTAACGTCCTGGGGCCGATTCCGAAAAAGCACCATTGGTATTCACGACCTAGACAGTTACCCCTCAACAGATCGCTTGAGAAATTGTCCTGGGGCCGATTCCGAAAAAGCACCATTTTAACCTCTAAATGACCTTGAAATCTGGGTTTTCTGACGTGATGGGGCAAAACTGACCACAGGATCGGATTCAGGACGCCAAAATACCTAGGAATACCATGGTCTGGTCAAATAGTCCTTACTTTTTTTTTATTTTGTAAACCTGTGAATTATTAAGTTTGCAACTAATTTCTTGTTTTTCTTATGCTGCTATATTTGTGCTTCGGCCTCAACTTATTCTAAAATCTAATTCTCAGGTTGTCTATTGGAACTGGATACTGGATGCACAATTATCTAATAAAATTGGTACAGAATGTCCAACTAACAGTTTACGTTTTGATGAAACCCTACTAAGACTCAGGCAAAAATGGTCCGCACAAAGATAGCGAGTATTATTATCTAAAGTTAAATTTAAAGTCTTAAACCAGTTCTGGAAAATTTTAATATGGGAAGGAAAATGAAAAAGGTTTAATATTTGATTAAGTATCCAACTTTCTGAATTTTAGAATAATACTTATTTAAACAATTAGGAGCTGAACAAGAATACTCTCGAGAATACTTGACTATACCCGGGCCAGACATTTCTTGTTTCAAATATAAAAACAGAATTGAAAATCTATGAAATATGAAATTATATAATGTTAAGAAAACAATGATAAACAAAGTCCTTAAATAAATCTACACACCTTTAATATTAAATTAAATTGCTAATACTTACTAATTACATCAAATCAACACTGTTTATCTTCTTAAAAATAACTTGCCGATCTTTAGAACTTTCATCATAATTCATAAAATAAGTTTTAACATTTCATTATCATATTTATTTGGCCTTCCGCCATCACGGTTTTCATTTTTTACGAGGTTGTCATCTCCTTCTTTTAAAAATCCCAGCAATAGGATGGACATTGTATGGATGCTATGGTGCGCATGTAGATTGATAAAAAATTAAAGTAAAGATTGAATTTGAAATAACTCTCATCTCATGAAAGTTTACGGAAACCGGCAACATCGCTTTCATACTATTGCGACGGTGGCGCTAACTAATAGTATGCTGGGAACTACCACGTGTTGACAGTGGCGTACATTTAAAAAATTCATCTTGTTTTATTAATTTATCTATGGTACTTATATTATTTATATCGTCCCCTTAAAGCCTTGGTTTCTTTGAACACTTCGTCGCGGTGAGCGGACAGTCCGTCAACCGTCGCGTTTTGACGATTTTATCCAACCAGAGTATTTAAATGGGAATGGTTTTCTTGAAGCCGCTTAGCTGAGCAGGACGGCGTCATGCCGCTGATTTGTCGCGAAGAGTCGGTTGAGTTTGATATCAGCGGAATCGTCGGCGTGTGCGGAGACTATATTGTTATTAATTTTAAAACAATGAGTGACAAATTCACACATACGGATGACATCATGACTTTATTTTTAGGTTTCTTGGAAATTATGTCCTTTATAAAACTCAACACGAATTCAAAAAGATCTGTAGAAAGTCTAAAATACTCCCTAAATTTGATTTCATTTCCAAAAAGCCTCCGCTATTAAAGGCACCTTCTGTATCGCGACACAAAAACAACTCATCCACTGGCTTATTGGAAACTTTGACGGTTGCAATTGCCAGTTCCTCTTGTTCTTCCTCTTCCAACAATAATAACAACGCAAACAATTTATTTGCATCCATTTTAGGACCTTTCGTTTACATTCATAATACATAAACAGCACGTACAGACATAGAGAAAGTATCATTTTCTATATTTTTTAACAAACCACCTCGGGCGAAAATTGCTGTCCTCAGCGGTCGACGGACTGTCCGCTCACCGCGACGGAGTGTTCAAAGAAACCAAGGCTTAAGGCCAAGTTCAATGACAAGTGACGGCGACTTTTTTATCACAAGAAATACAGCTTTGAACGATAATATTTTCAAAAACTGTTTTCATAAATGGGTTCAAAAAACTGTAAAAAATGATGGAAAGTCTATGGTTTGTTTTACTTTTAATGCAAAATATTTTAATAAGTGATATTTAACAAATATTTAAAAGTTTTTTATAGTATTTAAAAGTTAAAACGCAACATACATTCTTTTATTTTTGCCTAATTATTTCAGGATTCTTGTGATAAGATTTAAAAATGTAGGGCCCATAAGATGCTGCCATCTGAACAGACGGAATAGACACTAAAAATTGAAAAATTGCAACATCGCTCCCTATGCAGACGAATGTAAAATGGCTTAGCCCAATTTGACCATGTTTATGGGTGAGGGGCGAGGTGGTGTGTGGGGAAAGGTTGCAACTAAATAAATTATTCTATAAATGCTATTTTCTGTTTGGAACACAAGCATGTTTGTTTTGAAAATTTGACGTTTATGGTTTGACGTGTCATTTCAATTTAATAGACTTTAATAATTTAAAAGATGCAATGTACTTTATATTATTTATATATATTATTGTAGATCCAGGTATGTTTTCGGTTTTTATTTTATTTTTATTTTCTTTATTTGGCTAGTTTGCTAATATGACAATATTCAAATTTAGTAAAAAATAATGTAATAATATAACAATTATTTTAATAACATTCTAAATAGGAAATGTCATTTAACTGCAATTCTTTTGATAACAGTATTTGCCTATGGTCTGTGAATTTCATCTGTTTCCGAATAATTACCCTTAAATATTTGAATTTTTCTACTAACTGTATAGATTTTCTTCCAATTTCTTATATTGTTTGTCCACAAACTGCATATAGTTATTACTTATCAGCTTATATTTTGTTTTAGGTATTTGTGTTTATTTTTAACAAATGATTGCAACATCATTTATAAACATTTTGCAGAGTTTCATTGACAATTAACTCTTAGTTATCTGAATCCTTACAACTTACAAGAAACATAGATAAGGACATCAAAGGCAAACAGGTAAATGTCATATTAATTATTGCAACATTAACAATCATTAATATAAATTAAAAATAACAGGGGACTTAATTTTCTTCCTTTGATGTGGTTAATTTCTTCTGATCAGAACAGCGATTCTTTTGTGCCAACTCGACACATTACATACAGAATAGAGAGAGTCATTACATCAAAATCGCTGTCTGGCGAACAAAGATAGGAGTCTCTATAGAAGACGCATTGAAAGATGAGAATCCCACTACATATGTTATTTAATTTTAATATCTCTGACCTGATACTTAGGTAATCTACATGCTACTCCAATGCATGCTTTATAGCATAGATATAAAAAACCACCTTTATACCAATACTTTTTATTTATTTTTTATCGAATGGTTTTGATCAATAGAATCAAGTGCATTTTAAAGAAATACAATTAATTTTTAATTGTACATATGGCGGGTTGTACAATAGGCAGTTAAAATGTAGAGACTTAGTTTAAACTGTGAACCTTGTTGTATACTCATCGGTTATTGTTAAACATAGTTTTAAAAATGACATTTGTTTTTGAATATAACTAGTTAAAAATAAAACTCTTGTTAGTTAAAATATGTTTAGAATATTTTTTGTACATACATAATGTATTTTGTAATAATTAAAAATCATAATATTCTTGTAAGGAAGTTGGAATGCTTAGGGTTTGATCAGTCGCTGTTGAGATTATTTTCATCTTACCTAAATCATCGTTTTAATTATGTCTTTTACAACGGATTTTCATCTTCACCCCTCACAGCAACATCTGGAGTTCCACAGAGCTCCAATCTGGGGCCACTAATATTTAGTATATTTATAAATGACTTGGCAATAAATTTAACCTGCTGTTCGCTGCTGACTTAAAAATATTTACCTCAATCTTATCAATTCAAGACTGTTACTTTTTACAGACCCAACTTGGGAATCATTGAAAATTGGTGTAATGAAAACAAGCTGTTTATGAATGTGTCTAAATGTAAAGTATGTTCCTATACTAGAAGTAATAACAAGGTGGAGTTTGATTATTTATTTAACAGCCTACCTTTTTTGGACTTGTGGCACAAATTGAAGATTAAGGTATATTATTCAACCAAAAAGTTACTTTTTCGGATTATATTGAAAATACCGTTGCTTCCGAGGTTGCTTCTGCGTTGAAAAGCTTAGGGTTCTTAATTCCGTATTACTCGTTCTTTAACAAATTCTTAAAGCTTGGAGATCCTTACTTTTCTTTAGTTCGTTCCAGGCCAGAATATGCATCTCTTGTCTGGAACCTTATTTACAATATTCATAAAAGATCATTGGAAAATGTTCAGCGGCGATCTCTTAAGTACCTTTCTTTTAAAATAGATGAGCTGTATCCAATTCGAGGTATTGAAGAATCTCTGCTTCTTTCGAAAAAAGAAGGGTAGTTTCCAGTGTTACATTTTTTTTATAAAATATTACATAACACTATTGATGTACTATTTTTGATAAATTAAATAAATTTTAATGTTCCCCAAACAGCCATTAGATATCATAAAACATTTTATACAGCAAGTATTTGAACGAACTTGGGAAGAAATTCGCCTATAAGGCTAATGTGCTCAAATTTTAATTAATTTTGTTCTGATTGGGATATTTATTTCGACCATTAGTTGTACTAATTTGTAGCTAATGTATTTAGGATTCTTTCTTTTTTTTTTTTCTTGCTGTTGCTAAAATTATTTTCTGTCGAAATATTATGTTTAACATTTATTTCATGTATTTTGTTCTGTAAATGGATTAATTTGTTGGGCAATAAAATTATTTTTATTTTATTAAGCAAAAAAATGTTTATTTTGATGCACCTACCACCTTTAAAAGTTTGTCAGTATATTAACGAGAAATCCTATATAATTCCCAAAGAAAAATATTTTTAGAATAAATTCCAAATTCTATTTATTGATATTTGTTATTTTTAGGTTCAGTGACTCGAAACATGATGATCAGCTACACCAAGAATATCCTTGATACTTTAAAAAAATGGTACGAGATTAAGCAGATTTGATGCTATGTCACATTGTGGTGCGAAGACGTGGCTTGTATAAATTTGGGGTATCAGTTGATAGAAAACAGTACGCAAAAATAAATTTAAATCTGCAGATGCATCAGAGATAGCCATATTCCATACCACAATATGTCATGTGTGAACTCGATGAGATTTCATCGGCTAAGTATCATTCCTCTGTAATGTTTTGTATCATTAGGAACACGCAACATTGTAAACAATTATGAGCAGGGTTTTTTGACCTTTTCCCTAGGTCAGAGAGAATAAATGAATATTAAATAATGTATAGTAATAAAGATTGAAAATATATATATATACTTTTAAGAGTTTTATTATGTCAGCCATAGTTTTATACCAAAAATGAAAATAAACTGAAATTATACATTAAAAATACATTCATAAATAACTATATTTATAACACTCATCGACTCTCTCCTGGCTAAAATATGACTTATCTATCTATTAGGCTCTGTTCCGTCTATTTTTTGCCTTTAGCCTACTTCTGACACTTCCATTCGTTCTTATTCAGTGTAGTATTCACATAGTTTTCAGAATATCAAGTGTTATACCTATCTGATGCTTGGTCCTGCAAAGTTCATCTTCAGTACACCTGCTTATGTGACATCTATCTCGATGTCAAGTTTGATTGAACACCCGTTTCTTGCCTATTACTCTTATACTTAACCAGAACTAGCTTAGACTTGAACGCATATGTCTAATTCGGCCAAAATACAGCCTTGGTACACAAATATCTATTTTACCACTGGTTTCATTACAAAAAACTGGAGTAAAGGGTAAAATTATCTCTTGTCCAGTACACTCGTATAATACACTTGAGTATTAGCCTATATTATTTTTGATTGAAGACGTATACATTTAAAAATGTTTACTTAAAAATAAACATTTAATTTTTGATATTTTATTTAACTCGATCAAAACATTAAATTATTATTTTCCATGGCTTATACCGGACCTGTATGTACTCTAGTAGCCATGGAGTAGCTGACAGTGTTGCCGTCAGTTGCTGCCACATATTCATTAGTGACATACGTTTTATAAATTCATCGTGTTAGAAATTTGTTGACAAAAAGAGATAGAAATTTAAAGTGACGTCTTTTATTACTTCGAATGAAAAAAATCGATAATGCAATTTTCTAACCTAAAAAAAATCGTGATGATATGTCAAACAAAATTGAACTTGGCCTTAATACTACAACTAGGTAACTCGAATTTTTGTCATTTTGAGTAAACTACTTTTACCGGCAGAATATTGCACGCTCTTTTTGATGCTACAATTTGCTAAGTTTTATTCCGACTCGATAGCAGAGAAATCCAGTGACAGAATATAGATATGTGTCTAAGTCCGAAAAAAATCTATTGCTAAAAGTAGTCAGCTTAAAATATCTAACCGTGCACCTGGTAACGCCGAAAAATTTTGATACAACAAGTGATCAATTTGAAATACCTAATTGTGCGGCTGGCTAACTTGACTTGTTACTTGTTGACTGCCCCTTCCTGAGTTTTTTCAAGAAACCTATTTGTGCAGTTGTTTGTAGCGGCAATTGTGTGATATTATTGTTGCTCTAGTTTGGTAGTTTGAGTGATTTTTGTGTAAAAAAACATTAGAAATATCTACAAGAGCAAAATATATATTAACATTAGCACGTAGCCAGCCAACAGAAACCAAAGGTGAGTTCGTTTAAACACAATTTACTTTATTCATGGCCATACAGAAAGGAAAAATAAAAAATGGCATACTAGAGAAGAGTCCAGATGTCAAAATACCATTTTCTTCTTTTTACCGAAAAACACTGAAAGAATACAGGTGTGTAAAACCATGTTCATCAATACTCTGGGTATTCGAAAAGGAGTTGTGGACATTTCCATGAAGGAACGAACCAAAGAAAATACAAGCTCGCAAGACAATCGGGGAAAACATACAAAAAAGATCACGTCACCTGATATCTTGACAAGTGTAAGAAACCATATTAAGAGGATTCCCGTAGTGAGCTTATATTATTGCCGTTCGAAAACCCAGCGAAAATATTTATCCTCGGATCTTAACATAACTCTTATGTACTCTCTTTACACGAAAGAATTCAACTAGAAAAATCTCACACCAGTGGCTAGCTCTGCAATTTATAGGAAGGTGTTTTCAGAGGAATATAACCTTGGTTTTTACCGAACTCGCAAAGATCAGTGCAGGGTGTGTATGGCTTACAACTGCCCCTCGAGCGATAAAGCATCTATGGAGGCCAAGTATCTAGCTCACATAGTAGCCAAGGATAGAGCTCGTGAAGAAAAGAGGTTAAGTAGACAGTTGGCAGAGAATTCTGATGGGAGACTCATTAGTTGCAATTTTGATCTGCAACAAGTGCTTCTTGTACCGAATGATCCTACAAATAACGCTTTATTTTACAAGCAACGTTTAAAGGTATTCAACTTTACGATTTATAATACGTCATCCAAACAGGGCGATTGCTTCATGTGGACGAAGGTTGAAGCAAAACGAGGCAGCTATGAGATTGCCACTTGTATATATAAATATTTTGAGTCCCTGCCTATATCAGTACACCAGGTTCAGTGTTTCAGTGACAGATGTGGTGGACAAAATTTAAATAAATACGTAGCTGGCATGTGCTTAACAGCTGTTCAAAAAATTCCACATCTGGAAAATATAACACTTACCTTCCTGGTTTCGGGGCACAGTCAAATGGAGTGTGACTATGCATTCAGCCATTTTAACAGAATTTAAAAGAGTGGGCAAAGCACATTTGCCCCAAGACTGGAAGACAATTGCTAGATGTGCTCGAAGAAAAGGAGATAAACCATACATCATTCACGACATAACTAACGAACAAATACTTGATTGGAAAAATCGTGCAGATAAAATTTTAATTTTTAGAAACAGGGATGAAAATGGCAATAAATGTATTGTATTCACTACTCCAAATCCGAACCTTACATCATAAAATTCAAAAGAAACTTTGATGAAAAGTTTAGAAATTTAAATTGTCAAAGAAAAAAATAGGTCCAAGTTTATTGGAATACAAATGCCAAAACCTCTGTATAAGAGTGGAATACCTAATAAAAAGGTAAAATACAATGACCTGTTGTCATTATTTAACACCGTACCTCCCGCAATTCCCATGGAAAATAAAACCTATTTTGAAAACCTCCCTTTTAAAGAAACCGGAAGTGAAGAATCTGATGAATCCAACATTATCGAGAGCGAGTGAGGAAGAATAATTAATATTAATTTCATTTATTATTATTTGGCCTATATTTTTTATTTTTTTATTTTTCAAGCAATAAAAAATTGTTTCTATTTAAAAAAGTTGTACTTATTGCTAGTTCAAAAACTAGATGTTTATTTTTTTCTAAAATTTTTAATTGCTAAAACTAGATATCTTGTTTTTAACCAAAACAAAAAACAGGAAACGAGGATTCAGAACGCTTAAAACAATCAGGAATTAGATTCATATCAGCTACCTTGCGATATATAGTCAAAAACAATTTTGAATTGCCGTAAACTCCTCTTTTTCTTCTTGGCAATTTTAAAACTGCTCTCCTGAAAAATCCCAAATTTGGAGTTATAGTTTGAGAAAAAAATATAGTGTGACTTTAAACCTTTGAAGCCAGCCGACAACATACAAAAAAAAAAAACTAAGGAAACTGATACCCCTGATACATCGCAATAAAAAATAGTAGAGGAGCATTCAAGAGATTGAGTATACTTATTTTATTTGTACTTTCCTCGATAAAAGGGAAGTTTTGTAATCGTGAAAAAGTCACCCTACGAGAATATTTTAGATTTTCACGTGTTCGGATCCCTAGAATACGAAAAACATGTTTTCCCCATTCAGTAGGTCTATGTGCCGTCCGGCGTCTGTTGTCTGCCGTCTGTCTGTTGGCGCGATAGCTCAGAAACGGCTTAGGAAAAAAACTTTTTGTATGCCGATATATACAGGGTGAGCAGTTAAAAAAACATCTATTTTAAAAGTCAGTAGATTTCGACTAAAATTGGTATCTGATCTAAGATAACAGACATAAATTACTTTTCAAAAATTCAAAATGGCTTCCCTGTTTTTACAATTTATACAGGTTATTTTTGAATGATATGCTCATATTATAAAACTAAAACATTAATTCCATAATATGGATAGATGTGGGTTTTGAAAGGTAGGAATTTAAAGGTAAAACAATATATAAAATAAATAAAAAGTTATTTTTTCAATGCTCAGCTCTTACGGTAACGGTTAAATATCAATAACACGACAATACACTTAATTAAAAAACATTAATTTTCTTCTAATTCCAGTTCTTCTATTACTCCTTCTTGCATATCCTCTAATTCACTATCACTATCTTCATTCAAATCAATAATAAATTTATTTCCACCATTAATATGAAAATGTGCAATCTTCATATAATCCTCTTCAAATTTGATCACCTTTTTAATCCTTTTCTGCCAATCTTCTTTGGTAATATTCGATACTTCTTCTTTAATTAAATCAATTACCTTCGTATCGAATTTTGGAAATGTATTTTTACGTCTAACGTTTTGCTTCAGCTGCGCCCAAATTAGCTCGATGGGATTAAAAATACAAAAATAAGGGGGAAGTCTCAATACAGTATGTCCATGATATTCAGCAATACTATCTATGGCGTATACTTTTTTAAATTATTTCGTCCGTAAAACTTTAAGAAGTTCTTCTTTCTTATAGCTATCTTGAAAATACAAATCATTGTCTATTAGAAAATTTTGTATATCCATTTTCGTAGAGTTCTTATTTGGAATCTTAGTGAGCTGTCGTGAATGGTAGGAAGCGTTGTCAAGAACTATTACACTTCTTGGCTTCAAGTTTGGAATTAATGTTTTTTCAAACCACTCTTCAAAGATGTCGGCGTCCATGTTTTTATGATAATCAACATTGCAGTCTTCCATTTTTTTACCACATAACTTCAATGAATTGTGAAACCAACCTTCGCTTCCTCCGCAATGTAAAATAACCAGCCGTGATCCTTTATTTGCTGGCATTTCGGGCATACACTTCCTTGATCCATCTGTCCATCCCTTCTTAACTGTGTCGTGCGTGTCATACCATGTTTCATCCAAATAGTAAATTTGTCTATTTTCTTGTCTATATTTCGTTATTTGTTCTAAGTATCCATTACGAATATCGATTATTCTCTTGCTTTCCATAACTGCTTGCCGTTTATTTATTGTTTTAAATTTAAATCCCATTTTCTTCAACCAGTTCTGAAGAGTTCTGTCACAGCAGCCTAAGTTATATCCCGTGTTTTCCAATTTTTTTCTTATTATTTCAATTGTAGGTATCTCATTGTTCTTGTAACTGTCGTATATAGTTGTTTTCAATATGTTTACCAAAGATGTATTTAAATGCTTAGTTAATCCGATATCACATCGCTTCTTGCGTTCATAAGGTCCATTTTTTACTAATTTTGATATGGTTGAACAAGGTATTCCAGTTAAATCAGATGTTGCTTGTAATAGTATTTTTGTGTCGAAACCAAACTTCTCGTGCAGATTTATGTACACGTTGAAACATATTTTCTGTGCTTGATAATTCAAATGACTTCGTTTTTTCTTGACTGGGAGCTCTTCATCTAAATCACTACCACAATCACATTCAAAACTACCACCGTCACTTCTACACTCAAAATTTTCACCTTTGTCATTGCACATCACAAACTCGGCGTCGGTTTCACATTCTAAAATATTACGGTCGTTATCAAATTCTAAAATATTATTATTATTGTTATTATTATTAATATTATTATTATTATTAATATTATTATTATTATTAATATTATTATTATTATTATTATTATTATTATTATTATTATTATTATTATTATTATTATTATTATTATTATTATTATTATTATTATTATTATTATTATTATTATTATTATTATTATTATTATTATTATTATTATTATTATTATTATTATTATTATTATTATTATTATTATTATTATTATTATTATTATTATTATTATTATTATTATTATTATTATTATTATTATTATTATTATTATTATTATTATTATTATTATTATTATTATTATTATTATTATTATTATTATTATTATTATTATTATTATTATTATTATTATTATTATTATTATTATTATTATTATTATTATTATTATTATTATTATTATTATTATTATTATTATTATTATTATTATTATTATTATTATTATTATTATTATTATTATTATTATTATTATTATTATTATTATTATTATTATTATTATTATTATTATTATTATTATTATTATTATTATTATTATTATTATTATTATTATTATTATTATTATTATTATTATTATTATTATTATTATTATTATTATTATTATTATTATTATTATTATTATTATTATTATTATTATTATTATTATTATTATTATTATTATTATTATTATTATTATTATTATTATTATTATTATTATTATTATTATTATTATTATTATTATTATTATTATTATTATTATTATTATTATTATTATTATTATTATTATTATTATTATTATTATTATTATTATTATTATTATTATTATTATTATTATTATTATTATTATTATTATTATTATTATTATTATTATTATTATTATTATTATTATTATTATTATTATTATTATTATTATTATTATTATTATTATTATTATTATTATTATTATTATTATTATTATTATTATTATTATTATTATTATTATTATTATTATTATTATTATTATTATTATTATTATTATTATTATTATTATTATTATTATTATTATTATTATTATTATTATTATTATTATTATTATTATTATTATTATTATTATTATTATTATTATTATTATTATTATTATTATTATTATTATTATTATTATTATTATTATTATTATTATTATTATTATTATTATTATTATTATTATTATTATTATTATTATTATTATTATTATTATTATTATTATTATTATTATTATTATTATTATTATTATTATTATTATTATTATTATTATTATTATTATTATTATTTATTATTATTATTATTATTATTATTATTATTATTATTATTATTATTATTATTATTATTATTATTATTATTATTATTATTATTATTATTATTATTATTATTATTATTATTATTATTATTATTATTATTATTATTATTATTATTATTATTATTATTATTATTATTATTATTATTATTATTATTATTATTATTATTATTATTATTATTATTATTATTATTATTATTATTATTATTATTATTATTATTATTATTATTATTATTACTATTGTTATCCCAAGGCCTCCATAACTCCATCGTGTTGAATGTACTCCTAAGAAGATGTTCGTTTGACTAAATTGTCTATACGAAGTGAGTATAAATAGCCATAAAAACGTAAAACTGGACTGGCTCGAGGCAGAGGCGTGCAATGCAACAATATAAATGAAAAATGATTATTTTATTTAGGTACATTTCTTATAGAACCTACATAAAATACATCATATTATTATATTATAACGCTTGATTGCGTTCTGTGAAGCCAAGTTTATCGATGTAGCCTTTGTTTATGAATGCATGAATATAAAAGTGATTTGTTTGTTTAATTTTTGTTTAGATTTCATTTTATCACGTGACCAATAAAGTCTAGAGCTTTTGTTTATTACATCTACTAGTGTTGGGAGAATCGGATGTTTTTCAGAATCGAACATTTTGAATTCGATTACTTTTGAGAATCGAGCAATTATTCGAATACAAAAGAATCGAATTATTTACGTTTCGTTTCGAGGTCAGCGTCAGCGACATGAAAATAAACGCAAGCACAAGCGATTCAGCCTCTCGACTCGAGTTCCCTAGTGCTCTCGGCAGTCTCAGTTCTTGTCTCAGGTGCCGCCTACCGATTTGTTCTATCTAATAATATATGGATTATTATTGAATAAATAATAACCATTTTTTTATAGGTCGGTGTCGGCAAATATGTATCGCCGTGACTGCCACTTTTTTTTTTCATTGATTAAGTTATGACTTGTTCATAAAATAATAAATCCCAAAATTCCTATACTTCTAAAAATATTTACGTAATATGCCGCAATCAGAACTACTAAAGTACTATGTTAAATTAAAATTAGTAAATTACGCTTCCTTTGTAATTTTAGTCGGGTCGAATGCACGCTAGAATCGAATACTTTTATAATTTGTATTCGAATAGTCCCATCACTAACATCTACATTTAGATCTAATCCTTTACAACGTGACAAAAAATTCACAACATCTCAGATGCATCCGATGTGGATATTATTCAAACGCGGCATTTATTTCGAAATTCTAAAACTTTGGATGTTACGACACTGGGTCGTGCCACATGTCACAATTCAATTTCTTGCACATTTCTGAATACAGTATTCAAGAATTTGACCAATAATAATTTGGAAGCGACCAATTACATGCGCCGTATTAAACGTGGGAGGTAACATTTGCTGACAGGTAGATGTCCAGTCCATGTGGACCATTCAAATAAGCATACAGGGAGCGATCAACACAAATTTTATTATTTTATTTCAGTGTGTTATGCAGTAAATTAATCGTGCCTCGTATTTATCTACTATTTTTAAAGGTGATGTATCAGTCTCCTTAGTTTTTTTTTGTATGTTTGCCGGCTGGCTTTAAAGGTTTAAGGGGCCTATTCAGTAACTCTGAACGACGTCGTTAATAGACGATAATCGTTCACAGACGACTTTTCTTATTCAGTAGACAACGATTGTCGTTGAAAATAGACAAATATGGTTGTAAAATTGTCGTTCATCAACGATAGCCAAAGAGCTGTCGTTAATAATATGAAGTGTCGTTATAGTGATTTTTGCATTCCCTCTCATTTTTCATTGTGAATCAGGATGTGTTCTAAATAATAAAAGCACTTTTTTACAAATTTTACATCTAAATTGCCATCTAATACCTAATACAGCAAGTACAATTTGTAAGGAATTTTTTTCTAATTTATTTAATTATTTTAAAAATAAATCGGATTCAAAGTTAGGATTACCCATTCAACCATTTACTATTAGATTCCTATTAACAGTGCTGTTCCTAAAGTAGCACTGCGAAACAGTAACAAAACCTATATTACGGAAGTACCTATAATACTTCTCCGTAACCTACACAAATTTGGTCTGTCTTTCAAATACAATCAAAAATACAACTTGTATTGTTCTCGATATGTTTTTTGTATTCTTTTGGAATAGTTCTCAGTTTTTTTTTAATATATCCATACTCATTTAAATAAACCCTACATACAATACGACCAGCAAAAATGGCCTACGAGAAACAAGAATTCCTACGAATCGAGAATCGACCCCCTGATCGTGTTGTAGGTTAAGAACAATAATTAATATATTCTGAAAAACAAATGAATATATCTACTGGTAGAATTTTTATTTTACGTTCCAAAAAAATCTCAAATATACCGAGTGTTTAAATTAAAGGGTTACAGTTAAATACCTCCTTTTATAAAAAAAAACAAAGTTTTATAGTTTTTTTGGGTGTTACTCAATAAGTAGAAATCCAATAAAAAAATGTTTCCTTTAGAAGTTTCTTATTATTTTATGAAAAAATTGGGTTCCAATTAAAAAAAAAAAAAATCCACCTCGATATGGCCATATTATGGTCAGCTATAAAAAAATTAATTTAGCCAAAATGTTTCCCCTAAAAAACTATAAAACTTTTGTCTGATACTTTTTTTTATAAAATGAATATTTTCGGCGATATTTAACTGTAAAACTTTAATTTAAACACCCGGTACAATCATCAACATACGTTCTTTTATCACAAAACACTAAATTATAATACCAACTTACTAGAAATCATCGTTCAGATTTGGTAACTAGAAACAACGTAACGACTTTGTTATTGAATAGAGTTTCAAAAATTATCGTTATAAAAGTCGTTGGTTGAACTGTCGTTAGCTTAACGATGTCGTCCATAAACGATAAATTACTGAATAGGGCCCTAAATCACACTATATCTTTTTCTCCAACTATACCTAGTTGTAGCATGGTATAAAAAATAAAAGGTAGGATATCAACAGTGTCAAAAATAGGACGGCCACGCGCATGGCGTCACGCGTAGAGTTTGTATAGGCGCGAATTTAAAAATACTAACGAAGTGTGAGGAAAACATATGCTAACTTATAGAAATTTGATGAATATTAAGGATATTATTTTAGAAATTTCATGAAGTATCTATGGATATTATTATGGGATAGTTTAGGAAAAAACTATGAAGGAACATAAATGCAAATACATACATAAAAGAAATATTTTTTTAAACAGTTTTTTCTTTTTTTTTTTAATGATTTATTTTGTTCATACAAATTCGACTTCTAAAGAATAGTTTTTATAACCAGGATAATAAAATAAAGGGTATCTTCGCAACTTGAAACTGGGGATTCTGGTAACAATTTCACATCTGGATATGCCGGAAATTTTTACCTGATTAGGATTGGCAACTCATTTACCTGCATTATTTTACCCAGTTGAATAAAAATAAGTTTAAATTTTTTTTTATATAATATAATGCAAACATTTATATAATATAATGCAAAACATAAAAAATGTACCAAATACAAATAACTGTTACAATACAAAATTAAAATAAAATGTCGCTGCATTTTCCCTGGACCTAGTTGCTGACAGTTTTTTTAAATCATTCATCAAATATAAGTCAAATTTTTTTTTTTTTTGGTGACATTTATAATTTTACTTTTGTTTGTATTGGGAAATTTTTAGCCTTGTAAGGGTAGAGTCTCCAGAAGTCCCAAGTTGTGAATTAACCAATATGATTCACACTGGTTCATTCACAACTTCACATTATGTGAAGTTCTGATTTAAGATCTCTCTTATAATTGGAAGGTTAAAAGTGCTTGGAATACATATGAAAATTTATCTGCAGGGTCACAAGCCATTGCAAGGGCCGCTCCATGCCGAATTTTCTTGGGAAGGATGGTAGAATTGCTCATTTAGCATATTTTTTTTTTTAATAAAAGGCTCATGGATTTTAAGAATTTTAATCTAGGGAACGGCATGCTTCCCTGGGCCTCCGCTAGAGCCGCCCTTGGGCCACTTCTTACTTCTGGCTAAGCTCTTACTGTCGAGGAAAGTGAGAAACCATAATATCTTTCTTGAATCCTTTCCTTTAATTGTTACTGTTACATCCGTACTGCAATTTTTCAATGTTTTTCATTAAAACCACTAACAGAGAACAAAGTTTACAACACCATATAATACAAATATTTGCTTAGTATCTTATAAATCACTATAAACGACTCACAAACTACTGCAACATGCGTCTGTCATATGATATTTATTTCGCGCCAGCTCTACTAACTCTACGCATGACGTCAGCGCCGCCATGACACCATGCGCGATATCCCCCCCTGTAGTTGTAGTATTAAGGGGACGATATATGTATAATAGAGACATCCTGTATGCAGCGACATCCTATACAACGTATTTCTCATAGGCTCATGAACTTACATAAGTGCCCTATGAATAATACCGGTATATAAAAAGACGAATTTCTAGTATTGTAGATTAGATTGTGATATATTTTGTTCGAGGGTTAATATAGTTATTTTTGTAGTTAATTTGCGTGTCTTTTATTTCAGTTTTTTAGTAATAAGATTCTAAAGGCTGTATGTCACGATACTAAATTAAGTACTAAATTTAGCACTAAATTAAGTTATTAATTTAGTACTAAATTTAGAACTAAAAATTTTTTTTCCGTTTGCAACGATACCAATTTTTAGTACTAAATTTACTATAGGCGCACGCGCATTGACGTATTAATACGTGAAATTAACAGAGAAATGAAATATTCTGTGTAAAACAGACAAGTAAATGGTGTTTTTATTATCAATTTGACACTAGTTGACTTGACAACAACCAAATATAGCATAAAAACCACAAAAAAAAACACAATAAACCCTACAAAATCAAACAAGCGAACTTTATTCAAGGCGATAATGTAAAATTGTCGCTAATTAAAAATAAAAGGGTACAAAAAATACCGTCGTGTCAACTTTTTCTATGAAAAACTTCTGCGCAACATTTCAGCGCATTTTTAGTACTAAATTTAGTAGAAAATAGAAAAAGATCTAATTAATTAATGACTTTTTTTAGTACTAAATTTGCTGTTTGCAACGTGAATTTTTTTAGTACTTAAAAAATGCATTAATTTAGTTCTAAATTTAGTACTTAATTTAGTATCGTGACATACAGCCTTAACAGTGCAGCGGTGGGATATTAACGCTCAATTCGAAGTGACCGGTGATTTAATACGAGTAATAAATAGAGACTACTGTAAATAAAATAATAATAATAAGCTTAGTGTCTAGATTAAAAGTTTTGTGTTTTCTACTGTGACTATGGGACGCAAATCAAAAAGACGGGAAACCTCATCTGAATCAGAATCCGATAATGATTACGGGCGGTATCGTCGGAAAAGTGGCAGTTCGAGGAGGAAATCGAAGAAACGTTCTTCGTCACAAGATAACGTATCTTGTACGCCCCCCTCGCGTAACGGCGATAATCATTCATGCGAAATAGTGCAGAAGCAAAACACGAGAATTAGAGAATTGGAAGGTATGTTGTCTGATTTTTTAAAAAGAAATAAAACTGCCGATAATTCCTCTCATTCATTAATTATAAGGGCTGACTGTATTCCTGAATTTTCTCCTAGCCTTTCTTATGCGTCTGCAAAAAAAATGGCTAGACAAAATTGAGCAGATTGGTAGAATAAATGAGTGGAATGATCAAGTAAAAATTTATCATATGCAGTCTAGATTATCTGGCTTGGCAAAATCCTGGTATAATAGTTTAGACAATTATGAGCATTCATGGATAGAATGGAGACAATTGATCGAGAAAGCCTTTCCAGATCATCAAGATTTTCCATCTACACTACGCAAAATGATTGCCAGAGTAAAAAAACCGTCTGAAACTTGGGCGGAATATTATTTTGCCAAGATGCAGCTACTTAGAGCTTGTAATATAGATAAAAATAATGCAGTAGCTATGATAATTGATGGCCTATCAGATAGCTCTATACAGAACGGGGCAAAAGCTGGCAGATACGCCGACCCAGAGACTCTTTATGGCGAATAATTATCATCACTTGTACCTGAGGAAAGTCCAAGGGTAGAAAGAGGTGATATTACAAATAAAAAGTTCATGAAAAAGGGGCGATGGGAAAATAAAAGATTCCCAACTGTAAATGAGACTCGTTCCGATAGCCACTACAAGCAAAAACTAAAGTGTTTTAATTGTAATCAGTTGGGGCATATTAGCAGAGATTGCTCTAGACCTAGAAGTGACAGTATTGAAGAACTCAGCAGTAAAGATTAAAAGACTACTGCTGCGAAGCAAAGTGCTTCGACAAAGCAATGTGCTCTTATGAAGTAAAGTGCTTCGACAAAGTAACGTGCTCTTACGAAGCAAAGTGCTTCGACAAAGCAATGTGCTTTTATGAAGCAAAGTGCTTCGACCAAGCAACGTGTTCTTACGAAACAAAGTGCTTTGACAAAGTAATGTGCTTTTATGAAGCAAAGTGCTTCGACCAAGCAACGTGCTCTTACGAAGCAAAGTGCTTTGACAAAGCAATGTGCTTTTATGAAGCAAAGTGCTTCGACCAAGCAACGTGCTCTTATGAAGCAAAGTGCTTTGACAAAGCAATGTGCTTTTTTGAAGCAAAGTGCTTCGACGAAGCAATGTGCTTTTATGAAGCAAAGTGCTTTGACAAGCAACGTGCTCTCACGAAGCGTAATGCTTTATCACAGCAACGTGCTCTTATGAAGCAAAGTGCTTGGACATAGTAACGTAAGAAGCAAAGTGCCAAATGTATAGGTGGGTTTTTTAAATATTATTTTTATTGTGTTTGACATAATAGTATATTATTAAACGAGCAATTTATGGTAGCCATTATTCACGTTTGCGTCCAGAGCCGTAGGCGAGGGGCGCAAGTCACCCGAGTGAATAATGGCCATAAATTGCGAGTCTAATACTATACTTTGTCCACGACCATTATGGCTTCTTTATTAAAGAAAAGTTAAGTGTAGAATGGAAAGTTTTTATTAAACATAGGTAACTAACTGTTGTTTTTTCCATTTTCCACTTTTCAATTTTTCGATTTTTCGATTTTCGCCTATCTTTAGTTATCTACCGGAATGTGCCAGAATTACAAAAGCGTGAATTATCATAATTCACTCCGTGATATATGGGTACTATATGCTCTTAGTTAGGAGGTAGAATATTGATTTATTATTAAGTGGTCGTGGACAAAATATTTAAATGTAATCCATTATTCATGATTTTACGTAAAGTAGATAGAATACACCATATGTCGCTACCCTTAGATATACCAAACCTGCCCACTGGTAATTCATTTGTTTGGAATGCCTAATTGTCTACTCAACTCTGTGCAACAGACATACAGCCACCATCATTTAATTATTTAAAACTTTTGTTTTTATTATGGGTTATATCCGGTTATATCCATGGGTTATGTCCATAGATTAGGTTATAGCCAAATATATAATCTAAAGGTTTACCCTGTCCTGTATCTAAACTTTTAAACCTTGCCCATTGTGTATTAGAAGTTATACAGGGTGAGCCAACGAAAACTTTACACTCCTAAATCAGAAAAAAAGCTCGAACCCGTCGATTTTTAATTCGAGGGGGAACAACTTGTTTGGTTTTTTCATCCATGTAACTTCAACCCTCTAACAGGGGGAAGCACAACCCCATGTTTTTAAATAGAGGTATTGCAATGCGCCTGATTTTGAAGATCTCATCGAGTACTATATCTGACCCAAAATTTCGCGTGAAAATTTTTATCGATAACAGCTAAAACAGTGAAAGAGACAATGTGGAAAAAATGTCACCTAAATTTATGTCCATCGACTCATCCGTTTCTAAGGTAAAGAATATTTTTTTATCATTCTGATATATCAATAAATTATTTTTCATAATATTGCATTGTCATCGGACCCTTGTAAGTATACCAAATTTCATTGAAATCGGTTTACGGGAATTTTCTCAAAAACGCGTTGCAAGATTTGACTGATAGTTGACAATATTAAGAGACGGCAGGCGGAATTTATCATTTTTATTTCTAAGCACAAAATTAAAAAAATATAATATATTTAAACAACCACCGCCTTTCAAGAATTGACAAGTTTTTCGGCCTGTGGCAACACGACTGTACAGGAAACAATTTTGAAACCAAGCGAAACAAGATCTAGAACAGAAGTAAAAGTTGGAAATGCTTTTGCCAGTTCTCCCACTTTATACACATAAATTGACAGGTTGTCAGCGGATCTCACCGAAGTGGACGCGATACATTGGCGTACAAAATTATTTTATAGATGTTAATAACAATTTCGAGTAAATAGTTTAATAAATTGTGAATAGCTGTTGAAATTTTGTAAAATTATAATTAGAATATTATAATACATGTTTAATAATTATTTATAATCCATAAATACATGCGATTGTCCGGTTCCGCCGATAACAATTTAAAATTACTTATTCTATGAAACGACACTGGCAGGTAAACATTTACTGTGAAATTCTCGGAGTCGCCCGACGTGGTTTGACGTTTACCCCCTCTCTACCTACCAAAAGACTTTTCAACTTTTACTTTCTCTATAACAGCCCTTTTTAACTGCATATAAAAAGGAAGTAGACTTAAAACAATTATTAAGGCCAAGTTCAATGACAAGTGACGGCGACTTTTTTATCACAAGAAATACAGCTCTGAACGATAATATTTTAAAAAACTGTTTTCATAAAAGGGTTCAAAAAACTGTAAAAAATGATGGAAAGTCTAAGGTTTGTTTTACTTTTAATGCATAATATTTTAATAAGTGATATTTAACAAATATTTATAAGTTATGGACTTTCCATCATTTTTTATAGTATTTAGAAGTTAAAACGCAACATACATTCTTTCATTTTTGCCTAATTATTTCAGGATTCTTGTGATAAGATTTAAAAATGTAGGGCCCATAAGATGCTGCCATCTGAACAGACGGAATAGACACTAAAAATTGAAAAATTGCAACATCGCTCCCTATGCAGACGAATGTAAAATGGCTTAGCCCAATTTGACCATGTTTATAGGCGAGGGGCGAGGTGGTGTGCGGGGAAAGGTTGCAAGTAAATAAATTATTCTATAATTAGCTTTGTTTTGGTTCATTTTCATAACTGTTCTAGAACTCTTCCAGAACCTTTGGAGCATGCGCAGTAGATATTTGCTGTTTTGGTTTCGCCAGAACTGTTCCGAACCTTTAAGTTCTGTGTTTTGGTTTTTCTTGGGAATGGTTCCATAACCATTCTCGAACAGTAACGTCGGTTCTGGCCTAAAGCGAGAACTGTTCCAGAATTGATATGTTTGCGCTTGCGCTTTTTTGCAAGTAATTTTGTTTTTGAGATCCTGGCCATGTTTTGTGTTGGATTTTTTACAAGGAATTTTCAAATGACTAATGAGAATAGAGCAGTTGATTAGTTGATGTTGATTTTTTACGAATAAATTATTTAATTTATCTACGTTTTACAAAATTATGTGGCCTCTTTCTTACCTAGACACTGACCCTCTGTTATTTCTTCTTTTTTATTTACAAATTACTTTTTGACATTCAACTGTTCTGGCAGTGTTTTGGTTTCGAATTCAATGGAATGGTTACAGAACTGTTCAGAATTAAGGACCATTGCGCATTTGTTCTGCGCATGGTTCTGGAACAATTCTAGAACGTGAACCAAAACAAACCTAATGCTATTTTCTGTTTGGAACACAACACAAGCATGTTTGTTTTGAAAGTTTGACGTTTATGGTTTGACGTGTCATTTCAATTTAATGGACTTTAATAATTTAAAAGATGCAATGTACTTATATTATTTATATATATTATTGTAGATCCAGGTATGTTTTCGGTTTTTATTTTATTTATTTGGCTTAGTTTGCTAATATCACAATATTCAAATTTAGTAAAAAATAATGTAATAATATAACAATTATTTTAATAACATTCTAAATAGGAAATGTAATTTAACTGCAATTGTTTTGATAACAGTATTTGCATATGGTCTGTGAATTTCATCTGTTTCCGAATAATTACCCTTAAATATTTGAATTTTTCTACTAACTGTATAGATTCTCTTCCAATTTCCTATATTGTTTGTCCACAAACTGCATCTAGTTATTACTTATCAGCTTATATTTTGTTTTAGGTATTTGTGTTGATTTTTAACAAATGATTGCAACATCATTTATAAACATTTTGCAGAGTTTCATTGACAATTAACTCTTAGTTATCTGAATCCTTACAACTTACAAGAAACATAGATAAGGACATCATAGGCAAACAGGTAAATGTCATATTAATTATTGCAACATTAACAATCATTAATATAAATTAAAAATAACAGGGGACCTAATTTTCTTCCTTTGATGTGGTTAATTTCTTCTGATCAGAACAGTGATTCTTTTGTGCCAACTCGACACATTACATACAGAATAGAGAGAGACATTACATCAAAATCGCTGTCTGTCGAACAAAGATAGGAGTCTCGATAGGAGGCATACTCAAAAGATGAGAATCCCACTACATATGTTATTTAATTTTAATCTCTCTGACCTGATACTTAGATAATCTACATGCTACCCCAATGCATGCTTTATAGCATAGATATAAAAACCACCTTTATACCAATACTATTTAATTTTTTTATCGAATGATCAACAGAATCAAGTGCATTTTAAAGAAATACAATTAATTTTGATTTGTACATATATGGCGGATTGTACAATAGGCAGTTAAAATGTAGACTTAGTTTAAACTGTGAACCTTGTTGTATACTCATCAGTTATTGTTAAACATAGTTTTATAAATGACATTTGTTTTTGAATATAACTAGTTAAAAATAAAACTCTTGTTAGTTAAAATATGTTTAGAATATTTTTTGTACATACATAATGTATTTTGTAATAATTAAAAATCATAATATTCTTGTAAGGAAGTTGGAATGCTTAGGGTTTGATCAGTCGCTGTTGAGATTATTTTCATCTTACCTAAATCATCGTTTTTATTATGTCTTTTACAACGGATTTTCATCTTCACCCCTCAAAGCAACATCTGGAGTTCCACAGAGCTCCAATCTGGGACCACTATTATTTAGTATATTTATAAATGACTTGGCAATAAATTTAACCTGCTGTTCGCTGCTGACTTAAAAATATTTACCTCAATCTCATCAATTCAAGACTGTTACTTTTTACAGACCCAACTTGGGAATCGTTGAAAATTGGTGTAATGAAAACAAGCTGAATGAATGTGTCTAAATGTGAAGTATATTCCTATACTAGAAGTATTATATATCTATAAGTTCTTGTAGCTTTGACAATAAACATATATTGATTGATTAACAAGGTGGAGTTTGATTATTTATTTAACAGCCTACATTTATCGGACTTGTGCACAAATTGAATATTAAGGTATATTATTCAACCAAAAAGTTACTTTTTCGGATTATATTGAAAATACAGTTGCTTCTGCGTTGAAAAGCTTAGGGTTCTTAATTCGTAATACTCGTTCTTTTACAAACTCTTAAAGCTTGGAGATCCTTTACTTTTCTTTAGTTCGTTCCAGGCTAGAATATGCATCTCTTATCTGGAACCTTATTTACAATATTCATAAAAGATCATTGGAAAATGTTCAGCGGCGATCTCTCAAGTACCTTTCTTTTAAAATAGATGAGCTGTATCCCATTCGAGGTATTGAAGAATCTCTGCTTCTTTCGAAAATAGAAGGGTAGTTTCCAGTGTTACATTTTTTTTATAAAATATTACATAACACTATTGATGTACTATTTTTGATAAATTAAATAAATTTTAATGTTCCCCAAACAGCCATTAGATATCATAAAACATTTTATACAGCAAGTATTTGAATGAACTTGGGAAGAAATTCACCTATAAGGCTAATGTGCTCAAATTTTAATTAATTTTGTTCTGATTGGGATATTTATTTCGACCATTAGTTGTACTAATTTGTAGCTAATGTATTTAGGATTCTTTCTTTTTTTTTTCTTGCTGTTGCTAAAATTATTTTCTGTCGAAATATGTTTAACATTTATTTCATGTATTTTGTTCTGTAAATGGATTAATTTGGTGGGCAATAAAATTATTTTTATTTTATTAAGCAAAAAATGTTTATTTTGATGCACCTACCACCTTTAAAAGTTTGTCAGTATATTAACGAGAAATCCTATATAATTCCCAAAGAAAAATATTTTTGGAATAAATTCCGAATTCTATTTATTGATATTTGTTATTTTTTAGGTTCAGTGACTCGAAACATGATGATCAGCTACACCAAAAATATCCTTGATACTTTAAAAAAATGGTACGAGATTAAGCAGATTTGATGCTATGTCACATTGTGGTGCGAAGACGTGGCTTGTATAAATTTGGGGTATCAGTTGATAGAAAACAGTACGCAAAAATAAATTTAAATATGCAGATGCATCAGAGATAGCCATATTCCATACCACAATATGTCATTTGTGAACTTGATGAGATTTCATCGGCTAAGTATCATTCCTCTGTAATGTTTTGTATCATTAGGAACACGCAACATTGTAAACAATTATGACCAGGGTTTTCTGACCTTTTCCCTAGGTCAGAGAGAATAAATGAATACTAAATAATGTATAGTAATAAAGATTGAAAATATATATATACTTTTAAGAGTTTTATTATGTCAGCCATAGTTTTATACCAAAAATGAAAATAAACTGAAATTATACATTAAAAATACATTCATAAATAACTATATATTTATAACACTCATCGACTCTCTCCTGGCTAAAATATGACTTATCTATCTATTAGGCTCTGTTCCGTCTATTTTTTGCCTTTAGCCTCCTTCTGACACTTCCATTCGTTCTTATTACCCGATCAAACGAACTTGTGAAGTTCGATCGTAATTATATGAGGCGCTTCGTCCGAATAGATTACTTTATAATAACTTAGTAGTACCGGTTTTCGGTGCTAGATGGCACAACGTTCAAAGATAAAAAAACTTCTTTATCGGTTAAGTATGCTTACCTACTTTACCGATCCCTTTCACACGTCATAAAGCAATTCAAAATTTGTTTTTCGATGTATACCTACCAGGAACCGTATTCTTGAGTCGTAGGAACGCAGTTCCTATAGGAATAGAGGGCGTGTTTCTCCTGAAATTCGCTAAGCCTGTATTCTTGAAGTCATAGGAACGTTCACTTCCTACGAAAGTCGTAGGAACATCGTTCTACTGGTATTTCGTAGGAGAACGCCGTGTTCTCTCAAGAATTGTTAGTAAACGCATGCGGGGTAGCTGATTTATTATTTTTGGCCCATAATTAAGTAATTTTTTTAACTTTTTTAATATTAGTACATTTCGTATTTTTATATTTTTAATAAAACCATTATTGATAACAATAGAGTGAATAATTTATTAGCATAAGTAAAATATTATTTGGTAATTAATCATAAAAATCAATTGTAATTCTAATACAAGTGCATGGGTACCTATGTACCTACATACCTATCTATTATCCTTATTCTGGGAATTGTAAATTAGGGAAAATCCCAACATTCTAATAAATAAGGGTCGTATTATTTAGTAGGTAGGTACCATTTAAGCTATATTTATTGCCTAAAATGGGAATAGAAATTATGAAAAATCCCAAAATTGATATTAGTGTTATGTTAAGTAGAAATTATCTTCTACAACAAATATCTTTACTAAAAGCAAATTGTATAGTTTTGTTTTGCAAAAACAATTACAAAATTAGAAAAACACAAAGAATGATTGTTAAAAATGTCAACTCGATAGAAAAATTCTCCATTACAAAATTATGAAAACACAAAGAATGATTAAATGTTAATTTAATCCCCATTAAACTGAGAAAAGTGATATTTGAAAAGTTGAAATAAAAACTAAGTATTGACAATAATCTACTTAAGCTACAATTAATTAAAGTAGGTAGCATGGAGGGGGGATAATTAAGAGTTGCAGATTCCGTAGGTAGCAAACAAATAAATTTATAACCATTTATATAATAAGTCAGTTGAAAATATTTCAAATTTCTATGAGGTGGTCACTCCAGTTTATATAATTAGTCTAATCTATATAATTATAAACATATGTATTGAATTTTCTTTACCGTTTTTTTATTAATAAAATTATGTATTTGATATTAATACAAACTTACTTTTCTTTAGAACAAAATTTAAAACAAAATTGACTACCTATACTATACTATAAATTTCCGGTTTGCAAATTTTAATTTTTAATTAAGTATCTTAAAAAAAGTGTAACTCTTTAATGGGCGTACGTTTTTGTTTTCCCTCTTCTATGCTTTTAATAAAAAAATATATATATATTTTTATCATATTATAGAAAACTCCTACGAAACAACCTCATTTCTAATTCATAATATTCTCTAAATATGTCAAATTCAATAGGGATAGGTGGCGTGAAGTGAACAATTTTAAATTTTTCTTCTTTTATTATCATAAAATTATATCCAGCTAACAAAATATAGTTCAAATATCTAAAAAATCAAGAAAAAGAAGATATTAGAGTTGGCAACACCGTGCACTTTATTCCCCCGTTTGATCACGTTCACCGAGTTTCGAGAATACGGTCAAACCATGTTGAGAGAAACGCTGTAGGATGTGATCGTTCACCTCTCCTATAGGAACGCTCACATCGTCCAAGCTCGAGAATCGACGCACAGGGGGTCGATTCTCGACTCGTAGGAATTTTTTCCTATAGGAATTTTTGACATTTTTCTACACATCGGAAATTTATGACATTTGTCTACATGTAGGAAAGTGTCACAAATTCCTATAGGAAAAGGTTCCTACAAGTCGAGAATTGACCCCCTGGAGTGCTATTTTCAAACTCGAGAGAATTCATTTCCATCAAGAGAAATGTCATACGTCAACGTAAAACCGTATTTTTAGGGCTCTTAGGGCCAGTGTGAACTCACTGACTGTTTCTCTCGGTTTATTTAGAGATAATTAAAATTCTCCTAAGAATTTTAATCCTCGATGTCTTTAAATACAGCGTTTCCACATTGACGTATGACATTTCTGATGAGAATCTTGAGAGAAATGAGTGCTCACATACTTTGAAAATAGGTCCCCTGAAACAAATACAAATGGGTTGGGTAAAAATGGGATGGGAAGTAATCTATTCGGACGAAGCGCCTCATATAATTACGATCGAACTTCACAAGTTCGTTTGATCGGGTAATTATATTCGGCGCTTCGTCCGAATAGATTACTTTATAATAACTTAGTAGGCTGTTTAAAGTTACATTGTTTCAGGCTTAGGAAATGTATCAAGGTTATACAGTATCTTCTTTGATATTTCATAGAAAAACAAAAGCTATTGTTTTTAAGCCTATGGTAAAAACAAGCAAAAATTTTATAAACAATCTAACCTACTATGTAAACAGAAAAAGTATCTTTTTTAAGATTCTATGATGAGAATGTAAGACAATTAATACCTAATTATTGCTTCTGCAAATCTGGATTCTTCCAGAGGCCTGTTGTAAAAATTTATAAAAGCTTTCCACATAATGTATCCTGGAATAAGGCAGAAAATCTAGCAGTACCTACCTATTTATCTGCGTCGCTGCTTTGTCTTTCTTAAAACAATTTGATGTATGTTTTAGGTTCCCACTTTTAGTATGGTGGTAAACTGGCAATTAATAAAAATTCCTAGTTTTCCTGATTTAAGCTTTTCATTAATTAATATAGGTACTCTACCGTTTATGTACGATGCTCTAGCTGAGTAGTAGCGATGCAGATCCTAGAAGATTTTCTACGAGATATTACCAACTCCAACAAATCTTACAAGTTTTAGAATCTTTCTGTTTTGATGTTTTTATGAGCACTGGAATTAATATTTGGATCAAACCTGTGATTACGATATTTTGTATTTTATTAGTTTGTTTGCATAGCCAGTTATTATCAGGGAAATTAAGATTGTGGTCTTTTGGACTAACTGTTCCAGTGACAACTGTTCTGGTAAATTATTCAAATAATCCAACACTTTTCAAAGATTTCAAGAAAAATTATAACGTGATTTTGTAGGCCTTAACTTAGACATACCTTTTTGTGTGGCATTTTACATTTATATCGGCTTCAATATGTTAGCTTTTAGGTATTAGTAAAATATATTACTAACTACACTAACGAAAGCTTGTTCGTATAGCCAGCTGCGTTTTGTACAAAATTTATTACTTATTTTCTACAAGAATAATTCCACCAGGCCAGACCGCCATGCCCTAAGGGGGGCAACTGTATTGTAAAATATTTTTTGATAGTGAGTTTAGCATTGTATCACCTAGGCCTACCTCGAGTATATTTTTTAGACTAAATCCTTGTTGGATAGGTAGTTTCTCCAATCGGTCGCCGATCTGTGGGTGTGCGATTACCTCAAAAGATGTTACTGTTAGAAACCAGGGTTGTGTTGGTCAGTAAGAGACAATCATTATTCCTGAAGACTTATTAATGATAATTTTTCTTAGTACTTAAGACTATTGGAAAAGGAGGAAATGCATAGGTTTTAGTTGGATACAAATATATTTCTAGGTATAGTAGAGGAGTTCCATCTTTTCTTGTTACGTATTTTATTAAATACTGACTTATCTAACTCCCATATTGTTTCCAAAGAAGTCTGACACGTGACCCCTATCTGCTTTATTTTCTACTGAACAAATATAGGTATATGAAATGTAAGTAGAAAAGATGCGCATATAAGTACACTATGCTTGAATCCAGTAATTTTTTGATTCACACCAGCTCCAAATCTTTAGCAAATATAATATATTTATTGTATTAAGTCAATAGAAAATGTATTTTTTATGGTAAATAAATATTATTATAACTTCATCCAGATATTTATGATTTATAGATACCTACTGTCCTTTTTTGTTTACTTACAAAAATATATATAAAGTGGTAGTGGTTATCACACCTCACGAATATATTTGCAAAATTACAATTTTGAGCAAGACATTTTTGGGGCATAATAGAATGCAACAAACTATAAATGATTACAATATGATATTCATATTATTAATAATTGTTATCGTATTCTTCTCCTAGAGCTAAAACTTTTTCTTTTTCTAAAGACTTGATGTATAAACGACTATATATTTTTCAGCTGGCATAGCAGATACCAGGAGATTAATAACAGGAGCAAAAAAACCTTATTTTTCATTATTTAATTTTGTGACTGCTTTGAAACTAATCATTTTCTTTTCTTCGGCTAGTAGGTACAATCGACATAAGATTTTCAGTATTTACAACAGTGAAGGCTAACCCTAAAAAATTTATAATGTTTGCTAGGAACTAAACTAAGTACTTTTTTGAAGTTCATTGTGAATCCAAGATTTTCCAAGTTTCCTATTATAATTTTAGTTTGTAAAGCATATAATTCTGAATTCGCCATTATTAGACCATCGTCTAAGTAAACTGAACAACTAAATGTCAATTTCTCTTAAAAAGGCAAATGTTTTCATAATTTTACTAATTAAAGATATCTTAAACATTTTGTAGATTTATGAATTGGTATTTGGAAATTAATAGCCATCTTTTAAGTCTGTACACATCGAGATAGCCAACAGAGTGACTGTACTTACATATAAATGAATTTTGTGATAATTTTACGATTCTTTAATTTTCCATTTTGAAATGGTCAGGTAAAATATAGTTAGAATAAATCAATTTTACCACTCCATTTTTTAACTAGGAAGAAAGGGGCGCAATAAACTAATTTTTTGATGCACCCTTGCTTTTAAAGTCCTTTAAGAAATTTTTAATTAATGGTTTGTCTTTAATGACAATCTTTGATGAAAAATTTCTATGTGGGGAGTTTATGTGGAGTTTTGTAACAATTCAGGCAATCTAAGGGATTTGGTTTAAGGCTTTTCCATTCAGATATAACATTTTAATTACCCTGCTTTTAAACCTACCTTTAATATTTGTTTTGAGGGTAGCACAGACAAGAATAGTTCATCTTCCTTTTTCTGTGCAACAGAGAAGGGGGTCCCTGTCCAGTTTTTCTGCCTCCCCCTCCCCCTGGTGCAAAATAGGCTCCTCCAGTTTCCCGAAATATTGAAAGCTGGGTTTTTCTGGACTGTTTTTAGAAGTAGTGTTGTAAAAATACATCACGACTGATTTGTCTATTACCTTTTGGGTTTTATATTAATTTCCAGGGTTAGAACCATATTGTATTGCATTATTTGTATTTTAACTATTATTTTGATTAATTTTAATTAAATATATTATTGTATATCAAACATTATACCTAACTGAATGGAGAATTTCTGTTTATATATAAGTAAATACAGGAATTTATCAATTTCATTTTTATTTGCAGAGCTGTTACCAAAGAATCATTTGATATTTTATAGAAAAATCTGCGAAGGGTTTTCCCAGACTATTTTTTATGTCTCATTGTTAGATGACAAGAATATATTTATAACCTTACCAATACTGGACACTCCCAGACTTAATTTTATTGACTTTATATGTCAGTTAAATATTTTTGATATATTTCTGGG
The DNA here is from genome assembly GCA_927349885.1 of Psylliodes chrysocephalus. Classification (NCBI taxonomy): domain Eukaryota; kingdom Metazoa; phylum Arthropoda; class Insecta; order Coleoptera; family Chrysomelidae; genus Psylliodes; species Psylliodes chrysocephalus. The sequence goes on from OV651813.1 coordinate 94,028,145, forward strand.
GATTTTAATAGAGGACAAATATTTATTTTTTCCTTGCCTAATCTTTTAAAATTAAAGACAACTTTTTTCCAATGCAAGGATTAAACACCATTTTTGTTTTCAATATCCAGGTCGTCTCCTAGACGAGCTAGTATCAGTGTCTAGCTCTAGGAAGTGCGGCTTTGTAGTTCAAGGACTTTAGCCAGAACTCTCTTTTTCCGTGGTTGATGAACTTTTGCCACAACACTACGAATTGAGTTTGAGGACGCCGGGCCACAAGTTGGGCCGCGGACGGATATATAGTATGTAGCAACTTACTGAGGATGTACGGCTTTGTGGTTCAAGGACTTTAGCCAGAACACTTCTTTTTCCGTGATTAATGAACTTTTGCCCCAACACTATGAACTGAGTTTGAGGACGCCGGGCCACAAGTTGGGCCGCGGACGGATATATAGTATGTAGCAACTTACTGGGGATGTACGGCTTTGTGGTTCAAGGGCTTTAGCCAGAACACTTCTTTTTCCGTGATTAATGAACTTTTGCCCCAACACTATGAACTGAGTTTGAGGACGCCGGGCCACTAGTTGGGCCGCGGACGGATATATAGTATGTAGCAACTTACTGGGGATGTACAGCTTTGTGGTTCAAGGACTTTAGCCAGAACACTTCTTTTGCCGTGATTAATGAACTTTTGCCCCAACACTATGTCGTATTACCTCAATATCATTATTAATCAACATATTTTCCAGTGCAGTTAGCGGCCTTCTATGCAAGGGTGAGCGAGAAATAGAAGACGACCTTTTCCTCTTCTTATGTTCTCCCATTTTACCTTAAAAATAAATATTATTAAATACAACTAATTATAAAATTTTAGAGATAAAACTTCTCTATTCCTAAAAGAACGTGTATACCATCTTGGCACAAAAAACGTTATGACGTGTGAAAGGGATCGGTAAAGTAGGTAAGCATACTTAACCGATAAAGAAGTTTTTTTATCTTTGAACGTTGTGCCATCTAGCACCGAAAACCGGTACTACTAAGTTATTATAAAGTAATCTATTCGGACGAAGCGCCGAATATAATTCAGTGTAGTATTCACATAGTTTTCAGAATATCAAGTGTTATACCTATCTGATGCTTGGTCCTGCAAAGTTCATCTTCAGTACACCTGCTTATGTGACGTCGATGTCAAGTTTGATTAAACACCCGTTTCTTGCCTATTACTCTTATACTTAACAAGAACTAGCTTAGACTTGAACGCATATGTCTAATTCGGCCAAAACACAGCCTTGGTACACAAATATCTATTTTACCGCTGGTTTCATTACAAAAAACTGGAGTAAAGGGTAAAATTATCTCTTGTCCAGTACACTCGTATAATACACTTGAGTATTGCCTATATTATTTTTGATTGAAGACGTATACATTTAAAAATGTCGTTTACTTAAAACATTTAATTTTGATATTTTATTTAACTCCATCAAAACATTAAATTATTATTTTCCATGGCTTATACTGGACCTGTATCCTGTATGTACTCTATACTCTGTTTTTAAACTAGGAGGAGCGAATTGAAAAGACGCATTTACACAGGGAAAAGTAACTAGATTTGTTACTAAGAGCGAGTTTCGAAATATAGTCGTGTTCAAAATTTATGAAATAATTATCTTTATCGGCCTTAGTCGGTGAACGGCCAATGAGCGGTTAAGAAACGAATAAATGTCATAGAAGTAATTTTTTAATTGGTTCCAGACAACGGTCGCAAATTTCACATTATTGTGATCTGAAATGTGTGTCTAAAACGAAATGTCACTGTAAAATTAAAGTCAATATGGTTGTTGATTGATGTCAGAAATACTTTTTTCTTGCTTTTGAAATCGACTTTTTGAGAATAACTATGATCTTTTTAAAATGAATATTAAATATTTAAGAAAATTGTTAATGGAATATCCAGATGTAGCCAGGTTAGTATAAAATATAAAAATCTGTTTACATTTTTAAGGATATATTTGTTATAGGTATAAAAAGTAAAAGTTAATCAGTGAATGACAAGTGGATCACACAGTAACTGGTATCTCTTCTATGAGTAATGTGGATATTATGGCTTATTTAGTGTTAACCCATGGTTAATGCACTAGAGGGCAAATAAGGGCATTCAAAAGTTTACAGGCCTATGAGTCAGAATTTGTTTTGAAAACTGGAACCAACATTTTCATAACACTACATGTCAACATATATTTTTTAAAGTGAAGTATTCATACATACCTATTTTTGTGAAAATAATGTTAACTCATTGTGCCAAATTAAGATTATCCCTAAAGTAGGTAGTAGATGGTGTTTTAAATGTTATAACAATTTTGTAAATAGTTTTATTCTATTCTAATAAATAAAATTTGCTTGAATATTTAGTTACATTTTAATCATTTTGGTTAGAAATTCATCAATTTTTAGTTTTAAAAAATCAGTAATAAAATTATTTTTATCTAAAATATTTCGGAATTCATCTCTTCATGGTAATCTCTCATCTTTTTGCCTTCAAAAACCAATAATGCATTTTCTACAAAACCTTCAGAATCAGCATGTAAAATAATAAGGTGTCTTCCCTTTCTTGTAAGGCTTTTCAGGAATTGCTACCTTTAATAGTACTTAGTGTAGAAGGATCCATAATTGTAGATTTTCAATACAATTGCTTACTGAAAAACTATTATTTACGAAATAAAGTAAAAAACTAAGTAATGGATGAGATATCAAATTATAAAATGTCAGAACTGTCAACAATATCAATTATTAGCTGATGTTCATGATAAAAAGTAATGTGTGAAACTGACTGTAATCTGACCAATCAGAAGGCTACAGAATTGCCAACTTAAATTCAAATCGCTCCTCTTAGTTTAAAAACAGAGTATAGTAGCCATGGAGTAGCTGACAGTGTTGCCGTCAGTTGCCGCCACATATTGGGTCCTATGATTGAACGTTTATGTTATCCATAACGTACATGTTAGGTCGAATTTTAACAGTAACGAAGCAAGTTTGTACGATGGAAAACTGTTAAATTAGAACATAAAAGGCGGAAAATAACAGTAATGTGTTGGAAACCGTTTTTCATCATACGAACTTGCCTAATTACTGTTAAAACTGAGCCTAACATGTACGTTACGGATAACGTAAACGTTCAATCATAGGACCCATTCATTAGTGACTAATACCAATTTTTGGCGAGCTCCCGGTGATCAAACGGTATTACCCGCATCATTTTTGCGACGTGAACCGCTCAAGGGGAAGTGTAATGACGTCATTCACTGACGTCATTGTTTGCTACCGCCGTGATGAATCTGTTCCCGGCCTCTTGAGGTGGTGAACAAACGGTTGATAATGACAGTTGACGTTCATAGCATTCTGTAATACCGTTTTGTTTTGGAATTTTTGGTAGCTGCCAGAGTTGCGTTTTATTTTATGCGTCCATATTTTTATTTTATGTATAATAGTTTTCGTTGAACTGTCTCTAAATTCTATTTGAATTTGTTATTTAAAAGAAAAATTGTCTGTCTTCCTCAATTTTAGGGTCTATTTATACTCCCTTAGTATTAGTATTTGTATTAGTATTATGATTAAGCATTAAATTTGTTAAATCATTCAAAAAAGGTATTTATACTCGATTTATAATTAGTATTAGTAATTCTTTTTTAAACCTAATACCTAATAAGATATAATTCTGCAGTCAACAAAATATATGGTTACTGAAGAAATGTGTAAGAGGCCGGTTGTGTTCTTTTAAGATATTTGAGTTTTAAATGTGTTTTTATAATTATTTTTACTAGTTAATTAGTTAATATTATTTAAAAATAGGTTTATATAAGGACATTTTAACGGATTTAAGTCTCAAATTTATAACAGATAAAAAGAAGCAGAAATTTGATACAAATCAGACAGAAAAGAGGCCTTTGCTTCCTCATGGTGACATGTCATTTGTCAACTTTATAATCGGTAAACACTGCTGATACACAAAAATTGTATATAGAGCATGATTTGTACCGAAATATTATCGTTTTCGAGCTTGTTGGAACAAACAAATAAACAACATAATCATATGTGTATTGTCAATTATCCTTATCCGTTGTCTATTAAAAACAAAGGCCAAATACGCCATTGATTCATTTTATAGAAAAGGAGAAATTTAATATTTAATTTAAAAGTTGAACCTGTCAATTATTAAGCATAAATATTAATGCTAATACTAATCATAAATCGAGTATAAATGTTCCCATTACATTGTGAAGGTTCAACTTAATGCTTAATTATAATACTAATGCAAATACTAATAATAAGGGAGCATAAATAGACCCTTAGATTTTTCACAGTTTGTTTATTGTTAAATACCTTTTAAATACACATAACATAACCTCGTTTATCTAAAACGTTGACGATTGACGTAAAACGGTTCATTTTTGCGAAGAATTTTTTAGAAACCGAGACATAGTAGTGGGGGCATTTGACATGTCACGGTTTCTGTGTCACTGTTTATCAACGGGAGCACGCCAAAAAATGCTTATACGTTTTATAAATTCATCGTGTGATGCTGCGTTTGAGAATCCACATCGGATGCATCTGAGATGTAAAAAATCTTTGATCACGTGATTCAGTATACGTAAATGTAATGGGACAGATGTGTCCGATGTGGATAAAAAAACGCTCGAGATGTAAAAAATGCATCCGATGTGGATTCTCAAACGCAGCATTAGAAATTTGTTGACAGGCATTGCGTTCGGTTTGCCACGTTCCTTTAACTCCTTTAACACTTTTAACTCCAAACGACTCTTTTAGCGTTCGGTTTAGTCCGATTAGTGACAGTTTAACACGCTTAAATGTCATTTAAAAGCACCCTAAAATTTGTCCCGCTCCAGCCCCTGACTGACCGAACTCGCCTATAAAGGCTGTATGTCACGATACTAAATTAAGTACTAAATTTAGAACTAAATTAATGCATTTTTTAAGTACTAAAAAAATTCACGTTGCAAACAGCAAATTTAGTACTAAATTTAGTGCTAAAAAAGTCATTAATTAAGTACTAAAAGTGCGCCGAAATGTTGCGCAGAAGTTTTTCATAGAAAAAGTTGACACGACGGTATTTTCTGTACCCTTTTATTTTTAATTAGCGACAATTTTACATTATCGCCTTGAATAAAGTTCGCTTGTTTGATTTTGTAGATTTTATTGTGTTTTTTTCGTGGTTTTTATGCTGTATTTGGTTGTTGTCAAGTCAACTAGTGTCAAATTGATAATAAAAACACCATTTACTTGTCTGTTTTACACATAATATTTCATTTCTCTGTTAATTTTACGTATTAATACGTCAATGCGCGTGCGCCTATAGTAAATTTAGTACTAAAAATTGGTATCGTTGCAAACGGAAAAAAATATGTTTAGTTCTAAATTTAGTACTAAATTAATAACTTAATTTAGTGCTAAATTTAGTACTTAATTTAGTATCGTGACATACAGCCTTAAAGAGATAGAAATTTAAAGTGACGTCTTTTATTACTTCGAATGAAAGGAGGAAAAAATCGATAATGCAATTTTCTAACCTAAAAAAAATCGTGATGATATGTCAAACAAAATTGAACTTGGCCTTAGGGCCCTATTCAGTAATTTATCGTTCATGGACGACATCGTTATGCTAACGACAGTTCAACCAACGACTTTTATAACGATAATTTTTGAAATTCTATTCAATAACAAAGTCGTTACGTTGTTTCTAGTTACCAAATCTGAACGATGATTTCTAGTAAGTTGGTATTATAATTTAGTGTTTTGTGATAAAAGAACGTATGTTGATGATTATACCGGGTGTTTAAATTAAAGTTTTACAGTTAAATATCGCCAAAAATATGCATTTTATAAAAAAAAGTATCAGACAAAAGTTTTATAGTTTTTTAGGGGAAACATTTTGGCTAAATTAAATTTTTTATAGCTGACCATAATATGGCCATATCGAGGTGGATTTTTTTTCATATTGGAACCCTCTATTTTTTTACATAGGTATTCTTAGAGTTCATAAAAAAATAAGAAACTTCTAAATAAAACATTTTTTTATTGGATTTCTACTTATTGAGTAACACCCAAAAAACTATAAAACTTTGTTTTTTTTTATAAAAGGCGGTATTTAACTGTAACCCTTTAATTTGAACACCCGGTATAGTTGACATTTTTTTAGGAACGTAAAATAAAAATTCAACCAGTAGATATATTCATTTGTTTTTCAGAATATATTAATTATTGTTCTTAACCTACAACACGATCAGGGGGTCGATTCTCGATTCGTAGGAATTCCTGTTTCTCGCGGGCCATTTTTGCTGGTCGTATTGTATGTAGGGCTTATTAAAATGAGTATGGATATATTAAAAAAAACTGAGAACTATTCCAAAAGAATACAAAAAACAACTCGAGAACAGTACAAGATGTATTTTTTATTGGATTTGAAAGACAAACCAAATTTCTGTAGGTTACGGAGAAGTATAGGTACTTCCATAGGTTTTGTTACTGTTTCGAAGTGCTACTTTAGGAACAGCACTGTTAATAAGAATCCAATAGTAAATGGTTGAATGGGCAATCCTAACTTTGAATCCGATTTATTTTTAAAATAATTAAATAAATTAGAAAAAAATTCCTTACAAATTTTACTTGCTGTATTAGGTATATGGCAATTTAGTTGTAAAATTTGTAAAAAAGTGTTTTTATTATTTAGAACATATCCTGATTCATAATAAAAAATGAGAGGGAATGCAAAAATCACTATAACGACACTTCATATTATTAACGACAGCTCTTTGGCTATCGTTGATGAACGACAATTTTACAACCATATTTGTCTATTTTCAACGACAATCGTTGTCTACTGAATAAGAAAAGTCGTCTGTGAACGATTATCGTCTATTAACGATGTCGTTCAGAGTTACTGAATAGGCCCCTTAATTGGCAGGCTTGGCGAGTACTACTTCGAATAAAAATAGCGTCCAAGTTGCAAGACTATGTCGCTACCCCCTTAAATATACAAGAATTTCCCACTGGCACCTATTGTTTGACAGGTCGTTGGAATGCCTAATAATTTGAAAAAATCGAAGAAGAGAAGAAAATGGTTTCATGTGTCATGTCATTACTGTCATTTGTCATTCTCTCTCATGGTGGTCATAGTGATACGCGGGAATATAAGTTTCGTAGATAAAATAATTAATTTTTACGTTTTAGTTTCTTCCTCCATGGTTTCTTCCTCCTAGTTGTTCTCCTATAGTGCAATAATTTATTTTTTCATGTTCATTCAAGAATGGAATATATCACAAATATAAAGTGATTAGAACAAATCCAGTTGCACTAATTCTTATGCAAACAAAATTTAAACCACATTTTCCAAAAGTGGAATTTAAAATTGATTGATAAAAACAAATAAGAAGGTATGATGATGGTATTCTTTTTTTCTGATTAGTTTCATAGTTAAAAAGAAGTGCCTCTTGTGGACTATTTTAGCCACAAAAAAAATGTGGTTATAAAATATATTTTATATACTTATGTAAATTTTTAAATGATGAGATTTAGCCAAATTTGAATATTCGGCCTTTTGGCCTCGAGTATCTTGATTACAATTAAACGAGAGCGAATTAAACAATTTTTCTGATCACAGATAATTAGTAATAATTTTTAATTAAGTCTATTATGAATACATTTCTAATTTAGTTATATTTTAGGCCCAGAAACTTCTTTGTTGAAATGTCACCTAGATAACCTCTTTCTAAGAACCAGGGTTGTATGCCAGCTAAACCAAAAACAGAACAGGATGAAGATGAATTTAAACTTTTAATGGCTAAAAAGTTCTAAGACTGAGAGTGGGTATTTGATTTTTTTTTATATAATTACAATTTGGTTATAATCAGTCTAATATTCATTTTAATAAGCTAATATAATATACTAGCGACCAGCCCCGGCTTCACGCTGTGATATCTTCTAAAGTATTTATTTGAATGATAGTGTAAAAGACAATTTTAATTTTCATTAAATGCATGCACAAGGTAACTGACATATCTGAATAAGGATTAATAATGAATTGGAGAAAATAGCTTCGCAAGTAACTTTTTGTTTTTTACTAATCATTAATAGATAAAATTAGAGTGTGTACCATAGGAAAAGGAAATAAACACATATTACACACATATACTATGGACTTTTTTGTAGCTATTTTTCTAATACATTGTGACCACTGTTAGCAAAGTAAGCCTACGAGAACAGTTTTTTTGACAACACACCATCATAGTTCAGCCATTTTGTAGAAAATATTTAGAAATTATATGCAGCCTTCCTCGTTTATCCCTATTTCTATTAGTGAAAACATTATCAAAATCTGTTGTGTGGTTTAGGAGTAAGAGCAGAAACACAGAGGCAGATAGCAACTTTATTTTATACCTTTTTCTATTAATGGTAACTTTTTCAAAACTAGTGGGTCTTCAACAATACCTGAAACCCACGTGACCAAATCATCATGACAGCAGTTGGTGAAAACAAAAGTAAAAATCTCTAGATGTGAGCCAGTGCCATAGGTATTTTATTACAAAATAGATCTTCTATTTTTATGGTCTGCAACTATGAGAACAAAATTCAGTTAGGTAACTTAGAATTACAACAAAAAAATCATATTATTAATTAGAAGTGCTTTACATTATTGTATTTTAATGTTAGAATTCGATATTTTAATTATATTTAGTCAAGTGCAAAATCTCATTTTAAAAATTATAATTAACAACCAAGGCATTCACTGTTGGGTTCTAATTAACAGAGCTGTTTCTAAAGTGGCGCTGGGAAACAGTAACAAATCCTGCACAGAACATGAGGCGAAATAACACCAGTTGAAGCCAATGAAACACCAAAAAAACAACCTTAAAAAACTGAGCGATTTTATGTCTAATTTGTATTTAACGGAAAGAATAATTAACAGAAATTAGGAAATATGGTTCGTACTTGTTATTGCCTTTATTAAAAAAATTGACAATGGTAGTATATGGATATTATTGCAGTTTAAGTACATATTGTGGTAAAAATAATGGAGTAAATAAGGCATATCAGGAGATTGCGATCAAATGTGTTAATGATAAAAACTTACAGAAGTGTACAGTTAACTGAACCAAATAACCCATTGGAAATAAGAAACAAATTTAAAACTTACTCTATGGAATTGTACCTGGGAAATTAAGTTTGTGTTCTATTATTTATTTGTTACAGGGTTTTATACATTTACAAAATACATTACTTATATGTATATAAAAAAATATTAATTTTAATATTACAAGCACATATTTTTTTACCACACTGGTCTCTTACTTCTCACATTAAATTATAAAGGCATACCTATTAACAACTATTTTATTTAAAAGGATGTTGAATGATAATCGGTGGTGGACAAATGATACTAATTCACAGTATGTGCTCAAAATCTCTACCAACAGCTTTAATGCAAGCATCAATCATTTTTTTTTTTTGAACATAATATATGCAGTTTCCCCTCAGTTATATTTTGTATTTCATTTAATATAGGTGCTTCAGTTCATAAACGTCATGCAGACGATTTTAAATTGAGCCATCTATAATATTCCATAAGTAGGTTTAACAAAAGAGGTAAAATAATTGTCGCACTACCGAAACTTTATAGGGGATGTATTATAAGAAATGTTTTCAATACGTTATGGCTAGTTCATAGCGACAAACATAATTATATTACATTTATTCACTTGGAAAAGGTTCCTTAAATTTTCGAATATAATTAGGATTCCGAATATAAACTAATTTTATTCATGTGAAAACATTACCTGAAATAAATTATATAGTCAATAACTTTTACGAGTTACAGTAAATAAATTTGTACTTACCAACAGAAAAGAATTAAAGCCATCAATAATCTCTAAACATAACTCATTGCTTTATTAATATTAAATGAAGGTAAAATAAAGGTTTTTATAAAATGTAAACAAAATATGAATTATAAAATAGTCAGTCCCCAAATGATCGCCAGTTACATTTTTGACAGGTCTGACAGTACAGTTTAGATCCTTTCACGGTGGACTTCCTTTTACATCAAATCAGGCCCTTTCAATGGCTTTTTTATGGTTATCAGATCACGTGGGTTTTGGGTATTGTTGAAGATCTGGTACTATGGCCCAGTTATCTACCTACATCCTTTGAAATGTCTGTTACATTCACATTTTTTATGAAAACTACATTTCAGCCTTTGAATATAGTAAGAAAATACCACTACCACAAATACTAATTTTTACTTCAAGGCATGAGCTTATTATGTTTATTGACCCTGTCGAATTCATCTGGCCAACAGACAACCATTTTGTTTAGAATACCTAATTGTGAATGCACCAATTTTCTACAACTGGGTATTTTCTGAATAAAAAAGATATTTAAATTTAATTTTCTTCACAATTTGTAAGTAAACTTCTTAAAGTAAGATAGTTATGGTACAAGATATAAATTTATATAATTCTATACTGAGGTGGCTCGTGGCCTAGTCTACGAGCAGGCTGGCACATCCTATATAGTTATTACAAATATATTTCTATGAGAATACAATGTATTATTTCTGCTTTTTGTATCTAATAGAAATATATATTTGTATTAAGTATATAAGGTGTGCCTTTCAAAAGTAGCCTCCTCCTAGACTAGGCCACTGAATATCATATTTAGCCATATACTTTTGATGGAAAGAGAAGAGGAATCTCAAAATCAATTTATACTATGAAAAAACAGAATTATGTTTTTACAGAGCTACATTTACTTAATATATTTGTTTTTGTTGCAGTTCGAGAAGAAACAGTTTCACTGGTGTTGTCTATATTGTAACCCACCTCACCCAGGTACCTTAATAATTTATTAATTCCATTTATTAAATATAATATTGCATTCTTATTAAATTCAAAATCCTCCATTTAACGAAAAATCTCCTAGATAATTAAATCTTATTTAAGACACCTAATAAATAATATCTATAACCTTGTCCATAAGAGATCCAATTTTCGTGCACGTGTCTAGGAACCTAGCCGAAAAATCGCCGTCCAACATAATTTTTTTTTGTGAAGTGGTAATCATTGAAACACTTAACGCACTTAAGTGCGTTTGAATAGTAACGTTGTTTTAATACACACATTTTTCAAGGCAAGTAATAAATCTGCCACCCCCTTTTCCACTCAAATTCATTTCTTAACTAAGACACTATGATGTCACAAAAACCATTAAAACGGGTATAAGAATTTTATTATTTGAAGTTCAAGCATTTATTTATTGTGTCTAGTTATATTTCAAGTTCAGTAGTCAGTACCTTTCCTAAACAACGTCTATCCTACAATATCTCCTACCCCCGAACGCTGTCACGTCCGCACCACCTAAATATTTCTACCGTATATCTGTCCCTATACAGTACCGTATTAAATACCTTCCTCTCCACCACGACGCTAGGCGCTCAACGCTGCGACATACCTATATCGACGCCGTCACAACGCTAGATGAAATTAGTACATAATGTCTAGACGAATCTAATGTCTGTATTTTCGATGGTGAGTCAAAAGATTTATGTAACTTTCTTTGAGATACCACCGGGGTTTCGTTGGAACGAGGCCTTGACATTTTCTTCAAAATATCAATGTAACCAATAAACCACCCAGACAACACACCAAATCCCAGAGATATCCACAGAATATCTTTTGTGGATATCCAATATATCCACAGGATATCAGAAATATTCCGTGGATCTAATATGGATATCCAAATGTGCGTCTATATCCAGAATATAGAAGATATCCTAATGGATATTCTGCAAAATATCTAATGGGTATCTTTCAGAAAATACAAGAAATCACAGAGATATCCACAGAATATATTTTGTGGATATTTAATATATCCAATATGGATATCCAACCAAATGTCCGTCTATATTCCAGGATATAGAAGATATTCGGATATTCAGCAAAATATTTTATGGGTATCTTTAGTAGAGGTTCATAAGTAACCAATGATTATTGAATAACGTCGAAAGAAAATAGCAGAGTTAAAAAATATTTTCAACACTCAAAATATTTTCAACAATCTGCCTTTAATTTTGCCCACTAAGGAGAAAGTCATCCTTATTAGGACTCTTCAGCAATAAATGAAAATTCTCGACTCCAGTCTCTAATGGAGTGATTAGGACACACATTTCGATCGAACTCAATTACGGTGGGTCGAGCATGAGTATATGCGAGTGGTATCGCTATCTATACTTAGTAAGCAGAATCAAATAACATCTAGTGGATATCCACGATGGTTTGCGTTCGCGCCTAGACTTTGATATATTTAGTGGATGTTCATGGAATATTGAATACACCTTAAAAAAATTAATTTTAAATATCTGAACGGTACTATTAGCCACAATGGCGAGCACAATGGCGTAATTTTTTAATAATTTGCTATATAATTACTATTATTTATGGACATTTGCATGTCTATAAATTACATTTCATGGATATAAAATAGATATCTACCATGGACTGGACATTCAGTGGATATTGGGATGTTCTGTAGATATCCAAAGGATTTGGTGTGCTGTCTGGGCAGAGTTAGGATAGACATCTATTTTCGATTAGTGAATTTAAGTCATTTCAATAGAAATTATAAAAATCAATATTAAGAAATTTACAGGGTTGTATTAAGTAATTTCAATACAAATTATAAAAATCAATATTAATAAATATACAGGGTTGTATTGTCATTTCAATAGAAATTATAAAAATGATTTTTTTAGAAATATACAGGGATGTGCTATCTTGGATAAATTGTACAAACCGAGATGGTAAATTCAGAGGTGTGTCCCTTGGACGAAACGAAGCAAAAAAGTTCCTATTAACATATGTTCTACGCCTCTTAGATTTTGAACTACAGGGTATGTAAAAGTTTAAATTGTGTATCGGAAAATGGCTTTGGATTCATAGAAACTGCGAACCAATTTTCAGAAAAATATCTACAGGGGTATTAAATATATCGAAAAAAATAAGTTTTTTCTTATAACTTTACCACCCTGTAGTTCAAAATCTAAGAGGCGTAGGACATATGTTCATAGGAACTTTTTTGCTTCATTTCGTCCAAGGAATACGTCTCTGAATTTTTTCGCAATATTAAAAAAACACCCTGTATATGCTAAGCCACCTACTCTACTAGGTTTGAAACAATGTATGTGTGCAATCAACATAGTAAGATAACCAAATGGCGAATTGACGTTGTTCGTTACCTCCGTTGGTCATCACCTCTATACTCGTCGAAATATTTACCTAAGAGGGTACAACTTGTGTATATTTGGAACAGAATAAAATCAACATCAACACAGTGGTTAACCAACTGGCGAATTGGCACTGTTCGTTAACTCCGTTAGTCATCAACCTAAATAAGAATATATACATCAACACAGTAGTTAACCAACTGGCGAATTGACCCTGTTCGTTAACTTCGTTTGTCATCAACTTAAATAAAATATATCTTGATAGCAAATGTACGTGGTCTGCGTTTGAACGGGACTTAAGTGAGATCTCAGTAAATAGCAGAGCTGGGTAATTCCTAGTTAAAAAGTAATTAGCAATTACAATTACTTTATTTTCATGCAATTTGTAATTGCAGCAAAATCTGTGGAGGAATTGTACTTTATAATTAGATTAATTTATATTATTTAAATTGCCTAAATACAATTATTTGTCATAAGCACAATTACATTTATAATTACATTTTTTTAATTACAATTACTTTTAAATGGGCGTTTATGAGATACACGTGATATAAAAACAAGAAATTGTCTATTCGAACCGGTCACTAGAGCTCGGACTCGCATCCATATCATTTGTTTGAATGCATTTGAGGAAAGCGTTGTGCTTTGAAGCAGTGAAATTGTTCAACTCAAAATACAGTATTGCCCGAAATAAACAGTACTGAAACTAAGTTGTCGGTATCTATTTGCGCCCGCTGTCATACCCAAGTTAGCTAGTATAGATCTGACAAGTAAACCTTAAACAATTTTAGGGCCTAATTGTTAAAAATGGTGTTAAGTATAGACGAGAAAGTGTTTTTAGTAGAAGATTATTTTCGCTCATACGGAACCATTCGGTAATGGTGCAAATCTGCGATATGTGTGTGATCAATTCACACAACGATTTAATGAACGTTCCCAAAGTAATGCCTAATTTTATAGGGGATTGAAAAGTTCAGAAATACTGGTAATGTATTGTGCTAACGAAAAGGAAACTCGCGTCGTCCCAGTAGAGTTAACAACAATAATAACCATGTACTCTTTTTTGAGCAATCTTAGAAAATCCGAAAGTCAGCCAGAGAAGGACAAAGAACTTTCTTGCAAAGACTCCTAAAAGATCTAGGTGCATTTTCATATGTGATTCAGGTACATCAACAATTATATCGGTATTATCGCAGTAAAAGAATATTACGCCAGCATTCTCACGTTACAGTATAAAAATCCTGAGTTTTTGAAAAATGTATGGTTTTCAGACGAAGCACATTTTCATTTGTTGGGTCATCTGAATCGCACAAATCGATTTCTGTACTAAAATGACAACAATATGTATTTCCTAAATAAATAAAAAATGACAAGTTCAGTACTGTTTATTTCGGGCAATACTCTAATAACAGTAAGGGGTAATGCAGATATCCTTATTTTTAAGATGTATTTTGTATTTATATTATTATAAACATAATTTATGTTGCATAAACATTATAAACTAAGGAAATATTGTATGAAGTGGTGCAAATACCAGTTTTTATGGGGTAAATACTAAAAACTACTTATTTATGTTGCGTAGATATTTCTAGTTATTATTATAGTTTTCTACGTTGAAATGAAGGATTAACTATTTTAATAAACGTATTCTAAGTTACGTTTGCGTTACAAGTATTTGATTATAACATAGAAAATGCAATATTTTAATTAAATTAATAGCACTTGTAACGGAATATAAATATATTTTATGTTATAAGAAATTATTTTATGATATAGATCTATAATGAAAGCTCAACTTAAGCTCAACCTTTATGGTCTTAATGGGTTACACAGATGAAACATTTTAAATTAGTGTCATGTATTTGAACAATATCTTCTGTTTATTTAGTCGTAAGACTGTTTGTTTTATATATGATAAAAATGTAAATTATTCTACTCCTAAATAATCGTTATTATTATAACCAAATTTGGGTAAAATGTGTCTAATTTTTGTTTGTACGAACGAGATACAGAACGATACATTTTAGATTAATCAATATAATTTTAATATACAGGGTGATTCATTAAGGGTGGCGACCAGCCGTATCTCAGAATATCTTGAAGTAGAATTTTTTTGAAAGGAACGCAAAAGCAGGTCGATTTTAATTTCAAGGGGACACCTTTCTATAATATCAACTGTTATATATCATTTCTCTCCCCTACGTCAATCTAACCAATAACAAGTATGACACATAGTCGGAAAGGTAATTTTATGGGGAATTCAGCAATATGACTGTTCATTGCGTTCATTTTAAGTTTAGCGCCCTCTAGTGGGATAGAAAATTATTATCTATGGTAAAGTGTCACACTTCATTTGAAAGCTAATTTTATTAGTACTACAACCAAAGATATTATAAATAAAGACTTTTATTTCATTGAAGGTGTAAAACCTTCGGTTGTACAAAAAAATTGGGTACAGTTAGAAGTGTTACAATATCTCGATGATTTAAGAAAAAATATTACGATGCTTTAAATATAATACGGAACTTCCTTCTTCTGGGCCCGTTGAGAGATTATTTTCCTTTGCCACAATTGTCAACGCTCCCAGAAGGCATGTGCTGTCCGACAGAAATTTTGAAAAACTTGTTGTTATGAAAAGTAACAATATAAATATTTTATGAATAGTTATAACTAGATCTTGCAAATCAGGCGTCATTACTTTTTGCCTGCTTGAGGAAAATTAAAAATATTAATAATTTTACACCAAATATTTTTCTTACATTCTGTGGTCTACTCTTGTTAAAAAAATATGTTTCAAACCGTTATGAAGTATCCCAAGCTTAAACGACAAAAATAAAAAGGTATCACATAATTTTTGACGAGAGTTAATTACCGCACCGAATGTAAATAAAATGTTTAGTGTTAACTATTTTATCTTTTTGATTAAACGGCCCCAGACTAATGATGCCGGATTTGAATGGTATGATAAGGTAAAATATAAAAGTACCTATGCGTAAGTACACGAACTTTTGTATTTTTGTTCCAAATCAACAAACTTTTAAAAGTTCACATTTTATTATTAACTTATCTGTTCCATTTTTATACTACTTATCGATTTTGTCTTTTCCCTTAAATTAAAAAGACCTTAAATGGTACAGAAAACAATAAACTTAGGGCTGGTTGTATAAAGCTTACTTAAAATTAAGCTCAGTTTTAGTTGATACATGTCAATTTCCGATTCTATATGTGCAGTCTAGCTAAGCCCTAAATGCTAAATGGTGTTTAGACTGTACCTATGCCATACAAAATTTGTCATGTGTCACCTCAAACCGAGTTTAACTTGGAGTAAGATTTATACAACCCGCCCTCAAGTTATCTTTAACTTTAAGGAATCCTTTAGAAAGTCGTTGCAAATGGCTGTTAGTTTGACACTTTGAATTACCTATTTAAAAATTTTATTTGTTCCGGTCCGGTTGGTTCATGGTTCCTCAATTATAGCATAATTTGTTGTTTTATCGGAAAGTAATTACTAATTCCTTTTTTCATGTAATTGTAATTAAAACAATATAATTCCTATTTTTACAACATGTACTTTGTACTTGTAATTATTTCCTTTTTTGAAAAAGTACTTTGTAATTGTAATTATTTTTAAAGTACATGTAATTACCCAGCTCTGGTAAATAGTACCATTTTGTTAGGTATTTACGCGTTTTTTCCTTAATTTATAATATTTATTTTATGTTGATATTTCTCATAATTAATTGGATGCTAGTGACCCTTAATATTTTTATCAAAATAGTTTAATTTATTTGTTGCCAATATAATGGGAATCACTCGCGCCGGCGCACATCTGTGCGTTTGTAAAAAGGACATTTTTTTGGATTTTAAACCGACGAGTACCGTATGATCCGCTGAAGTGTTCGCAAGGAAAAATAGAAATATTTTGTTATTTTGTTCGTCGGTGTTCCGTTTTCCCAAGAAGAAAACGTGTGGGGCCCCCTTCAAGAATTCCAGAACGCAGACACTACTAGGTGAGTCTCCTTAAAATATTGGCTTCTTCAGATTCTTTTTTTGTTATTTAAATTTAATTATTTAAACGACCGCCTAAAAGGAATTAAGGTTCTCTTGCAATCCAGAAATTGAGTTATATCTAAGGGAATAATCTACATGGTCCTTCGAGCCGGATTTGAATTTTTTGTCGCTTTTGGTAGAGTTTTAGAAAATTAATTTTTTGAAATCTATTTTTTTTTTTATTTAATTTTCCGCTTAAAATTGGGAATTTTGTGTTAAATCATTGATTTTCATCAAAAGTTAAATAGTGGGGCATTAAATTCGCTTAATTTTACGCAAAATTACAAACCATTTGTGTTAATTTTTAATTTAATATTTTTTGGAGAAGCCGGCAATTTATTTAGCCATTTTGAATTGTTCCGACCAGTACACGAAGCACGGTCCCTGGTACGCAAATTGATCTATTGACTCTTTTACGCATGTCCGTCTGACCATAGGTATATTTATCACATTTCTTTCGTTTCGTTCGCTTAATTAAAAATTTTTTGTACCGATTGTTGGAATTTACTCGAATTTCACAATTGTTTGATTTTGTACCAGTGGCGTACCGCAAAACTAATACTTTAATTTTTATTGTACCTATTTGATTTAAAATGGCGGACAAATTACGTCGTTATATTGCATTACGTCAAAGTTGCTTGAATGAAATCAATATTATTCATAAGTTGGCCGTTTCTGCCAAAACAGATAAAACTAAACGCACAATTTTTAAAGTTCGTTTTAACGCGGTTGACTCTATTAACGAGGAGTTTAACAAATATCATTCAACAATTTTAACTCTGTATTCCGCCGACCAAGAAAAAAATTTAGCTGATGAAGATGCCGAGAAAACTGCTTTTAATGATCTTTATTATGAAATAAAAGCGGTTTACACCGATTTATTCGAAGCGGATTTAAACGCTTCTACCCGGTTATCGAATCAATCTGGTATGATTTCACCGAATACCTCGCATGTCAAACTTCCCAAAATTGAAATAAACAAATTTTCGGGCGATGTTCGTGATTTTCAAAGTTTCAAAGATATGTTCGATGCGGTAGTGCATACAAATAATTCTTTAAAACCGGTCGAAAAGTTTAACTATTTAAAATCTTCATTGGAAGGTACGCCTTTGGACTTGATTAAACGCTTAACGGCTACTGCTGAAAATTATCAAACCGCTTATGACTCTTTAGTCAAACGCTACACCAATCCGAGAGCTCAAGCGAAATCTTATTGGTTGGAAATTGAAAATTTCCCTCCTATGAAATTCGAGGATCCCGTTGAGCTTCGAAGATTGTTGGATACGTTCTCTATTAATTTGGAAAGTTTAAAAAATATGGGAATAAACACAGATTGGGATTTTATTTTATCGCATATGTTAATTACCCGTTTAGATCAGGAAACCGCTCGCGCTTTTGAAAGAGATCACGGATCTACCTCGATTCCTGAATATCGCACGCTGTTTAATTTTTTGGAAGATCATTGTAATGGGTTGGAAAATGTACGTCCGCCTGTTAAAAATGTTTATAAGAAACCTTCGCCAACTTATATTCCGCGCTCTAAAAATAGCCTTTTCGCTCGCACGCAAAATACATGCATTTTATGTTCCGATAATCATCCTTTATATCATTGTTCAACTTATTTAAATAAATCTCCTGGAGATCGCCATTCCTTTTGTAAAAAACATCATCTTTGTTTTGGATGTCTAAGTAGCTATCACGATTTAAAAACATGTAAATCTACTTCGGTATGTCGCAAATGTAATAGCAAAACACACCATACCACTTTACATTTTAATCGTCAAAATACCTCTACCGACGCCGCTGGCAGTGCTGATACGAAACCAGCCTCGCGCTCGGACTCAGTACAGCTGGAAACTAGTACTTCGAATTCGGCACAAATTTGTACTTTGACCCAAAATCGCTCGCAGGTTTTATTGTGTACAGCATTTATCGAAATAAAAGATAATAAAGGTGTTTTTAGAACATATCGGGCATTGTTAGATGCCGGCTCTGAAATTTCACTTCTTTCGCTGAAGTGTTTTTCAAGGTTGAACTTAAATTTAAGTCGATGTTCAACTACAATTCAGGGTATTGGGGATACCACTCGATTAATGAATGCTGGGGCTGTAACCGTTTTAATGAAACCTGGAGGTAAAATGGAACCTATATTTTGCGTAGATACTCTTGTATTGCCGAAAATATGTGACCAATTACCTTCAACTTTTATAAATAATCATTCGTGGCCACATTTAGATAATTTAGAATTGGCAGATCCAACTTTTTACCGTCCAGGGGACATTGATATTTTATTGGGAGCTGATATTTTACCTCAAATTTTACTCTCTACCCACGTTCAAGGGACGAACGGGGGTCCCAGCGCTTTACAAACAGTTTTTGGTTATGTTTTATTGGGTAAAATAAATAATATCTCGCCTCCCCGCCTCAATTCCTTTTTTTCTAAATTGTCTGACATTGAAAATTTGGATAATTCTATGAAAGGTTTTTTTGATATTGAAACTGTCCCAGAATTCACGTCGCTTTCTTCCGAAGATACAATTTGTGAAGAAATTTTTGTTAATAATTTTTCTAGAACCGAATCAGGTAGATATGTGGTACCGCTTCCTTTCCGCGAACCGTCTCCCTTATTTCCTCACAGTCGCGAATTGGCTTTACAACGTTTTCGTAGTATGGAACGTCGATTACAAAAAAATCCTACTTTATATAAAGATTATTGTGATGTAATGAGAGAATATTTAGATTTAGGACATATGGAAGCTATTGAGCCTTCCAAAGACAATAATGCCACTTTTTATTTGCCTCATCATGCGGTACTTCGGCTCAAATGCCAAACAAGAAAACGCTCAACGACTGTTTATTTGTTGGTCCAAAATTACAAACTGATATCGCTACTATTTTGCTTAACTTTCGTTTACATAAAGTTTGTTTTACCGCGGACATTAAACAAATGTACCGTCAAGTATTGGTATCTCCGGAATTTAGAGATTATCAACGCTTATTGTTTCGTTTTTCTCCAAACGATGACATTTCAGATTTTAGAATTAAAACCGTTTGTTTTGGATTTAATTGCGCTCCATATCTGGCAATTCGCACGTTACATCAACTTGCTACAGATTGTCGAAATAAGTATCCTCAAGCATCTCGTATTTTATTAAGAGACACATATATTGATGATATTTGCAGTGGTAGTGACGATTTAAGAAATGCGCAACTCTTGAGGGATGAACTCATCTCTCTTTTACGCACGGGTGGCTTTGAGCTCCGAAAATGGACGAGTAACGACCCACAACTTTTAGACATTTTTCCTTCTGATCAAGTGTCTTGTAATCCGCTTTCTTTTGAGAATGAAATTCACCCTACAATCAAAATTTTAGGTCTTCTGTGGGATCCTAAACATGATAATTTTTTTTATAAAGTTAATCCTATCGATCGCCCTTGTACCAAACGCAATCTTTTATCTGAACTTGCCAGAATATTTGATCCGTTAGGTATTCTTTCACCAGTGACTTTTTTTTGTAAATATTTGATTCAAAAATTATGGTTACTTCGCCTAGATTGGGATGAAACTCCCCCTAATGAACTTTTAAGACTGTGGCTTAAATATAAGAATGAATTAAAACTATTATCTTCTTTGCGCATTCCGCGCAGGATTGAAATTCCTCCGGATTCGCATGTTGAGTTACATGCGTTTAGTGATGCTAGTGAGCGCGGCTATAGTGCTGTCGCGTACTTTAGAATTATCGATGACACAGGTTCTGCAAAAATGTTTTTCGTGTGTGGTAAATCAAAAGTTGCCCCTACCAAAAAAATCACAATTCCTCGCATGGAGTTGTGTGGCGCTGTTTTATTAACCAAAGTGGTTGGTTGGATTAAATCGGTTTATCAAGATCAGTTTAAAATTATTGCTATTCATGCTTATACGGACTCTCAAATTGTTCTAGCATGGTTAAATTCTGATCCTAGACGTTGGTCTACTTTTGTAGCCAACAGGGTGGCGTATATTCGCGATAAAATAACTGCAACAAATTGGACGTATGTTAAGACAAATCTTAATCCGGCCGACGCTGCCTCTCGAGGGCTTTTTCCATCAGAAATGGTTCATAATTCCCTCTGGTTGCAAGGCCCAGACTTTTTACGAGTTTCTGATTATGTCATTAATCCTCTGTCCTTTTCTGAAACACAGGAAGAGGAACGCAAAATTTGTTTTGTATCCGCCACCGTAGAACCTAACTTTATTGATGATTTGCTATCTAATTATTCGTCTTTTTCCAAAGTTCAACACATTCTGGCATATATATTACGATTTACTTATAATTCCCGATCAACTGATGATAAACGACGAGGTTATTTGACTTATTCGGAAAAAACTACTGCCTTAAAACTTCTTGTAAAACGCACTCAACTTTTGGTTTTTTCTGATGAAATAGAGAACAAATCTTTTTCAAAACCTTTAAAGAAATTGAATGCCTTTATGGATCCAGAAGGGATTCTAAGGGTAGGAGGAAGGCTTTCCTTGTCAAGTCTTACCTATGATAAAAAACATCCTATTTTATTGCCTCGAAAATGTCATTTGACAGATATATTAATTAATTTTTATCATAAATTATTTTTACATGCGGGTTTGCGCACAACTCAATTTCTACTGTCTCAATATTTTTGGATCTTATCTTCCCGTCGAGCCATTCGATCCGTTTTATCCAAATGTATTAAATGTTGGAAGACAAATCCTCTCCCGGTACAACCCCTTATGGGTAACTTACCTTCTATACGTATTTCTCAAGTTAAACCTTTTCTTCGCACTGGGGTAGATTATGGAGGTCCATTTTCTATCACTATGGGCAGGCTTCGTGGTGCTAAAGTTACCAAAGCCTATATTTGTTTGTTTGTTTGTATGGCTACAAAGGCTATACATTTGGAGCTGGCTTCCGATCTCACGAGTGACGCCTTTTTAGCCGCGTTAAGACGATTTGTATCTCGTAGAGGGCGATGCGCGCATCTTTATTCCGACCGAGGCACCAATTTTGTAGGTGCTTATAACGAGCTCAAAAATATCATGGAATCCGTGTCGGCCATAGATTCGATAGAGCACCATTTTTTGCCAGGAAACTCTCCCCACATGGGAGGATTGTGGGAATCGGGGATCAAATCCGTAAAAACGCACTTGAAACGAGTCATGGGTGACCAAATTTTAACTTATGAGGAGTTTTATACCTTTTTAGTTCAGGTGGAAAGCGTTTTGAATTCACGACCTCTCTCATCGCTTAGTACAGATCCAAATGATCTATCAGTCCTTACCCCTGGCCATTTCTTAACTCTTGAACCCTTGAGTGCTCTACCTGATGAGACTCTTACTGAACTGCCCCTCAACCGTTTAACGAGGTGGCAATTGATACAACGATTACATCAAGATTTTTGGCGTAGATGGCACGCGGAATATTTACACACCCTGCAACAAAGGGGTAAATGGTTTAAATCTGTTGATTCTCCAAAGGAAGGGGCGCTAGTGTTAATAAAAAATGATAATTTACCTTCTTTGCAATGGGACTTAGGACGAATTGTACAATTTCATCCGGGTGCTGACGGTATTGCACGCGTCGCGACGGTTAAAACCCCTAATAGTTTGCTTAAGAGACCGTTGGTCAAGCTATGTCCATTGCCTATTGAGTAGGATCAATTTGCTTGCCTGGTCTGTAGTTTTTTTTGTATATTTAGTTTTTCGGAGACCTCTCCAATAAAATATTTTTTGTTACCTTTTTAATGAACTGTTATTTTTTTTAGGAAAAGGCACGTTTTTTTTTTTACGCGCCTTTTGGGGTGGGAGTATGTTAGGTATTTACGCGTTTTTTCCTTAATTTATAATATTTATTTTATGTTGATATTTCTCATAATTAATTGGATGCTAGTGACCCTTAATATTTTTATCAAAATAGTTTAATTTATTTGTTGCCAATATAATGGGAATCACTCGCGCCGGCGCACATCTGTGCGTTTGTAAAAAGGACATTTTTTTGGATTTTAAACCGACGAGTACCGTATGATCCGCTGAAGTGTTCGCAAGGAAAAATAGAAATATTTTTGTTATTTTGTTCGTCGGTGTTCCGTTTTCCCAAGAAGAAAACGTGTGGGGCCCCCTTCAAGAATTCCAGAACGCAGACACTACTAGGTGAGTCTCCTTAAAATATTGGCTTCTTCAGATTCTTTTTTTGTTATTTAAATTTAATTATTTAAACGACCGCCTAAAAGGAATTAAGGTTCTCTTGCAATCCAGAAATTGAGTTATATCTAAGGGAATAATCATACATTATACAACTAGACGACTGAAAATTTTCGATTATACGAGACGTATTGCCTGTTAGGCAATACGTCGAGTTTCGGAAATTTTCAGTTGTCGAGTTGTATACAGATAGACTATAGCACGAAATTATTAAAAAAAAAATAAAAATAATGAAAAAAAAAAAAGAAAAATAAAGAAAAAAAGAAAAAAAAAGTTTCCTAGGAGAATCGAACCCTGGACCTTGCGATTGCAGAGCGAGAACTCTATCGCTAGACCACCTGGATAATTTAAATAACATTTCTATTTATATATATAGTAGGTAGACAGCAATCTACTAAATTTCAAGTTATTTCAAGTTCTATTTACCTACAAAAAAGTTCATGAAATGAAAATAAAAAGTACATAGGTAATTTGTTTTATTTAAATTTATTTATTACTTATATTGAACGTACAATTATTAAAAACATTATTTGACATTGGAGCCACGGCACTTGTAGAGCAAAGAGTGGAGGATGTTGTAGTTGTCTCATTTCTTAAATTTGATATAATGTTCTTATGATGGTCCTCATTTAACTGCAGGTATGGTTGTATTGAATGCTCTGAAGTATGACCCGTAATTTTAATAATTTCTTGGACACTAGTGCCTGCTTTTGATAATCCACTTATTGCGGTCGATCTGTTAGAATGATTGGTTATTTTTACCTTTTTTGTATCGATTCCTATAGCTTCTGCAGACAGTTTTGTCCATTTATTAATTTCGTTTACTCCAAGTGGACAATTTTTATACCAGCAACTAGTCGGATATTTGTCCCAGTCTTTATTTACAGTAAGAAATAGACGTCTGGTTTTTATATTTTTGGTCCGTTTGCTCATCATTTTATTGTACAATCTAACAGGACAATGAGTGGGGTTTTGTGTATTTGGAGTTAACCATTTACTATCAGTAGTTCGTTGATTTCCTCCTTGGGCAGTTTTGGAAAAAACAGTATTATATTCAATACGTCCTGTTTTCTTGCCGTAGTTGTCTGTTTCTTCCACAAAATAGTCTAAAAGAGCTGACACAGCCTCACCACCACGCCAGGCTAGTTCTATGGCTGCAATATGATAAAATTTACGCTGGAGTCCGGAGGGTGTATTTTCATCTAATGCATTTAGAATTTTCTCAATATCTTCAATATTTAATGCAATAGAGCTACTCTTTCTTTTTGACGGAATAGCTTGAAGTTGTTTGCGTTTGGCGTTTTTCGCGAGTACCGCAGTGCGAAAAACAATATCTTTAAATGGATCGATGGTGCGATTAAACTCTTTGAAGTATTTCTGCTGCACTCTTTTGGCAGTAAGATTCCAAATAGTTTTCACTACACCTTCCTTGTAGTCGGTGCCGTCGGCTTTTCTCATGTTGATTGCCCAATCTTTAAGAATGTTGCAAAGTTCTTCATTAGAAGTATTTTCAGTTAACTGATAACTGCGGTCATCACAAAACTTTTCAAATTGTCTTGAAACGAATGATTCGGTTTTTACCGTGTTGGTTGGTTTACTATTTTCAATAATTTTATCAATTAATTCCGTAGAAATATTGCTAAACCGAGCCATGATCAAAATTGACAACTGTCAAATTTTGAAATGGAGATCACAGTTACCTATCCCTCGAGTTTTGACATAAGTGAATATTCGAACTCTTGTATATTCGATTATACAAGGGTTCGAATATTCGATCTGCGTCATAATAAGTAAATAACCGTTGTAATTCATGATAACTATGGAAAATCGAGCGTTTTCATTGGTTCATATTTCAATGAGTGGTATAGTCTACATAATCTATTTATAATATACTTTGGTGGTTATTGCATTGCATTTAAAGTATGAAAAATAAAAGAGTTTAAATATAAATTTGTATGGTTTTATTTATCAATTTGCACCAAACTTTGCGTCGAATCCCGGTTTATCTTAACTAACTTTATCAACGTGGGTATATAAATTATCATTTAATTAACTAGACCAGTCTTTCTCAAACTTTTTTGGCGACGGAACCCTTTTGAAAAGCGAAATATTTGACGGAGCCCTAATTTTATTTTGCAACCCCGGCGCATTTCTAAAAAAAAGGTCATCAAGCAAAATCAGATCATTTCTTAATGAAATCAAAAGTCCTCAAACTAGGTCCTCCCTTTTGTGGCAGCGAACTTCCCCCTAATATATTTTCGCGGAGCCCCCACAGAGGCTTCGTGGAGCCCCGCAGGGCTCCGCGGAGCACACTTTGAGAAACACTGAACTAAACGATCACCATTTCTACTACTAGAGGAAAAAGGCCAAATACAGTAAGTATAAAGTAAAACAAAATTAAGAGGTAAATAAAAACATTTCAGAGAGTAAAACAACGGTTAAAATGGGGTATACCGGGGGTGGGCGGTTACAATATCTATTAATGTACTGTGATGCAGTAGAAATATAACAATAAAAATCAAGTAGATGAACCACTTGAATTAGAAATAGTTTATCAAAATAAGTTGAATGTATTGTAATTGCAATAAAAGTTTTAATAAGATTAATTTCACTTATTTTTATTCCTTAATTGAAATAGTAGATTTCTTAAATGAATCAAGGAAACCCAGAAAATGATTATAATATAGCTATTTGTGAAGCCAGTTACAAAATGCCTTATCGTGTGTAACAAGTGATTATTTATGGGACGAGCATTGCGAGGTCCCGCAATATGAGGGAGTGTTACATTTTCTAATTTAGACTAGATTTTTATAAAATTGTGTTTTGGTAAAACGCTGACATCTAGGCAACCAATATTACTAAGTATTTTTAGTTGCATATGATTTGCATCGACTACTGGTTTATCTTAATTATCGCAATCACCATTTCTACTACTAGAGGAAACAGGCCAAATACAGTAAGTATAAAGTAAAACACAAGAGGTAAATAACATTTCAGAGAGTAAAACAACGATCATAATGGGTACTATTAATAGAAAATCATATTTATTTATTGTCAACGATTTATTGTAGCGTGTTTACATTGAAGTCATTTAAATTTTAAGAAAGTTGCTTATTTTGTCGTGTATTGTGTTTTATTTATTTTGTCGTGTATTGTGTTTTATTTATTTTATGCTTATTTAGAATGGAAAATAAGGACCAAAACAACATTATTACTAGGTTGTAAGTTTAACCAGATTCTATTATTTATTACAAATGAATTGACTGATACATGTGACAAAAAGACTAAGAGCTAAAAAAAGGTCGTCTGCGCGTCCAGCATTGGGTCAACAAAAATAATTTCGGTTAATGAATTTTTCGAAACTAGTTTCATAATGATCAACATTATGCAACTGGTTGCGTAAAATAGATCAATTTGACACTTTCTGCGATTACAAAAAATGTCACATTATACATTTGTTTGCGGAGCCTGTTGCCGACAAGTCTACAACAGATGAGCATGCGTATTTCAATTTCAGGCGGTCGAAAATCGGGGATTTTGTCAAAATTAAGGGGCCTATTCAGTAACTCTGAACGACGTCGTTAATAGACGATAATCGTTCACAGACGACTTTTCTTATTCAGTAGACAACGATTCTCGTTGAAAATAGACAAATATGGTTATAAAATTGTCGTTCATCAACGATAGCCACAGAGCTGTCGTTAATAATATGAAGTGTCGTTATAGTGATTTTTGCATTCTCTCTCATTTTTCATTGTGAATCAGAATGTGTTCTAAATAATAAAAGCACTTTCTTACAAATTTTACAACTAAATTTACCTATTATTATTATTTACCTATTATAGAAAGTACAATTTGTAAGAAATTTTTTTCTAATTTATTTAATTATTTTAAAAATAAATCTGATTCAAAGTTAGGATTGCCCATTCAACCATTTACTACCTGGATTTTTATTAACAGTGCTGTTCCTAAAGTAGCACTGCGAAACAGTAACAAAACCTATATTATGGAAGTACCTATAATACTTCTCAGTAACCTACACAAATTTGGTTTGTCTTTCAAATCCAATAAATACAACTTGTACTATGTTATCGAGTTGTTTTTTGTATTCTTTTGGAATAGTTCTCAGTTTTTTAATATATCCATACTCATTTAAATAAACCCTACATACAATACGACCAGCAAAAATGGCCCGCGAGAAACAGAATTCCTACGAATCGAGAATCGACCCCCTGATCGTGTTGTAGGATTCTGAAAAACAAATGAATATATCTACTGGTAGAATTTTTATTTTACGTTCCAAAAAAAAATGACAAATATACCGTGTATTCAAATTAAAGTGTTACAGTTAAATACCGCCTTTTATAAGAAAAAAAGTTTTATAGTTTTTGGGGAAAACATTTTGGCTAAAATCGTTTTTTATAGCTAAACATAATATGGCCAACTTTTTTTCGCGCAGCAAAATTTTCAAGTAGGTGTTACCCAATAAGTAGAAATCCAATAAAAAAATGTTTCCTTAAGAAGTTTCTTATTTTTTTATGAACTCTAAGAATTCCTATGTAAAAAAATAGGGTTCCAATTTGAAAAAAAAAATCCACCTCGATATGGCCATATTATGGTCAGCTATAAAAAAATTAATTTAGCCAAAATGTTTCCCCTAAAAAACTATAAAACTTTTGTCTGATAGGTACTTTTTTTTTATAAAATGCATATTTTTGGCGATATTTTACTGTAAAACTTTAATTTAAACACCCGGTATAATCATCAACATACGTTCTTTTATCACAAAACACTAAATTATATTACCAACTTACTAGAAATCATCGTTCAGATTTGGTAACTAGCATTGCGTTCGGTTTGCCACGTTCCTTTAACACTTTTAACTCCAAACGACTCTTTTAGCGTTCGGTTTAGTCCGATTAGTGACAGTTTAACACGCTTAAATGTCATTTAAAAGCACCCTAAAATTTGTCCCGCTCCAGCCCCTGACTGACCGAACTCGCCTTAGGAACCACGTAACGATTTTGTTATTGAATAGAGTTTCAAAAATTATCGTTATAAAAGTCGTTGGTTGAACTGTCGTTAGCTTAACGATGTCGTCCATAAACGATAAATTACTGAATAGGGCCCTAAGGCCAAGTTCAATGTCAAGTGACAGCGACTTTTTTATCACAAGCAAATACAGCTCTGAACGATAATATTTTAAAAAACTGTTTTCATAAATGGGTTCAAAAAACTGTAAAAAATGATGGAAAGTCTATAGTTTGTTTTACTTTTAGGGCCCTATTCAGTAATTTATCGTTTATGGACGACATCGTTAAGCTAACGACAGCTCAACCAACGACTTTTATAACGATAATTTTTGAAACTCTATTCAATAACAAAGTCGTTACGTTGTTTCTAGTTACCAAATCTGAACGATGATTTCTAGTAAGTTGGTATTATAATTTAGTGTTTTGTGATAAAAGAACGTATGTTGATGATTATACCAGGTGTTTAAATTAAAGTGTTACAGTTAAATATCGCCGAAAATTTGCATTTTATAAAAAAAAAGTATCAGACAAAAGTTTTATAGTTTTTTAGGGGAAACATTTTGGCTAAATTAATTTTTTTATAGCTGACCATAATATGGCCATATCGAGGTGGATTTTTTTTTAAATTGGAACCCTATTTTTTACATAGGTATCCTTATAGGGTTCATAAAAAAATAAGAAACTTCTAAAGGAAACATTTTTTTATTGGATTTCTACTTTATTGAGTAACACCTACTTGAAAATTAGGCTGCGCGAAAAAAAGTTGGCCATATTATGGTTTGCAATTTTAGCCAAAATTTTTTCCCCAAAAAACTGTCAACTTTGTTTTTTTTTTATAAAATTCGGTATTTAACTGTAACCCTTTAATTTGAACACCCGGTATATTTGAGATTTTTTTGGAACGTAAAATAAAAATTCAACCAGAGATATATTCATTTGTTTTTCAGAATATATATTAATTATTGTTCTTAACCTACAACACGATCAGGGGGTCGATTCTCGATTCGTAGAAATTCTGTTTCACGCGGGCCATTTTTGCTGGTCGTATTGTATGTAGGGTTTATTTAAATGAGTATGGATATATTAAAAAAAACTGAGAACTGTTCCAAAAGAATACAAAAAACAACTCAAGAACAGTACAAGTTGTATTTTTTATTGGATTTGAAAGACAAACCAAATTTGTGTAGGTTACGGAGGCGTATTATACCTAGGTACTTCCCTAATATAGGTTTTGTTACTGTTTCGCAGTGCTATTTTAGGAACAGCACTATTAATAAGAATCCAATAGTAAATGGTTGAATGGGCAATCCTAACTTTGAATCAGATTTATTTTTAAAATAATTAAATAAATTAGAAAAAAATTCCTTACAAATTTTACTTGCTGTATTAGGTATATGGCAATATAGTTGTAAAATTTGTATTATTTAGAACATATCCTGATTCACAATAAAAATCTGATGTGTCCAACACATGACTTTCCTATCTAGTTATTACAGGCTTTTTCCGTTTATTGTGTACAACCTATTGCAGCATCTCTATAAATGTTTAGAGGATAAACTAAATATATATACATTGTCCACATACATCTACCGCGAAACATTTTTCTATAGATATTCATTGAAAATTAAAATACTGAAAAATTTAAATTTAGCACTTTTCCTACAATTTTTCCATTACGCTCCATTTAAAAAAAATCATGTATGAACAAATATTATAGAGATCGATATCGCAAACAACTTTTATTTCAACAATTTTCATAAAAATCAGAATTTTGCACATTTTGTCAAATTTTTCGAATACGGACCATTTCAGGAAATTTTTACATAAGGCAAAAATTATAGATAATAATATTAGAAGTAACTTTTATTTGAACAATTTTCTTCTCCAAACATAAATAACAGATATATTCCATAAAATATATAAACGGCCTCCCATAAAGTACCCCCCAGATGTTCCGACTTTGTCCAAAATCTAATCATTTCACGTCAGGCCGAAATAAAACTTAAGTTTAAAATTTATTGATTTTTTCTTTATCCGTTTTTGAGTTTTCTTCAAATTTCGAAATTTACACATTTTCTCAAATATCTCGAATACGGTCCATTTTAGAGAAATTATCTATGGGACAAAAAGAGAATTATATTACAAACAACTTTTGTTTGAACAATTTTTATACAAAAAAATATTTTTTTACATTTTGTCAAATTTCTCGAATACGGACCATTTTAGAAAAATTTTGTAAATGACAAAAATTATAGATAATAAAATAAGAAGTAACTTTTATTTAAAAAAATTTCTTCCCCAAACGTAAATAACAGATATATTCCATAAAATATAAAAATGACCACCTATAAAGTACCCCCCCAGATGTTCCGACTCTGCCCAAAATCTAATCAGCTCATTAGACGCTGGAATAAAGCTTAAGTTTGAAATTTGGTGTTTTTCCGTGTATCGGTTCATGAGTTATGCGTTATACACACACACGCACACCCACACACACATAATCGCGAAAATAGTCAAAACGGATTCAGGGGACCTCAAAACGTAAAAATCCGTCGAAAAAAATCATGATTCCTATACTTTCCTTATATCTGTATACAGATAGGAAAGTAAAAAATGAGAGGGAATGCAAAAATCACTTAACGACACTTCATATTATTAACGACAGCTCTTTGGCTATCGTTGATGAACGACAATTTTACAACCATGTTTGTCTATTTTCAACGACAATCGTTGTCTACTGAATAAGAAAAGTCGTCTGTGAACGATTATCGCCTATTAACGACGTCGTTCAGAGTTACTGAATAGGTCCCTATAAATTATGTTTCTTATTATTTCATTGGTACTCTACTACCGCTAAACCACTGAATACCAGTGGTCAGTGGTGGCTGCACCGAGCATATAGGGTTGCCAGATATCTCGATTTAAAGGGGAGCCTCCAGCCTACCAATTGTTGATACTCCCGTCTGCCGCTTCAATCCTTAAAACTCCAGCAATTCAACCTTTGACAATACCTTTTGTTAAGAAAATGTTCAAAAAATTAACGCTTTAAAATGGCTTCTATATAGTGCTTTTAAAAAACCGGTTGTGACCCTAAGTGGGGTGTGGAGGGGGGAGCCATTTCCCGCATAGAGGCCGGGCACCCAAAACAATTTTTGAGTTCCGGCGCCTATGTATAATGGGGACAGCATATTGTTTTAAAAAAAATGTGAACAAAATGGGGGCGTAAGGGGGGTTTAAATAAAAAAAAATTGAAATCCAAACACCAAAAGCGATATCAACATGAAATGTTTAGTAAACATCGAACTCTATAAGGGAATGAAGCCTATTGATGATAAGGGGGCTGAAATACTGAAAAAATCCTAACTCGGAAACGAAAAACAATATCAAATTAAAATCTTCACAAAAATCAAGCTATATATAATGGGAAGAAAAAAATCTAATTGAAAATGGGGGGGGTCTGAAACTGTGAAGAGTATAATATAGAAGCATTATCTATCTTCATTCTAGTTATTATTTGACAGTTTTTTTTAAATTCAACAACTTAGATATCTGTCCTTTATTTGTATATTTTTTTTATTTAGTTTTAAGTACAAAATAAAATGAATTAATTAGTTTTATAAATGAAAAATAAGTAATAACAATCAGACAATTTATAAATATCTTACATTGAAATGAAAATATTTTAAAAATATATATATTGTGGGGGATCATAAAATTAAACAAATTGTAGTCGGATGGCTGTTTATTCCCACAAAATAAACCTGATCATAAATACATATATAGCGGCATTTTACACATAACCAAAACTTTAACATAACCTTAAAGCACCTTACACATCGAGATCATAAATCAATCTAACCAAAACGGAAACACAGGTCAGGTGACGGACTGACAACTGTCACCCTAAACAGTAATACCAACATGGTTACTAATATTAACATGGCGCGAAATACAAATACACCTACAATATTAAAAATTTTTGAAAATAAATTCAGTATATTATTAATCAATTAAAATCTTTAAAGCTAAAAATTTTGATTTTTGATTTTATTCCTCCTTTACACTGCTCTGATGTTTTATAGTTAGTAAGCTCAGTATCAATATCTGCTACTTCATCTTCATCAATGGTAGTACTGATAAAATGTCTCTATTATTGCTGCGTTTGAGAATCCACATCGGATGCATCTGAGATGTAAAAAATCTTTGATCACGTGATTCAGTATACGTAAATGTAATGGGACAGATGTGTCCGATGTGGATAAAAAAACGCTCGAGATGTAAAAAATGCATCCGATGTGGATTCTCAAACGCAGCATATATAAGACTATTTTGAAGCACTTTAAAAAAATAAAATGTCAATATAAAAAAACACACTGATTTAAACTTATATTTTAATCAAAACAGCAGCTCTTTTATCAGAATCTGAAAACAAAGCTCTTATCATCATTTTCAACTCCACAGGATTGAACTACAAGGCCAAAGATCCTTTACCATTGGCCCACCTGTCATTGATATCCAGCAAACTGGCACCCAACATGAAATTCAACTCGTTCAATTTGCACCAACATTTTACATACAAATTAACCTTTTTAGGGTCAGTGAATAACTCAGGCCCCAGACTAATAATCATTTCAATGATTTCCTCTAATTGTTCAGCTGCTTTGGAAGAAATATCTTTGAAATTAATAATAGAGGTTATTAGACAGGCACATAAAGTATTTAGAATGATGCCTAGTGTTTTGTTATATATCTGATAGGGTAATACTTTGTGCCACACTGTCTTTAACATTTCTTGCTGCTTTAAACACTGTTGTATAGATTTTTTGGTTACAGGTTTCAATTCCCCTTCAAGTGTAACAGCATCCAGGCCACTGTTCTTCATTATTTCATTAATTTCTTTTATCTGGCTCTTAAGGTAAGCTCTAAAAGTCTCTGAGCCTGCTAATCTCAATATTCTAACTTCTGCATCGAACACGTTATTGAAGACATTCAATTTTGAAGGCATTTTTAATATGTAATCGCCCTTCCACTTGGTCAAATTATAACTGATGTAGAAACAGTTATTGTGGAATAGAGCTACTTGTTGGGGGATTGTTTTCAGTAATTCACTATGGTATTCTGGTACGAAACAAGCATATCTTCTTAAAATGCTCTGACAAGTCATTACCAGCCTAAAAGTGTACTTGTTTGATGCTTCGACAGCTTGTTGGAGAAGTTTTTTGCAATAATCAAGCAATTCAATCACAGACATCGAAATTGAACATTGAGAAAAGTACTTAATTTCTGCATCTATCAAGTTTTCAGGGTCATATGGCTCCCCCACTTCTATCAAATCATGTAAATTTTTCTTCATTATCATCTGGGATTTTAACAAATATTCCCGACATTTTTTATCGAAATAATGGAAGTCTATTTTATTTACAAATTCTTGTAATGATGCAGTTTGTGGAGAAAATATTTTAGTATCCCTCAAAACTGATTCTAATTTAACTGTATCTTGGATAATTTCTTTGTAATTCTGCAGTCCTTCTACTGTTGAAAGTATGGTATCCTCCAAAAAATCTTTAATAATTAATTTAAAAAGATTATCCTGTATATCCGATCCAATATACTCTAAAGTAGTTAAACTGCCTTCTAAATCAGTCAGTGGAAAGTTAAAATTTGTGTTTAAGAACTCTAACACTAATATTAATTGAGAAAACACTTCTTTATATGGAGATTTCTTGTTAGGATTAATAATACTCAAGTTAAGTGTAGAACAAGAATCGTTAGTATCGACTTTCACCTCCACTACATAGTCCACAATAGACACAAATAAATTTTTCCATAAAAACCCTGTAAATTCACTTAATATAAACACAGAAGACTGATTGTAATACATTGCGAGAAGTGCTTGACCTAACGGACGAATTTCGTTGAAAATCTTTATGCTAGCGGAATTTCCTTCCTTTTCGACGACCACATTTTCGTGAAAACATTGTACTATTTTGTCCGATAAGAGTCTACATTTATCACTAATTCCAAACCTGTGTTTGTCAATAACAAGAAGATCTTCATCTTCTGTGATCTCCATAATGATGCATTCCATGTCATTTATGATTTGTCTACACTTGTAGAACTGATTATCATGCATTGACACCGTAAAATTATTTAATTTTTCATTAATTTCACAAATATCAGACAGGACTTTTACAATAACACTAACAGTATTCAATATTTGTATATGTTCTGTTAATTTCTCGTTAGCCTTACTTACACCATTCTTTGTAGCACTTTCGGCATTTTTTGACAACTTTTTAATTTCTTCTTGGAGGTTTCGGGTTTCGTTTAGCAGATTTTTGTTCACTACGGGATGTGCTGCGTCGATGTGTTTGATGTAAACTTTTTCTGTGTATTTTACGATCTTGATCTTTAAGTTATCGACCATTTGTTTCAATTTGGGAACTTTTTGATTAATTTCGCTAATTTCGATCGTTTCTGCCGAATATAAAACTTCAGCTAGAAAGTTCATTACTTTCCTATCTGTATACAGATATAAGGAAAGTATAGGAATCATGATTTTTTTCGACCTCGAGTTTTCGACGGATTTTTACGTTTTGAGGTCCCCTGAATCCGTTTTGACTATTTTCGCGATGATGTCTGTGTGTGTGTGTGTGTGTGTGTGTGTGTGTGTGTGTGTGTGTGTGTGTGTGTGTGTGTGTGTGTGTGTGTGTGTGTGTGTGTGTGTGTGTCTGTGTGTGTGTGTGTGTGTCTGTGTGTGTGTGTGTCTGTGTGTGTGTGTGTCTGTGTGTGTGTGTGTCTGTGTGTGTGTGTGTCTGTATAACGCATAACTCATGAACCGCCCAGACAACACACCAAATCCCAGAGATATCCACATAATATCTTTTGTGGATATCCAATATATCCACAGGATATCAGAAATATTCCGTGGATCTAATATGGATATCCAAATGTCCGTCTATATCCAGAATATAGAAGATATCATATGGATATCCAGCAAAATATCTAATTAGTATCTTCCAGACAATACAAGAATCCCAGAGATATCCACAGAATATATTTTGTGGATATCCAATATAGATATAGAATTCAGATATTCAGCAAAATATTTTATAGGTATCTTTAGTAGAGGTTCATAAGTAACCAATGATTATTGAATAAAGTCGAAAGAAAATAGAGATAAAAAATATTTCTTACAATCTGCCTGCCTTTGATTTTGCCCACTAAGGAGAAAGTCATCCTTATTAGGACAATAAATGGAAATTCTCGACTCCAGTCTCTAATAGAGTCTGATTGTGAAAAAAAAAATTCGATCGAACTCATTTACGGCAGGTTGAGCATGAGTAGATACGAAAGTGGTATCGCCATCTATACTTAGGTAGCAAAATCAAAAATTACATCACGATGGTTTGCGTCCGCGCTTAGACTTTGATATATTTATAGTGGATGTCCATGGGATATTGAATACACCTTAAAAATATTTATTTTAAATATCTGAACGGTACTATTAGCCACAATGGCGAAATTTTTTAATAATTTGCTATATAATTACTATTATTTATGGACATTTGCATGTCTATAAATAACATTTCATGGATATAAAATAGATATCCACCATGGACTGGACATTCAGTGGATATTGGGATGTTCAGTAGATATCCAAAGGATTTGGTGTGCTGTCTGGGCGATAAACAGAAAAACACCAAATTTTAAACTTAAGCTTTGTTTCAGCGTCTAATGAGCTGATTAGATTTTGGGCAGAGTCGGAACATTTGGGGGGGTACTTTATAGGTGGTCATTTTTATATTTTATGGAATATATCTGTTATTTACGTTTGGAGAAGAAAATTCTTTAAATAAAAGTTACTTCTAATATTATTATCTATAATTTTTGTTCTATACAAAATTTTCCTAAAATGGTCCGTATTCGAGAAATTTGACAAAATGTAAAAAAAATATTTTTTTATAAAAATTGTTCAAATAAAAGTTGTTTGTAATATAATTCTCTATAATTTTTATTCCCTACATAATTTCTCTAAAATGGACCGTATTCGAGATATTTGAGAAAATGTGTAAATTTCGAATTTTGAAGAAAACTCAAAAACGGATAAAGAAAAAAACATTAAATTTTAAACTTAAGGTTTATTTCGGCCTGACGTGAAATGATTAGATTTTGGACAAAGTCGGAACATCTGGGGGGGTACTTTATGGGAGGCCCTTTTTATATTTTATGGAATATATCTGTTATTTATGTTTGAAGAGGAAAATTGTTCAAATAAAAGTTACTTCTAATATTATTATCTGTAATTTTTGTTTTATGTAAAAATTTCCTGAAATGGTCCGTATTCGAGAAATTTGACAAAATGTGCAAAATTCTGATTTTTATTATGAAAGTTTTTGAAATAAAAGTTGTTTGCGATATCGATCTCTATAATTTTTGTTTATACATGATTTTTCTAAAATGGACCGTAATGAAAAAATTGTAGGAAATTAAAATTTTTCAGTATTTTCGTTTTCCATGAATATCTATAGAAAAATGTTTCGAGGTAGATGTATGTGGACAATGTATATATTTAGTTTATCCTCTAAACATTTATATAACTAGATAGGAAAGTCATGTGTTGGACACATCAGATTTTTTTTACAATTTGAAATTTGACCAGAAAAAAGATAAGCTGTGCCAGAGACAACAGAGACGTGTAACTAAGAGCCGATTCCACCGTTGTGTTAAACGAAGATTAAAATGATATTTTTACGTTGCCAAGGTCATTTTATTATTCGTTTAGTAATTTAAA
The DNA here is from genome assembly GCA_927349885.1 of Psylliodes chrysocephalus. NCBI lineage: Eukaryota > Metazoa > Arthropoda > Insecta > Coleoptera > Chrysomelidae > Psylliodes > Psylliodes chrysocephalus. The sequence goes on from OV651813.1 coordinate 94,065,503, forward strand.
CTTCGTTTAACACAACGGTGGAATCGACCCTTAATAAGAAAAAATGTTGGGTGGTCCATTTAAATTACATATATGACCCTCTTTTTCTTTTACATTGATCTTTACATATGTCTCTCTCTCTAATAAAACTAACACCATTTTCAGAGGGCGCTGGTGTTGCTGGTTTTTTGACGTCGAAATATCGATTAAAAGTATTAAAACTGACAACTGACAATGTTATGAACTGTGGTTATGAATTTGTTATGAACATGTGCATTTTATTAAAATTAATTTAATTTGGGCCCCGTATATTTCTTTTAGTCTGATTTTGTTGTTTAATTAATTTTCTTTGGGGGGGGGGGGGGATGTTTATTTTTGCATATTATTTTTTGCATTAAGCAATTTCTGGAACCAAACTCGCGTTTTTGTACACATTTCTTTCTAGAGGTAAGTAATTTCCAATTTATTAAGAAAACCACTGTATAATGTGTGTGTTTAATAATATATTACACAATGACTATAATTATTTTAGGTGAATTGGAACAGAGATCCATTGTTACAGATACTTGTGTTCATTAAGTAGGTAGATGAATGTCTGGACAGCTTTAATGGCAGCACAAAGTTCCTATCTACTAGAAAAGTAAAATGTATGCCGAGTAAAAAATCTGCACATGTAGTATTGGCAAAGGACTTTTGAAATGATTAGAGATTAGCTATTTCTTACATACACCTACCTCTAACAGCCACTCTAAAGGAAGAAAAAAAATTGAATCACAAAAGGGCAGAATTTTAAATCAGGATGCATTGGAAAATAAATTTGGGGACATCAGGTCGGTTTTGGATTTTATAGAGAGATCAATCTCAAGAAAAGTGAATTTATCCTGCAGAACAACCAGTAGTTTAAGTAGAAATTTTCTTTGATAATAAATTGTAATATAGGTACCAATTATTGTTTCAAATGAAATTGAAAAAGAGTTAAATATGAAATTAGATTTTTCATGAGTAAAATGTTATATTCATTCGAACATTGTAAGGTAATCTATAATTAAGGGAATATGGAAAATAGGTATACCCTGGTGGTGTAAGAGAAAGGTAAGGGGCAATTACAAAAATGTATTTATCTTTAAATAGTGTTTATTATTAATAATATTATTTGCTATGTTTGAAAAGTACCTCCTGCTTCCAAACAGATCGAATAGATTAGACTACTAGTTGGAGAAGGTCCACCTAGTAACCAAATTAGGAGACTAGGAAAACTTTTACATGACTGGGGACACAACAGGAATGCATACACACAAGATACACAAACAAATGAAATGACAGGGGTAAGCCTTCAGCAAAGTCCTGTTTAAATGATGATAGTATGTCATCCTTCATTCCCTTTTAGAAGGCATGGAATATAAATCTATTGATCTTGATTACTATAAGAGGAGTTAGCAGGTTTCGATCCAGTTTACAGGATGGGAACTTACTTGACTCGGGCCTTATACATTTGTGTTGAGTGTATGTGTGTTTCGTTTCCATGGTTTCTATTAAAATAAACAGTCATAACATATCCATACCTTTTTGCCAGACTAACATAAGTGACATTTGTTCAAATGGCACTTATGATAGTCTGGCAAAAAGGTATCGATACTATACTTTATAAAATATTTGTTACATTAGTTTTTAAATATATTATGAAAATATAACAACTGTTACTTTCTTTGTAATTTGTCACAAAATGATACGAGGTACTTTCTAAACGAAGCAATTGTAGTTTGTTCTTCTGTACCTTACAAAAATATAATTTATAGAAAAAGAGTTTGGTGTATTATTTTTCCAAGTTTAAATATTTAATAATCAATAGAAATTTCAAGTTTTTTTTAGCGAAATTTACAAGAGTAATAAAAACTATGTTCACTGTTTATATTAAACTGATTAAAACTTCCTTTATTAAAATGATTATTAATGTGATAAAAAATTTGATGTTATTGGAAGCTTTTATATTTTTTTAATATACAGTGAAACAATAGTTTTTGTTTCTCCTGTAAATTTGTATAGACAAACTATTTACTTCTGAATCCATGTTTGAATTTCCCGCCCTAAGGCATTTTTAATTTTCCCGCTATTTACTAGTGGCGCCATCATAGACTGGTTGTGGTTACAATCGCCCAAATAACTTTTACCGAACAAAAAAAATACATTGAGTTACACGTCTCGCTGGATTGTCTCTGGCTGTGCAGTAAGTTTGCTCCACAGAAGTTTGATTTTTGATTGGTTTGAGGTTTGAATGTCAACATTGTCAACTCGTCATTTTGACTTCTTTTTCATTTAAATAGTGTTTGGTCTAAGATACTGGGGCTATCCGACCATTTATCATTGTAATCAACAAGCAATCAACCAATCCGTAACACCACGTAACAGAACTCAGCTGAGACCCGTATTTATAAACAGAACACCTATGAACAGGAACTTACGTGAGACGTGAGTCGGACTCAATGAAGTGGAGGGGGGTAGAATGTCAATGTACATGTTGTACTATTTAGAACAAGGTGCGACCAATGAACTGGAGTGGGGTAGAAAGATAATGTGCATATTGTATCAATTGAACAAGATGCGACTCTATGGGCGCAGCCATTTTTATTTCTCATCTCACTCGGGAGTATTTATAATAACCATTTTCTGTTTCACATTGTTATTGTTCAATCCACAGGGTGGTGGATCAGACAATAACAAAGTGAAATAGAAAATAGTCTTTATAAATACTCCCAAGTGAGATGAAAAATAACCTGTCTTCGCCCATAGAGTCGCATCTCAAGCCTATTGACAAGCATTCTACCCCACTCCAGTTCATTGGTCGGACTTGGGTAAGTCGTCCCTGAACTAAAATCGAAGTTCGGTTACAACGTCTCTAAAGTTCTAGGTGGTTCTGGTGTTTGACTGGAATTTAGAGATGGATATTAGCAAATATGTAACTGTTATGTACATTTACGGATTTGTTACTACCCATCTCTAAATTCACACGATATAACCGAACTTCGATTTTCGTTCAAGGACGACTTACCCAAGGCCCGTATTTATAAACAAAACTCAGCTGAGTCGGACTTGAGGCATTTCTTTATAAGCTTACTACAACATACTTGGTTACAGTATTGTGGTTACTGTGGTGACATTACGCATATACCATGGTTTCCCTATTATTGAATGTCATATGTCAAATTTAATTTAAGTTTGGGGATTTCTAAACGAAATTTGTATTTTAGAAATTTTAGGATGTTCTGACTTTGTTATTTTTTATTATTGTATGTTCTAGTAAGCTTATAAATAAATGCCTCGTTAGATGTAGCTACATATATTTTGGTAACATGTAACCAAAGCAGAGTAACCAAACGTTATAAAGAAATGCTCTGGTTACAGAAGTATGTTCTGGTAAGCTTATAAAGAAATGCCTTTAGGTAAGTCGTCCTTGAACGAAAATCGAAGTTCGGTTATATCGCGTGAATTTAAGATGGGTAGTACCAAATCCGTAAATGAACATAACAGTTACAGATTTGCTAAGAGCCATCTCTAAATTCAAGTGTAACACTGGAACAACCTCGAACTATACAGACGTTGTAACCGAACTTCGATTTTAGTTCAAGGACGATTTACCCAAGTCCGACTCACGTAAGTTCTGTTTATTGGATTTGAAAGACAGACCAAATTTGTGTAGGTTACGGAGAAGTATTATAGGTACTTCCGTAATATAGGTTTTGTTACTGTTTCGCAGTGGTACTTTAGGAACAGCACTGTTAATAAGAATCCAATAGTAAATGGTTGAATGGGCAATCCTAACTTTGAATCCGATTTATTTTTAAAATAATTAAATAAATTAGAAAAAAATTCCTTACAAATTGTACTTGCTGTATTAGGTATTAGATGGCAATTTAGTTGTAAAATTTGTAAAAAAGTGCTTTTATTATTTAGAACACATCCTGGTTCACAATGAAAAATGAGAGGGAATGGAAAAATTACTATAACGACACTTCATATTATTAACGACAGCTCTGTGTGGCTATCGTTGATGAACGACAATTATACAACCATATTTGTCTATTTTCAACGACAATCGTTGTCTACTGAATAAGAAAAGTCGTCTGTGAACGAATATCGTCTATTAACGACGTCGTTCAGAGTTACTGAATAGGCCCCTAAGTCTGGGACTGAAATGATTCCACCGTTGTTTTAAACGGAGATTAGGGAGTTTTAGCAAACAGCCGCTAACCATCCGCTAACGTTACCTTAGGGATAGACTGTAATCTACTCCGTTCAATGTTTATGAAAAAGGTCACAATCTAAGTTTAACGTAACGTTAGCGGAAATCTTACGTACATTTGCTAAAACTCTCTATTAATAATGACATTGTTAATGTAAAAATTTAATTTTAAACTTCGTTTAACCCAACGGTGGAATCGGTCCTTAGGGCCGATTCCACCGTTGTGTTAAACGGAGATTAAATTGACATTGTTAATGTAAAAATGTCATTTTAAACTTCGTTTAACACAATGGTGGAATCGGTCCTTAGTTAGTTAATATTTTTTCTTCTATATCATAAAGCTTTAGGTTTTCTTTGGCAAATAACTAACTACACAAAAAAATTAAAAGAAAATAAAATTAAGAACTAACTTTAAAAATGAGACACACGTGGTATTTAAATTTACACCAAAATGACATATGACTGATCGAACCGATAACCCATTCATTCCATTGGCTTTTGTTATGACGTCATCCATATGAACCAAAATCTGAACCGCTGTCAAAAATACTGTCAATTTAACGTCAACCATAACCAGAACCATACGTCAAAGGAAAACGACTATTTGCTGCGTTTGAGAATTCACATCGGATGCATTTTTTACATCTCGAGCGTTTTTTTATCCACATCGGACACATCTGTCCCATTACATTTACGTATACTGAATCACGTGATCAAAGATTTTTTACATCTCAGATGCATCCGATGTGGATTCTCAAACGCAGCAATATATTGTTATATGTCATCTTTCAAGCTTTCGTTTTAGGCCGAATAGCCCTGGCAGCCGAGGCCTACAAAAAATGAAAAGAAGAAGAAGAAGCTTTCGTTTGTAATACGCAGGGGTGGGAAACTGGTATGCGCAGGTCAAGGATCAATCAACCACGTCCGCGTGGCGCTGCAGTCGGGTGGTGGGGTAGGTGGTGGGAGTGTAAATGACAGGTGAATATTGATTTTGGGGGGGTGTCATGGCGTCTTGGCTTAAACCAAACGTGTTTATTTATATTGGTGACTTGGTTGTGTTCAGTTGTGTTTTCATTTCCAATTTGCTTAATTGATTTAGTTGACCACTGTTAGTGAGCTTGTTTTTCCATTATAAATTTGTGCGTTTTGAACTGTTATCTTGTGCTTTTTCCGCTGTTATTTCGTGCTTTTCCATAAAGATGCGTAATTATAGAAAATGTTGTGTACCGAATTGCCTTGATGTGAACAACAAGATGCATCGCCTGCCCCACCCTAGGAATGAACCCGATTTATTTGAAATTTGGGCACTTGCTGTTCGTTGTCCAAGATTTAATAATAAAACAAAACTACAAATTTATTCCACCTTTGTAGTATGTCATAAACATTTTGAAGAGAAGTATAAAGTAGTTGGCTCTCGTCGAGGTCTAACACCTGAAGCATTTCCAACGCTATTCCTACCAGCAGTTCCTGGAAGAGTAGCGGATGGACTTTCCTCAAATAACGTAGAAATTGAATATGTTGATCAAACACCTTCTACTTCAAGTAAAGGTTCGAAGAAGAAGCAGAAGCAGACTAATAATATATGTTGGACTTCTTTTCGAGAAGGAAAGTTAGTAATCTACTCATTTATTTTATACTTATACTGTGTATTTTCTGTTTCATGACATTTGGGGTTGCAAAGCTGTATCGTAGAAGAAGAAGCAGACTAATAATATATGTTGGACTTCTTTTCGAGAAGGAAAGTTAGTACTTATTTATTTTATACTTATTGCTGTGTTTGAGAATCCACATCAGATGCATTTTTTACATCTCGAGCGTTTTTTTATCCACATACCTATATATAAAACGTTTATTTAGTCAAAAAAACTATTTTTTACATGTCAATACATCTTCACGTTTAAAATATAAAAAATACCTAAATATAGAATCAACATACATTTAAAATGCAATAAAAAATACATAAGATACAGTACACTTACATGTCAACTATACAAAACAATAAAAGAACAAGAAAGAGAAAAAAAAACGTCAATAGGTGAACAGGTATTCATGCAGTTTTATTTTAAATATTGCCACATTTGAAGAACATTTAATATCCTCAGGCAAATTATTAAAAGCCTGTACACCTTTAAAAAACACTGAATTTTGTGTACATTTTTCTTGTTACCTGTTTAGGTTCATGAACATCCTGATTATAACTTAAAATATTTTGTAAATATACTCTGGAGATTCCTGATTTAATTTTAAATATAAAAAGCAGGGAATAGAATAGCAAATATTTTTTAACAGTCAACCACTGAAGCACATTCAACATGGAATTGATTGGTTCCAATCTTGAACAGCTCAGTATTATCCTCAGACCTCTATTCTGCAACTTTTGCAATCATTGCAACTCATTCTGGTTGAGCAAATACAGTATAGTGGCACAATAATTAAAATAAGGTAATATTAAGAGTATTATAAATTATTATTTTAGTCCATTTGCCGAGATGTGGAGAACAGCGCCTCAAATAGTTTATTTTAAATCGGACACATCTGTCCCATTACATTTACGTAAATTGAATCACGTGATCAAAGATTTACTACATCTCAGTTGCATCCGATGTGGATTCTTAAACGCTGCATATACTGTGAAATTTGTGTTTCATGACGTTTGGGGTTGCAAAGCTGTATCGTAGATGTTGGACTTATTAAAAAATAAAGTATTCCTCGGACTTATAATTTTTTATTAATACATTTATTTTAATGAGATTGTACTTATACTGTCTTTCTTTTTTCACAGCTAAAGTTCTTCACAAAATGATGGACAGTGTTGTATCCTGGAATATGTAGCAGCCATCCAGCTACTTCATACATAATACAATTTTCATATACATTACATTTTTTAAATATTGGATTTGTATTATATATATTCTTTAATAAATTTATTTTTTGAATATTCTTGTTTTTTTTATCTAAAAACTGTTAGCCAAATTAAGATTTGTTCACAAAAACTGCATTTTTGCTTTATTATAGCGATATTCGCTATAATAAAGCAAAAATGCAATTTGTGTGAACAAATCTTAATTTGGCTAACAGTTTTTAATGCGGATAATTTTTACTGTCAAATTTGAATAGCCCCGCGCTTTTCTTCTCTTCTTCTTTTTATTATTTTCTCTTCTTTCATATGGCCTCTTACCAGACAAGGACTTAATTGAAAAAAAATCAACCACGTCCACCAGGTGCCGCTAAAAACTCTATCATCCTTTTTTAACATGGGAGTTACCGTTCTAAGAGTAAGTGTTCTGTGGTAATACGGTGTTTTGAGATATTTTAACGATTGTTCATTTGTAATTTTACTTAATAATATCACCTTAAAACCAAAATGCCTCCTTTGGAGGTAACATCCAACACAAACAATGAAGAACCTGGCCCAATAAATCCAGTTGTGGGTATAATTTATCCACCACCAGAGGTTAGAAGTATCCTTTTTGTTACATCAATTTTTAATATTTATCATAATACTTTATTATGTTAGTTATTTGTCGTAAGAATATAGTGTACTTTTCCTAAAAAAGTAAAGATATCGTTGATAAAACAGCCAGCTTCGTTGCTAGAAATGGACCAGAATTTGAAGCTCGTATCAGACAAAATGAACTTGGAAATCCTAAGTTTAATTTCTTGAATGGTGGAGATCCTTACCATGCATACTATCAGCACAAAGTTAAGGATTTTAGGGAAGGAAAAGGTAATTGTACAAGTTTGTTGTATACAAGATTGTGATGCCATTTTAATTATTATATTTGCTGTATATTATGTTCGTTTTTAGGTCAAGAGCCATCTCCTGGTTTAAGTCTAGCAGTTTCTAAGCTTTCTGTAAGTGCTTCAGCACAACAGAAGCAACAAGAAATATTGAAACAAGTAGAACAGCCTTTTGTGCCTAAAGATCCACCACAAGATTTTGAATTTATTGCAGACCCACCATCTATTTCAGCTCTAGATTTGTAAGCATTTTATTTTCCTTAATTATGTATATAAGGTAGGGTAAGAGAGACATAATTTTAAAAGTTTGGCTCTAGTATTGAAATACTGCAATGCCTACCAATGAAAAATAAACTTATAGCTTTGTTGAGTAAGCTGGGGCTAGAGAGAATATTTCTTACAATGACATATTTGAAATAAAATTTTTAGATTTGAGATATTTATCACCTATTATTTTAGTCTATTAAGAGAATATTATTACAACACACATTTGCTTTATCCTAAATAAAGAAAAAAGTAAATAAAATTTTTACTCAGATTTAGGTAATTAAAAAACAAAAAACTTCTGAAAGGAGTGAGTATGAATCTAGGTAATGTTATATTTATCAAATGAAACATTAAAATTCAGCTCTTCCTCTTCTGCATCTCAGTACACTTTCATCTTTTTGAAGACGCCACACAAAGGTCCAATAGCTGCTGTCGCCTTCTGATTTTCTTAAAAATCTCATTCTTCTTTTACTTTCACTATCTGTCCAATGAATTTCTATGTGTCTTCTTTCTAGTAAATTCTACTAACGCCCTTGGGATGAAGCATGAATGTTGTGAATAGTGAATTTTATCTGTGCTTATCGTTAAATTAGAAATTTCAAGTTATAATAGTGTTTTTGATATCCAGTGAAAGGGTTAAAAATAATGCATCAATCACAATTATCCATTATGAAAAAGCTAAAACTAAATTAATTTAACAGTAAATATAGAAATATATAGTTATCTTATCTTAGTTTTTTGTTTGTTTTTTGCTTTGCTGGAATATTGATATTTTAGTTAAATCTAGCTGTGGCTACTCTACCACACAGCAGTTATTTAATATTATGAGCAGCGATTCATTTGTTTAATTTTATGTCTGAAATCAAACAAAAAAAATTACCCAGTCCTCTGTTTTTCACCCCATGTTCCAATACTGTGGTCCTTCTTGTTTGTATTTTTAAAGTCGTCCTGATAAAAATTGTGTTCCCAAGTTAACAATATTTTTTTTTTAATTATTTAGGTACTTGTATTTTCACTTGATGATATAATGGACAGGTCCTTTAAATGCTGTAAAAATAAGGAATTTTTGAATTACTGTTGTATGTCATGTGCTGGTATTTTCCACCCTAGTTGTTTAGATCGGTCTAAAGAAATTTTAAAATTAGATGGTTACAGAATTTATTGTTCAAAAAAATGTCAACGTCAAAATCTACAAAATAAAATTGAAGAGAAAGAAAATTATATTAAACGGCTGAAGAGAGGCCACAAGAGTTTATTAATGACGTTTCTAAAGTGGAGGACAGTTTTAATATTAATAATACTAAGGGGTGGGTGGCTCAGTGGTAGAGTCTCGGCCTGTGGATCCAAGGGTCCCAGGTTCGAATCCCACCGTTGGCCGGGATTTTTTTATTTAATTTAATTATTTCAAAATAATTCTGATGCCTTGGTAGGATTCCCCACTCGACCATTCACTGTTGGGTTCTAATTAACAGTGCTGTTTCTAAAGTGGCGCTGGGAAATAGTAACAAAGCCTACATAGAACACGATGCTAATGGCCTTAGTAGACGATGCAGATGACACCAAATTAAAAAAAAAATACTAAATAAAAAGAGCAATGACAATCTATTGATAAATTAGAAAAATAATTGCAATCTCTTCAGATACTAAACAAGGACTTAGAGACTTGAGTTAAATTAGGTAATGATTTGAATACTGAGTTAGACGCTAAGGTAAATGACCTAACTGAAATGCATAAGGACATGAAAAACTTAATTTCTGTTCTTAAGCAAGAAAATTCATCACTGTTTCAAGAACTAAAAGCACTGAAAAAGTCTGGTGGATAATATTCAAAAATATAATAACTCAACTGGGGCTACACTGCAATCTTTACTTCGAGATAAACCTTCCTCATCAGCTCAAAAACCCCAACTTTTAATCTTGGGTGATGAAAATGCATGAGGTCTCATTTAAGTAGTTAAACACATTACTAACAGCCACTACGATATTAACTGTCAATGGTCAGCAAAATCTTCATTTGAGAACCGTATAAAAATGTGCCTTAGGTACATTTCAAATTTTAATAACCAAGACATCATTATCCTATTCACCGGCGATGACAATGCTGGGAAAGGTAAACCCATAGCTACTGACAGAGTCACTTGAATCCTTACTCCAGGAAAGTTGCAGAACCAATTTGTTTATTTGCGGGCCTCCACAACGATATAATCGCAATATTCTTAACAGATTCATCCAACAATTTGACCCTAAAATTGAATCTATGCTTCGTAATTTTGAATTCTGTCATTTTATACCTTCAAAAATTTTTTCATATGATGGTCTAATGTCCAGTTTCCAGAAGCGAGAAATAAAACAATTTTTTTTCAATCCATTGAAAATATCTTAAACCATGACTATCCAACATACCAAAACCCCATTGTATTAAAGAATTCACAACCTCAATTCAGTGGTGACCAAACTAATATATACTATCAAAATGTTAATGGACTACAAACGAAATCAGCTGATATTTTGAATAGTATATATTCTTGTTACTATGACATTCTTTTGAGTAAAGAAGACTTTCATAGTTCTGAATTTTTGTAGGATAGATATGTTGTATTCAGGAAGGACAGAAATTATGCCTTCCTCAATTGCAGCCTAGGAGGTGGAAATTTAATAGCAACTTTACCCCATGTTTCAACTGACGATACTCCAACATCTACGCAATATGATGATATTTGGGTAATGGATAAAATAAACAATATCGACACGGTAATTGGATGTGTGTATATTTCTCCAAACTCGTCATTAGAAAGCTATTTATCTTTTTGCGATTTATGCGAATCTCTAAAAAGCAAAATTAAAAATCATGAATTCATAATATATGGTGACTTCAATCTTCCTTATGTCCAATGGGAAATTTAGGATACTTATTTTTTTGTTCCAACTAGAATTCAACCTGCTACCGCCGAGGCTTTGATTGAACTCAAATAAACTATGTTTTCAATTCGCTCCAACGGATACTGGATCTTATATTTGTGGACGAGTTTGAATCAATTAAATGTAAATCTAGCGATTTTTCAATGGTGAAATTTGAACCTCTACATCCCCCACTTTTGGTCAACTTCATGAATAAAGAACCTCGCTTACTTAGAGATAATAAACCAGTTAATGTACATCAGTTCCATAAAGCCAACTTCACTGGTCTAAACAATTTATTTCCAAACGTGCTATTCAAAAGACGACTTAAACCGAAAAATTGATCTTTTCGCTGTTCCATTTTATTCCACTTTAGCCATACACACGTTCACTCTTCTAAAATAAAAAGTCTTGACTAGTAAAATTGCGAGCCCTGATGGGGTACCACCGTCGTTCTTGAAGGGGTACTGTGACTCCTTGTCAATCCCACTTAGCCAAATTTTCCAAAAATCATTTGATAGTGGAATATTTGCATCTGCTTGGAAGTTTTCCCACCTTATGCCAGTTTACAAGAAAGGTGATAAAGAATTATAGAGGTATTTCTATTATATCGATAATTCCAAAACTATTTGAATCCATACTAACAGATGAAATGTTTTAAATGTATAAAAACTATATCTCACCTCAACAATATGGCTTCTATCAAGGTCGCTCGACATCAACTAATCTAGAAATCTATCAAGACTTCTTAATTTCATCAATTGAAAATGGTTACCAGATTGACACCATCTATACCAATCTGTCAAAAGCTTTTAACAGTGTCTGTCATGAATTGCTACTCAAGAAACTCTCTGAAATCGGTACTTCTGGTTCTTATTTTTACTGGATTAAATGTTATTTGAGTAATCGGTGTCAACATGTCATAGTGCATAATTCCGTATCATGTGACGTTTCAGTCCTATCCGGTGTTCCTCAAGGTTCACATATAGGTCCCCTATTGTTTTCCTTATTCTTTAATGTTGTTACGTCCTACTTTCTTAATAGCCAATGCCTTTTTTTCGCGGATGATATAAAGTTTTTTAGTAGAAACATTGGTAATAACTCCGCATTACAATCTGACCTAAACAGGTTTGCTACCTGGTGTAAAAATAAAGCTCTTTCTATAAATATTTCTAAGTGCACAACCATGTATTTTACAAGATCCCACAATTCTACTTTTAACTGTTACAGTATTGAGAGGATCTACCTAGATAGATCCTCGACAGTTATTGATTTGGGCATTATTTTTGATACCACAATATCTTTTAACAACCATATAGATTCCATATTATGCAAAGCCCTCAGAATGCTTGGTTTCATCAAGAGACATACTAGGTACATGAATGACACAAAAGCAATCATGACACTTTACAATGGCCTCGGGAGAAGTCCTGGAATACTGTTTTGTTATTTGGCAACCTACTTACACCTGTCATATCACTAGAATTGAAAGGGTGCAACGAAAGTTCGTAAAATACCTGCTCTTTAAACACTGATGATTTCATAGCCATAACACATGCTATCAACTAAGATTAATGCTTTGCGGAATGCAGACCCTGGACTGCAGAAGAAAACAGGCTTTACTCCTATTCCTGGCTAAATTAATAGGTGGTGATATCAAGTGCGGGGCACTGCTTGAGAGAGTTCAACTATTGGTTCCTGCCCGACGGACTCGGCACACATTACTTTTGAATGTGAAAGACACAGACCGAAAACAGAGAGTCGTTATTGGTGGTAAATGTTCCAAATTAAAATCTATTTGCTCTGGCGTCCCACAGGGCTCTGTGCTAGGACCCCTTCTCTTCCTATTATACACGTTTGATATGACTAAATATTTACAATTTTGCAAAAAACAGTTATTTGCAGACGACACTCAATTATATTTTCATTTTAATCCTTCCGAATATGAAATAGCTAATGTCCGCATAAATCAAGATTTGCATAAAATAAGCGAATATGTGAAAGGGCATGGTTTGAAATTAAATGCTAAAAAATCAAAATCTTTGTTGTTTTCTCCAAAAATATATAAGAATATGCTTAAATCGGACATGCAGATTAGGGTAAATGGTGAACAAATAAAATTTTCTCCTTGTGAAAAGAATTTGGGTTTGTATTTAGATGAAAATTTAAAATTTGTTGAACATGTTTCTCAAGTGTCAAAAAATTGTTATTTTCGTCTAAGACTCTTATATGCAAGTAAACAATATTTAACATTTAACATGAAAAAAACCCTATGTGAAAGCTTGGTAATCTCTAAAATAACATACTGCATCTCTGTATACTATCCTTGTCTCGACAGGGCTACTGCAAACCGTTTACAAAAAATACAAAATTCGTGTTGTCGGCTTGTTTGTAACAAAAGAAAATATGACCACATATCACCTTACATTATTTCATTAAAATGGTTGAAAATAGATTCTTTGTTCAAATTTCTTTTCTTATTATTTTTAAGCAATTTATTAAAAGCTAATTCACCATTATATTTAAGAGAACGGATTACGTATAGGATTGACGCACATGCCTTAAGACGGAATTTGCACGCCAGGTAATTCATAACAAAAACTACAAATTAACTAAGTTGTCAATAGATGGCGATTAGATGCACTTCTGCGAAATAATTCAAATGTTGAATTATACCTGCCTGTTTGCCAAATTGTGTAAACTACTTTCCGGCGACCCGACAAGTGTCCCCTCCCTCCCAAATCTAAAGTGCTCGTAACATTTTATTGTACCGCCGGACGAGACAAACACTATAACATTAGAATATTGAACCTATAGGGACCGTATTTAAATAATTTTGTCTACGACCACTTAATAATAAATCAATATTCTACCTCCTAACTAAAAGCATATAGTACCCATATATCACGGAGTGAATTATGATAATTCACGCTTTTGTAATTCTCGCACATTCCGGTAGATAACTAAAGATAGGCGATACTTTTCATAACGATATTTTCTAGATCGAAAAATCGAAAAATCGAAAAATCGAAAAATCGAAAAATCGAAAAATCGAAAATCAAAAATTGAAAAGTGGAAAAAACAACAGTTAGTTATCTATGTTTAATAAAAACTTTCCATTCTACACTTAACTTTTATTTAATAAAGAAACCATAATGGTCGTGGACAAAGTATAGTATTAGACTCGCAATTTATGGCCATTATTCACTCGGGTGACTTGCGCCCCTCGCTTACGGCTCGGGACGCAAACGTCATCCTGCGTGAATAATGGCTACCATAAATTGCTCATTTTATTATACTATTATGAACCAGAATAAAACTTTTAGGACAATGTAATATAAACATTTGAATCTATTTTGGTTCGTATATTATTAAGTAGTTCTTTGTTCATCCAGTCTGAGCTTATTTGTTAGTTATCATTGTTTTGTTTTGTGTTTTTTTAGTGTTTTTATAGTTACACGTTACCCAGCAGTTGATCAAATGAGTTTGTTTATTAAATTTCATTTTGTTCTTTTTTGTGGTGGCGCAAATAGATTATGCTTTTATGCTTAAGTAGGCCTTAAGGATAAAAGCATAATCTATTCGCTCCATTATTTATCCATCATGATTTAAAAAGCAGTGAAGCGATTGATACTGTTGACAGTTGTAAGCAAAACATGTTTGACGACGGTGAAGACGGTCAATAATAAGTAATAGTAATAATTCATTTTATTGACCTAAAATTAACCATTTACGAAAAAATCTGATGTGTCCAACACATGACTTTCCTATCTAGTTATTACAGGCTTTTCCCGATTATTTTGTACAACCTATTGCAGCAACTCTGTAAATGTTTAAAAGATAAACTAAATATATACATTTACATATATCTAACTCGAAACATTTTTCGATATATATTCACTGCAAATGAAAACACTGAAAAAATTTAATTTTACACTTTTCCTCCAGTTTTTCTATTACGGTCCATTTTAGAGAAATAATGTAAAAAACAAAAATGATAGAGATCGATATTGCAAACAACTTTTAGTTTACCAATTTTCTTAAAAATCAGAATTTGCACCTTTTATCAAATTTCTCGAATACGGTCCATTTATGGAAAAAATTGTAAAAAGTGAGAATTATAGAGAATAATATTAAAAGTAACTTTTATTTAAAGAATTTTCTTCGCCAAACATAAATAACAGATATATTCAATAAAATATAAAACGACCTCCCATAAAGTAACCCCGTCCCCAGATGTTCCGACTTTGTCCAAAATCTAATCAATTCACCACAGGTCGGAATAACGCTTCAATTTAACAAATAATGTTTTTTCTTTATCCGCTTTCGAGTTTTCTTCAAAATTTTAAATTTACACTAATTATTAAATATCTCGAATTCGGTCCACTTTAGAGAAATTATGTATAAGACAAGAATTATAGAAAATTGTATCACAAACAACTTTTATATAAATAATTTTCATAAAAATTTGAATTTTTTACATTTTGTCAAATTTCTGGAATACGAACCATTTTAGCAAAATTTTGTATATAACAAAAATTGTAGAAAATATTATTTGAATTACCTTTTATTTAAAGAATTTTCTTCTACAACCGTAAATAACAAATATATTCCATAAAATATAAAAATGACCCCCTATAAAGTACCCCCAAGTGCCAACTGTGCTCAAAATCTAATCAGTTCACCGCAGGCCGGAATAAGACTTAATTTTAAAATTTGGTATTTTTCTGTTTATCCGTTCATGAGTTATCGAGTATACAGACACACACACAGACAGCATCGCGAAAATAGTCAAAACGGATTCAGGGGATCCCAAAATGTAAAAATCCGTCAAAAAATCGATGTCGAAAAAAATCATGATTACTATATTTTCCTTATCTGTATACAGATAGGAAAGTAAAAAAACATACAATGTAAACAAAAATACAGAAGAGATAATAATAATAATAATAATAAAATTTAAACTATGCTGCAATAATCAGTGTGATAAATTTATTGTATTTTCAATAAATATTTTAAGTACTTTTTCAGTTGATTTTAAGAATATAAATTGGTTTAAAAGTTTGCTCTTACTTTTAACTCTTCTCAACTAATTTGTGAACCCACAAATGCATTTGAAAGGCCAGGATCGATGTTTTCACATGCATCTTGTTCCAATTTTCACGTAAATCCAGCCAGAAAAAACAAAACTCAACATTATATTTAATATCTGATAAATTACGTTCTTATATTTTGTAATATAAAAATGAAACATTTTACAAAATCTCTACACGTTTTAAATGTTTCTCCAAAACCAGACTTAACACAATTTACCTAATTTTTGTAATAAAATAACGAACTTCCTTGCTTCCGATACTTCATAAAAATATGACAACGTTGCTCGATATAAATTTGATATTTTCAGGTGGCGTCATCTATATAAGATTGCCTGAACCTAAAATTACAGGGATTACACCTGTTTTATGTAATGTTGGTTGCGTTTTTTGGGTTAAAATTAAAAATTTTTGTGCATATAAGACTGGAAAATGAAAGCAAAAAATGAAATATTTCTTATGCGGAGCCTCCAATGGGAATATATTCTAGTTCCTGAAATAGTTTTTATAGCGATTTATGATGACTTTTTTACATGTAAAATTTTCACAAATTCGTTATTTTCTTCATTCTCTCAATTTTTTTCCACTTTAAAATATATTCAGGAACTAGTTCAATACTATTAGAATATTATAAAAGCAAATCCGCATAAATTCATTGTCTAGAAAGCCCGTCTTATATGTTGAAAAATTCTCCTATGCTAATACATTTGCTAACGCCGCCTTAAATTTGCGAAATCGCCATACTATCGCCATGCCACGACATAGAACTGCCATGTTTCAACGGTCATTTAGCTATAATGTCGCTAAAGTATACAATTCACTAAATACACACTTAAAATCATATTTGAGTACTAGTTCATTTAAAATAATGTTAAAATCATATTTTCTTGGTAGCCAAGCAAATTTTATTTGTTTTATTTAATTCTTGTTCTTAATTTAAATTTGAATTCATCCGTAGACATTCAGCGTAATGTAGAGTAGGTTAGGTTTAAGTTAGTTTTAGGATTTGTGATATGGTTAAGTTGAATGGCCATTTGGCTAGACTACGCCATTTATACTTTGTAAATGTTGTTTTGCTGGTATAATAAAGACGTTTATTATTATTATTATTATTATTATTATTATTATATTAATTACGGACGAAGGCATTTATTGATCGCTTATGCAAGAACTATAACAAATTTTACTCAGACTGTGATATAGTTAATTGTAATATTTTGGCGCTAAAAAGGGACTTGCACCTCCTAAATGTCTATGTTTTACTCGTATCGTCCCGCGGTATTGTGTTATTCTTCCTTTTCTAAATATTTTATATATATATTTTTTAATTTATTTTATATTGTTTTTAATTCTTACAATTGTTTGTGTTATGTTAGCTATACTGTACTATTTGGAATTTTACATTCTGTAAGTGCTACATAAATAAATAAATTTACCTAGTTTCGCAGTCTTTTCTTCATCTTCTCGCTTGTCATATTCTCTTAATGACTTCTATATATTCATAATTATTACCCTCATCAATGATAATATGGTATCATCTTCGTCAGTATTTGACGAATCAGGGACAAAGCAAGGGAAATAAGTCCCACATTGAGTATGACTTGCCCCAAGTATTGGAGATTTGGGGTAAAAGAGACCTATCATTTCTTCTCAAAATTATTTACAGTGCATCACTTCTGCTATATTTGATGAAAAAAAGGTTTTTTAAACTATTTAATAGTGAGTGAGCATAAATTATTAGACACTCCTAAACTACATCCCAGAACTTCCTACTTCTGGATAAAATGTTATAGTTTCCATTGTTATTAACAATTTTTTCAAATAATGATCTGAATATTCTGGAGTGATATAGCAGCTTTTCATAGGCTAGGATCCAAATTGTTTTCATAAAAATATTTGTAATCAATGCAATTCTCACTTGCCCCAATTTCTCATTTATCCCACATTACTTTAGTTCATTTAAGTATAAGTATTAAATTTATTTTTTTCTTTTAGGGACATTGTTAAGCTCACTGCTCAGTTTGTAGCTAGAAATGGTAGAGCATTTTTGACCCAGTTAATGAACAGGGAACAGAGAAATTTTCAGTTTGATTTTCTGAGACCTCAGCATTCTTTGTTTCAGTATTTCACTAAACTGTTGGAACAATATACTAAGGTAAAAGGAATAAAAATTTATTTATCTAATCTATTATTAGTTATTTGTATGTTTTATTGCATATTAATATTTTAGGTTCTTATTCCTCCAAAAAGTATGCAACAGCGTCTTAGGGATGAAGCAAAAAGTGCTAAAGCTGTACTGGAACAGGTAAAATATCGTGCAGAGTGGTTGAGATATCAGGAACAACAAAAAGCAAAAGAAGAGGAGATTCTTGAACGAGAAAGAGGTAGGAAACCAAAAATATTTATATTCTCAATGGTTTTCATTAACTGATTCTCTAAAATGCCTGAGTATCCTTTTTATTGGTAGAAAACAAACACAAAATTGGTTCTTATTTTGTCAAATTAGATTTTTATTATCTGCTATTATATATTTAATGGGGTTTTCCATAAATTGAATATTTGTTATTTATTAACTATTATTTTTATTTAGCCAGTTTGCTATACAAATTTAGTACGAAGCTGCAATTAAAACTGACTAATCCTAAAGATTTTTACTGTTTCTGGAGAAATATTTATTAATTAAATAATCGGTAACTTTGATTTTAAATGTAGTTACAGATTTCAACTTCTCTGAGAGTATGCTATAATGATCTAGACCTTTAAAAAATAGTGAATTTTATGTTACACTTTTAACAACAGTTTCAATAAATTATTTCTGTTCTGTGTTATAAAATGTTACTAGTTTTCATTGTTATTAAGAATATTAACAATTTTTTTTTCAAATAATGATCTGAATATTCTGGAGTGATATAGCAGCTTTTCATAGGCTAGGATCCAAATTGTATTCATAAAAATTTATATTAGGAATATTTGTAACATTAGAGTAATAATTAATTTTAGTGGCCTATGCTCAAATTGACTGGCACGATTTTGTGGTGGTTGAAACAGTAGACTACCAACCATTTGAAATTGGGAACTTCCCACCTCCTACCACACCAGAAGAGGTCGGCGCCAGGATATTAATACAAGAAAGAATTGAAGATGGAGAAGACATTGAAATGCAACTGGAAAGCGATGATGACGATGATACTCCAAATGCTGTGAGTAAAAATACGTGTTCTTGTATAATAAATAATTTTTGTGTTTATAAAAAATAGGAGGAAGGTTTGAGTACCATGCAGGATAAAACTAAGCGCAAAGGAGGTGATGATAATCGCGTTCAGGATATGGAGGAAGAAAGTTCTGATGAAGATGAAAATGAAGGCAAGACACCTAGAGCACCTCCCCCGCCGTCAATTCAACCCCCTCTACCACCTGCTCCAGATAAAGTGCTTGTGAAGAAATATGATCCTAAACAAGGTAAAAACAAGTTCATAAATGCACCTAGTAATAGTATATTACACACTGAGGTAGGAAGAGTTTCATTCTCGAGAGAGGAATGAAACTTCCCACCGAGGTTTGTATACTATTTTATTTACAACCATCATATTTGTATCAAAATTAATAAATCTCTGTTTCATTCTCAACATACCTAAAATATTACATTTAATGACAAATTACCAAGTACATGGTTTTCTCAGAATAATCAAGTAAATATATTCTTACCGTGACTACGGGGCAAACAATTGTCACCAATATAAATAAATGTCAGATAAAGTCAATAAATGTCAGATAAAGTCCGATATTAAATTCGCGAATAATAAATTGAAAAAAATGTTTGTAGTATTTTAGTTCATTGTTGTTTTTTATTGTTTGTCATTAAATAGGTATTATAAAATTTGTCAAAAAATGTGTTATTTTTTTAAATATAAAAAAAATATTTATCTAGTAGAATAGATGAAATGAGGGCGGGAAGTAGAAGTGTGTAATGTGACACTTCCCAACCTTCAATGACGTTAGGAATGACAACATTACATATATGGTTGTAAATAAATTATGTTGTAATTATGCCTTCTATTTTTTTGGTTTTTGTATGAAATATTTTATATCATATTCTGTAATCTTCTCAATAAAACTTGGCCCGACGTTTCAACTGCAAAGTCTGGGGTGAAACCACTAAGGTCAGAAGAACCTGTATTTTGGAAATCACCTAAAATTGATTTTATGATTTCGGTGATTTAGCCGAAAATCCCATTAAATTTTATACGATATTTTTTTTTAACTCTTCCCTTGTCTTTTGATCCACAAGCTGCTGCATTTGTATTTTTGAGTGGAACATGGAAAACTTTTTTATTAATAATTGCAGGACAAAAACATTAGGTATTCTTTATAAAAAGTTCTTTATGACTTAAAACCTAAAATTCAATCATCTGATACCAAATTTTCTTAGTCGTATAAGTTTGTTAAAAATAAAGGTACTTTACTCTTGAGCAAAATTTATATTTTTTGACGCACCTCGTATACGGCTCAAAAAATTTAATATCTGATGGTTGAAATGTAGGTTTTAGACTATGTATAACTTTTTATAAAGAATACATTTTTTTTGTAATTGTTTGCAAGCTGTTTTTTGATAAAACTAATAATAAAAAAGTTTTCCATACATAGACACACTATATATTTCTTTATATATTGTATAGTTAGTTGTTAATGAGCAGATGTGCAATACAAATTGATAACTGTAACGTGGCTCTAACACAGTATACATTACAACTGAAATTGGCTAATTGGAAATGGCCTCAGAAAACATTTACAGTTGTTGGCATATTTTTTTATAAATTATAAAAGAGGTAAACAAGAACATAACTAAAAAATGTTTTACTGTACTTTCCAGCCGTTAAAGTCGCAAGACCTACAGTAGGAGACGATTATCTAGTCTCTCCCATCACTGGTGAGAAAATTCCAGCTAGCAAGGTCCAGGAACACATGCGCATCGGGCTTTTGGATCCCCGTTGGGTGGAACAGCGGGACAAACAAATTACAGACAAGATGAACCAAGATACGGTTCGTAGTAGTTACTGATTAGCCTATTTATTTATTTTTAACTATTTTATTACGTACACGCAGGTTTATGCAGCCGGTAGCGCCATCGATGCATCTCTTAAACTCCTCGCCGAAAGACGTACCGATATTTTCGGTGTCGGAGATGAAGAAACTGCTATTGGTAAAAAGATTGGAGAAGAGGATGTCAGAAAAGACGAGAAAGTGACATGGGATGGGCATACGAGCAGCGTGGAAGCAGCGACAAGAGCCGCGAGGGCTAATATTACTTTAGAGGAACAAATTCAT
Organism: Psylliodes chrysocephalus; assembly: GCA_927349885.1. NCBI lineage: Eukaryota > Metazoa > Arthropoda > Insecta > Coleoptera > Chrysomelidae > Psylliodes > Psylliodes chrysocephalus. The sequence continues at coordinate 94,087,043 of OV651813.1, forward strand.
CAAATACACAAAGTAAATATATACATTTTATTAGTATATATGCGAAATATATATTATTTTGAATTTTTTAGGTAAAAGGTCTACTTCCTGACGAAGAGAAAGAAAAAATTGGTCCCAAAAATATTGGATCTAAGAAGATAAACATTCAGAGTATTATTACTACAAAACCTCCTAATCCACCTGTTCAGGTAATTATAATAAACTTTATTGTACATACGGAGTTGATCAGCTATAAACTGTAAATATTTCTTTAAAAATTATTATTGAAGCAGAGTGAAAAGTCAGGTCTCTAGCAGTAAGGGTGTTGCTATCTGTATCTGTATATCGAGGGCTGAACGGCAGGATCTCATAAAATGTGGAGTATGAATTTTACAGGAGACCAAAAAAATTAATATTTTCCAGAGAACATGTTTTAGGTAGTTTTTTTTAGCACATATTTACAAGTTGTATGAAGGTTTGATGTATACACAAAACTTGAATTTATTTTTATATATACAGTTTGTTTATGTTGGATACAAGGTGTTGCATTGTTTAAAGAAATAAGTTACAAGGAAATGCACTGAGAATTAAAACATAACGTTTAAATGAATAATACCCATTTTATTAAAAAATATAAAAAAATCATTTAAATTAAGTCTATCCCTACAAAATAGACTAACTTGTTAAAAAACCAAAAAATAACAATTCTGATACAAAATAAATCAACTCTTTGGAACGTATATAAAAAATTACCGAAAATCTTGATCTAGCTACGTCTTGATTGCTTAAAAATATAAATAATATTTATACTAATAGCCAGTCTTTTCACCTCTGATTAAAGTTGAAAGTAACTACTCGCCGATTAAACTATAGGACTATTATTTGTTAATCAGTCAAGTAAACCTAGATCATTGTATAAAGAACTATAGTAGGACAATCGCCATGTAAAAGTTATTGGAGGCAATCGCGCCCGACATCTATTGGTACAATCATTGAACTAACGATTTTATTTACTGGTTAGATACGCCCTCTACGTCAGATGTTAGAACTTTATAAGTGACAATTCCGTCAAATTAATTGTCAGTATATATTTTTTTAGTTATTTAGATTAAATATAAATAAAAATTAGTTATTCTTGTAAAGAATCAATAAATAATAGCATTCCACAAGATATTCGTCTATATTTAGAAATAAACTGAGATTTTAATGAAACTAAAAGCAGTCTGATTATCAGCGTTAAAAAGTAAAACTTTTTCATAAGTCTTCATAACGAAAATTTAGAGTACTTGTCTACGAATCGAAGGGTTCCGAGTTCAAACCCCCGAGTGGACACTTTTTTTATTTAATTTTATTTTCTAAATTGGTAAAACTTAAATTAATTTCAAAACATTAATTTTACGTTAATGGCATCTAAATCTTCATGCTCAAATTTCGTCTTTTTGCTATGGCCACTCGGGATCATCAAATTATAATAGAATATTATAAGGTCCGGTAATTTTATTTAAATCTTTTGACAATGAAACTAAAAATGTGTGTGTCTAAAGGAGAAATATACCGAAAATAACAAGTATTTAAATTTTGATAATAAATTTGTATTAGGTATGTGTTAAAAGAAAATACATCATTTTCGATTTGAATATACAGTGTGTCGCAAAATGTCTGCACCAAGAAAACGCACAAAATTACATTTTTCTTTAATCTACGTAAAAAAGTGCGAATTAAAAATTTTTTACTGAAAATTTATGGTACCTAACAGGGTTATTCATTATAAATTACCCTCCCTTTATGCTATAATTATTATTGTATAATGTTTACATTGACCGAATTTTGTAAAAATGTCATCAAATGACCATATCAGTGGTGTGCATATTTCACAGGATTTAACATGAATATTTTTTAATAAGGATAGCATAGATATATATTTTTTTCAATTTTCGATTAATTAAACGTCGAATATCATAGATAATCTATGTCGAATATCTTATAAATATTTACACTTTTTCTTTCTCACTGTAAACCTATTTGGATTATTTTATTATCAAACATAATAGTTGTGATTTTCATAGCTTTTACTTTAATAATGTTAACTTTTTCATGTTTACATTATCAACGTTAAATTACTCGAGAACAGACGGTATAAGATAGGGTTATCAATAATATACATTTGTGAAATTAGAAAAAAAATATCCCAGAAATTTAATAACATAGAGGGTATCCCATTTAAAAAAGTTTATTTGTGTTGTATTCCGTGAAATCTGAATACGTGTTTTTATGGTATATTTAAAAAAAGTCAGTCATATTCACAAACTTTTATTTAAAGCTTTTTTCGAATATGCAATAGTGGTTATAAAAGGTGTCTTTAATAATGAATAATCTTGTACATGATCTCAAATAAATTTGTTGAAATTAATTTCATTTGTAAAAATGTCACTTCCGCTTCTCCCGTATTGCTAAATAAAAATTGTGTCCAGGTCCAGGATTTGATGGTGGTAAATATTAATTCTAGATACATTTTTCAAGTAACATTGTTCTCCTGTTTTTAGAAATAAAGGTTAATGTTTAGCCAAATTCATATATTTTTTTTGGACACACAGTATGTTTGTATAATATTAAAAACTTCCCCTACTAAATATTTTGGCTCAATCAAAGTAGATATCTTAAATTGATTATTGTTAAAAAACGTAGAAATAATATTAAATATAATAAAGAAATTAAAAAAATAATTTAATTTAATAATTTGATTTAAAAATTGAAATTTTGGGTTTATATTATAAAAAATTGTAGATTTTAACTGTTTTTTTTTTTAAGTTCTAACTTGATTTTTTGGGGATGCCACACCCTCCATCTCCCTCTAGGGGATGGTGGTGGAAAGATATTTATACAAAAATGTTGCAAATCATTTCTATTGTAAATATGCAAAAAATAAGATTTTTATGTATTTGTAACTATTTTTAAATGCCAGCCCCCACATCCGAACTATGAAGATTAAAGTCGAAATTTTTTCAAAGTTAAAAAAAAGTTGGAAAATATTTTTTCAAAAAAATTGGAATTTTGTGTTTTTATGTATAAAAAATCGTAGACTTCAACTGTTTTATTTAAAAAGTTCTAACTTAATTTTTTGGGAATGCCACCCTCACCATATCAGATAGGGGTGGGGAGGGGTGAATTTTTTAAAGCGATTTTTATTTTTATGGGATAATACATCCATATACCAAGTTTAGTTTCAATATTTCGACCCTATCCCCCAAAGCCGAACCCCAACCAATAATCCTTATAGAACCCATTGTGTTTACTTCAATATTAAGAATTCATTTATATTATTTACCAACCATCTTAAGGGTTTTTTTATTACATTGTAACGCACCAGATTAAAGAAATAACCTGTTGTTTATAATTACTTATGCTAAGTACTTAGGTATTTAAATTAAAAATGCAATTTTTTCAACACTTAAGAAATGTATTATTATTGCTATTATTAATATTATATAATTTATTTTAAATTAATTCGGATAAAACCTGTAAAGGAAACGAAAAACAAAAGCATATTTTCTATTTTATTAATTTCAAAACAGTTATAAATACACAATTTTTTTTTGGGAACTCGTCCGCTATTAACAGTAAAATAATTCAGTAATAAAACATAAACACAACTCATTCACAATACCTACTACTCACCCGTAAACGCACTAACGCACAATAACAAACATTAGATAGAAAATAGTCGAAACATTCAATCACGAGTGTATAAAATTTCATCCAAGAGCTAAAAATAGAAATCCATCGATCGGTTACAGTCATTCTTAAAAATTTCTGCTGGACCCTCAACTCCGCCCACTGCAAACGAATATCGACTTATCCATATTCACTAGCGCCATCTATTGGTAGTATCCATTTCGCTCCAATGAAACTTCCATAAGGTGAGACTACTATTTAGTTCTTTATACAATGCCTAGATGTAACTTTACTCGGAGTGAAAAGACCGGCCTTTAAGCTCTTAAACAATTTTTATTCCTACAAAATAAACTTTTGGATAATAAACAAAAAAATCTGATACAGAAAATTAAAACAACTCTTTGTAACGTATTAAAAATAAAAAAAGGAAACTTTGGTAATTAATTTTGGGGTATGCATTTCTGTATAGCTTGAAGATGGTCATACTTCGTTTCTGTGATCTCGTTTCTCTGGATATACATAGGGGGAAATTCCGTCAGTTCTAAATCTTTGATTTGATTTGGACGATTGGACAGCTTGTTGAAGTCCAGGTTGTACTTCTATCTATCTATCTATCTATCTATCTATCTGAATTAGGGCGTGGTTCAAAGCCCACTTGTACCCCTCACAGTTTCTATACCATCAGATTGATTTTCTTGATGAATTCAAGAATATGTCTGATGGGCGCTTTCGCGATTTATTGCTGTTACTTCAGCCTGGAAGACTGTTGTCAGTGACCCCAGGTTCAAACTAATTGTCCTCCTTGAGTTCACATGGTAGATCCCAGCTCCTGTACTGTTTTTTTATTTTCGAACCGTCTGTATACCAGATTAATTCGTTTTGTTTTTCCCTATTTTCCCGGCTTTTGGCCCTTTCTGGTAATTGAATATCAAAAGGTTTCCTGAAGTCGTGAATAATGGGCGTTCTATCCGATGGCATTCTTAGTACCGGATTTTGTTTTAATTTCTCTTATATCATTGTGGTGTGTCCTTTTCTCGAAAGTTCCCATCCAAATCCATTAGTAAACAGCCTGTATGCCGCCGCCATAGCCTCCTTCTCCACCACAAGGTGTAGTTGAGGAAGACCTAGCAGTAGCTCCATTGCTGCTGTGGGCGTAGTTCTAAATGCCCCTGTTATTATTAGACAGGCTAGTCTTTGTACCTTGTCTAATTTTCTGTTAGCTGTTATACTTTTAGTCTTGTGCCACCATATGACTGATGAGTAAGTTATAACAGGTACTACAACCATAGTGTAAAGCCAGTGCATCATACTTGGTTTAAGCCCCCATGCGTTCCCTACCATCCGTCTACAGGCCCATAGTATTCTTACAGCTTTTTCTGTTGTTTTTTCTATATGGCTGCAGAAGCTAAGCTTGTCATCAAGAGTGATTCCAAGATATTTAACCTCTTTTGCCATTTTTAAATGTTGTCCCCACATATAAAGCTCATTCATTTCTTGAAGGTTCCTTTTTCTTGTGAATGCAACGACAGAGGTTTTTGTCGGGTTTGTGGACAATCCCTCTTTTAGACACCATTTTTCGACGATATTTAGTGCCCGCTGCATCCTTTCGGATACAACAGACCCAAATTTACCGTTCACTACGATGCTTATATCGTCTGCAAATGCTTGCGTGTATAAGTTTTCTCTCTCTAACTCCCATAAGAGGTCATCAACCACCAAGGTCCACATAAGAGGAGATAACACTCCTCCCTGCGGGCATCCCTTGTTAACTGAGACCTCTCTTGTTGTGTTAAGGAGATTACTGGTAATGGTTCTATGATTAAGCATGAACTCTACCCACCTCGTAATGCAGTGGGCTACTCCACGCCTTTGCATAGATCCCAGTATTGAATTGTATGAAGCCGAGTCAAAGGCTCCTTCTATATCTAGGAAGACTCCTAGTGCTATTTCTTTGCTTTTCAATGCTTGTTCAGCCTGTTGAGTTAGCCTATGTATGGCTGCATCGCAAGACTTTCCAGATTGGTAGGCAAACTGGTATTGATGTATCGGTTTATCCCGTAGAACATCGTCCCGTATATATCTATCGATCAATTTCTCCAATGTTTTTAGGAGAAATGATGTTAGGCTGATTGGTCTGAAAGATTTGGTCTCCTCGTAAGACGCTTTCCCGGGTTTGGGAATGAAGACCACTCTTGCACACCTCCAGCTTTGTGGAACATATCCGAGGGCTATGCTAGCTCGGAATAGTTTACACAATGGTCCCTCCAGTACTTCCTGGCCCTTTTGTAGAAGTGTCGGGATTATACCATCAGGTCCAGCTGTTTTGTATGGTTGAAAGGAATTTATCGCCCACACAAGTTTTGTTCTGTTTACTATTGAGTTTGCAAGAGACCAGTTTGGTTTTGAGGCCCTAGAAATTAGTGCCTCAGTACTCCTGTTCTCTTGGTCAAGAATAATCTCACATCCAGGAAAGTGTGACTTTAGTAGTAAATCTAAGGTCTCCTCCTCTGTTTTTGTGAGATTTTCTTATTGATTTTTCAGAGATCCCATGCATCCTTGCTCTCGATCCTCTTTCCTAATTTTTAAAGGTTGTACTTGATAACCCTTTGATAATATTCAAAAACTCGAATCTCTGTAACAAATAATGTTTTAGATGTTCTTATGAACTTACGTACTTCCTCAAATCTTTTTAACTGAAATCTCTTAAATATTCGCTGGGACGATAGATTTCCTTATTTTTCAGTCGGCTCTCTATTGTGCTATGTACTGAGTCACTTTATTTGGGTGTGACCCTTCTCAAGAAATTTTTGAGTTATTTTAACATCATGTTTTTAGATAAGAACAATAGAGCATTAGATAAAATGGCATTCCTATTTTGTGCTGTATATCCATTAGAATAAATTATAATAGGTTTTATTTCACCTTTATTGAGAAATTGTTTTATAAAAAAATGAACCAAGAATGAAGCGTAGATTGAGGCCTGTCCATTATTATACCAATAGCACACTACTTTTTGGCAAGATCATAAAATGTGAAATTGTGACAGCACAATTTAGTCTTATAGTCGGAATCTGCGGTGACAGTTTAATAGCTTTGTACATCCATTGTAATAACATGACAACTTTTATCCAGAGCTTGTGCTTTGTCTCTTTCTTTTTTAACTCTAGCTGCATTTTTTCCTCTATGTGTGCCTCTTGTAGTTTTTTTTTTCAAGTACATTTTCATTCTTAAACATGAAACAAACATCGCACTGATCTTTTCGAGGCGAAAAATAGCAATCTTCATGTTTTTGTTATCCGCCTTAGTATTTTGCGTTTCGACCTCGAAGAAACCTCAACTTCATCACTTGTTATCATCCCATTATTTGTGGATAAAGTCCAAGATCTTGCAGACCACTCTCCTAAAATTAGTGTGTTAAGATACATTCATTTATCAAAAGGGTTGTTATTGGTATTAAGCATAATATTATTTGCTTACCTCTGAATTGGGAAAACACTGAAAACATTCTCGTAAACTTAGAGCTTCAAGAGTTTTGGATCGGCAGGACCTCCAATAAATATGAATGTTTATAAGTAAACTACCGACTAATATTATCATTATTATGTAGAAACATATAATGCACAAGAATACAAACACACACATAAAAAGAATGTTTTACGAAATTAAAGATGTTTCTGGTACTCACCTCCGATTGTCATAACGGGCAATGGCGGACTGAGCAGTTACGATTGTTTACTAGGTATTGCGTTCACAGTTTGACACAAAATAATGCAATGTTTTCTTCTATTTTCTGCAAACAGGATTTTTAATTAGTACAATTGTAACTCAGTAATTCCGAATTGAAATCAAGCAAAATCTCAATTTCAATAATTTTGAGGGTTACGAGGTCCTTCTGTTCAGGCCTCGATATTTCTTAATCTTTTTACTGACTTACAGACCATCAAACATATTCCTAGATAAATAAAACTATATTTTTTTGCCAATTACTTTTCAAACAATATGCTATCTCTTACACAAATCGCCAACATATTTTCCTTTGCTGTTTTATTTAATGGGAAATTTGTACTAGTCTCTATTTGAATGAGATCTTTGTGTTGAAAAAACTGTACTTTTGTAAATAAATTATTCCCATTCACAGCCCCCAAAGCCGCCAGTATCTCTTATACAAACCCCTGCTCCACAAATGATTCCAGTTCCAACTCAGGCTGCGATGATGGCTCCACAGCCACCTATAATGATGATGCCTGCTCCTCCCATGCCTCCCATAAGACCACCACCTCTTATGAGTAAGTACTGTTTAAAATATTTTTTGCAAATTTTTGTTCACTTATATATTCTTTCATTAGTGCCCGGACCACCGCCGATGGGTGGCTTTCCTGTAGGACCAATGCCTGGACCACCGATGGGTCCTGGTATGAACATGCCCCCTATGAAACATCCTAATGATGGACCATCTGAGGATGAACCTAGTAATAAGAAGTTAAGAAACGAGGATTCACTCATTCCCGAAAATGTGTTCTTGTCTAGAAATCCAGTAAGTAAAGAATTGCAAATTTCAAACGAATATCATTTAGTTTTTATTGCAAATTCGATTTTAACTTTTTTTTTTTTTTTCAGAGCCAAGTGTCGATAAAAGTTTCGATTCCACATATACCGGAAAAGTCAGAATGGAGATTAACTGGACAAATGATGTCTTGGACTTTTCCTTTAGGAGAATCTGTGGCAAACTTGAAAGCCAAATTACAGGAAGAAACGAATATGCCTCCCGCCAAACAAAAGTTATTCTTTGATGTAAGTGTACAACATTGTATTTTAATTCTTATGTTTGTTAATAAGGTTTCTTATTCTTGAACTATCTCTTAGTCATATTTTCATTATTTTGGAAGGTAAAACTCATTTCTTGTATTAATTCTGAAGCTCCCCACAAGTTTCAAATTATCAATTATCAGCGTGTCGCCTATATATTTAAAGTCGCATTCTGTCATGAATATTTTAAGGTGTCTAAAATTGTCAAACAACTTCTTTGTGGGTAAAAATCAATTACTGAATTTGGCTGATATTTTCAAGGTATGTTTTGTGTAGTAGGATGGTTTCTATTCGCAAAAGGTCGGAAAGAAATGACATTTGGTGGGATGGTAGACATGGGTCCCCTGATCCTACACCTAAGTTTGCGATCTCGGGGGGTTGCCGCTCGGGGGTGCGGCGCGACGCTTTTCGGGAAATAGCGCCGTTATGGTAAGTGCTATCGAAAAAAAGTTCAAATGAAATATGCACAGGACAAAATCGTGCACAATTTTGACCTGTACATTTTTGGTCTGCGACCAATAGTTTCCGCTCTACGACGCGCCAAAGTAGGGGTTGATTTGCAATGTTCAACAAAATGAGAATTTCAATTGTTATTTTATTTTTTCTAAAAGAGTAATGATTTCTGAGTCTGCAGATGCCCTATTTGATACATTTGGTCGTATATAATAAATATGATATTTTGAAGCGCGCCCATACATATTCCGATATGAACATTTTGTAATTATCAGTATCTATGGTCAATATTTCCTTATTATTGTTGACCTAGGCGACAAATTTATTATTTACTAGAAAGTATCATTTTCAACTCGTTTCCACACCACCCTTGAGGTAGAGTTGATCGGCTCGTTTTTTTATAACGTGGTATATCAGGAGGCCTAATCCACAGTGGATATTTGGGTTTATTCGTCAAGCTCGGCGTATGTTTGGTCCTTATAGTCCTGTAACTGATCGCGAATGTTTTCAGCATCTTCTGCATTGTCGTCGTCTAACGCAATCTGGTCCGGAATGTTTTCGCAGGACATCCCAGTAGTGTAAACACAGAATCGAACATTTCAATTCTATTTTATGGCAACCACAAGCAAATCCACAACCTTTCTTGCGTCTGTACGAGACGCTCTTAAGTAAAACATCTGGAGCTGGTTCCTTTGCCATCCGTACTGCGTCCAGTGGTTGTTCTTCGCCATCCATAATCTGGAGGTTTCTGAACTCCCCGCCAGCTCTGTACTTGACAATAAGTACGCAATGAATGATGATGGCATGCATCTGATGTTGGTGGCAGCGCCGCTAAATAGAATGAATTTTTTGAGACAAAGTTCGTATACCGCAGAGAGTCCAACTTGTGATGTTCGCTTCCTGCACCATACTGTCTCAACATAAACAGTTCGCCAGCGGCAACGACTTCGGTTAATTCGGCATTGAGGTCGTCAAATACCTGAATCGCGTCTGTTAATGTTGGATTTTTTTCCAAAGTTTTGAGGAATCGAATTTTGCCTTTATTGAACAACGCCGATGTAGTGTCACATCCACTGAAGGCATGCAAAAATAACATACTTTTCGCTACAGCATCGCTATATTGTAAACTCTGAGGCGAATAGAACACATCCTCCTTTTTCCGTCTACCCGGCTTGCGCAAATAAAGATTCGGGATCTCTCTGTCTTTAGCAGTCAACAACACAAGCAAATCTACATCTTCTCCAATAACGAATACGGAGGAAAAAGAGGGAGCAAGTTCGATGGCAGCCTCCTACAATTAATGAATCCGCGTCTTCGATCGCCTGCTTAACATTGTAATTATGTGCTTCCAACTTTGTTTGCAGCAATGCGATGAGGCGCCTTTTGTTGAAGCTGTTCGATAAAAATTGTTCTTGCGATACAGTTGGAATCATGGATTCATCGAAGAGTATATCAGTGATGCAGTGCTGCTTCGAGCGGCGGTTTCTTTCAGCAGATTTCGTACTTGTTTCTGTCCCACTTTCGGGATATCCATCAAAAGCAACAATTGTATTTGGCCCATAATGCCTTGCAATATAGTTAATGTAATTCGCACAAATCATTGCTAATGAATTGTGACTGCCCCACACAACACGATGGAGCAAAAAGCCACCGTTAACAACGTGTATAGTTGTGTCAACTTCTATGACTGGTGTAACAGGCACATAAGCTTTGTACAGTGAAGATTTTGCCACCTTGTCCTTCCTCAGTGAACATTGAAAGCGCAAGTTCGTACTGTAGGTATTTCAGTTCATCGTCAGATTTTTTTGTAATGCATATGCGTTGAAATAACAGAAGCGGATTGATAATAACGGGAAACGACCCAATCTTCCCACTACATTTAGCAGCTGCTAAAGAGAGAAGTGTGTCTTTACGTTTAAATTTCACGGACTCAAAAGTATGACCAAGCATTTTTGTCATCGCAACTGACCCGATTTTGTACGCCAGCTGGTAATTTACGTCGACCTCTCCAACAACTGTAGATGCCAGTTGGATGAGAATTCCGCTTCATTGAATTGTTTAAGGATAGTCACTATACGAAAATATTGGCTCTACAGTTTTCCTGTCGGACCGTGGGCTTCCAGTTGCATAAGACTCTCTTTGAATTTTCCTGCGACGCTTTTGTACGATTCACTCTGTCTCTGTTCTATCATCAGTATAACCGAACGATTCACAGGATCCAAGGCCTCGGTCTTATGGACTCTTTCGTCCTCTGTAAGTTGTATAGTTTGCCGAATAATCTTGGCGATCGCCACATGACATAAAATATGGGCTCTTAAGGCCCTACTATATGCATGCCCAGATAACATTTGATCAACAGACAGTTCAGCATATATCACACTAATGAGTTGTTTCAAGCCACTTCCTGCCATTATATAGTAGATGGCCCCCATTGGAATAACGTTAGTTAATGTATGATCAAAATTACTTGCGATAATGTCACGCGCTTTGATATACAAAGGCTGGTCAAATGTTACAAAGTTTGTTGCTTCAGACTTTTACATTTTTTTGCTGTGGACAAGAGAGCAGTGAATACTGTATCATAGTTACTCGGTGGAGCGTTTATAAAAGGTAAACACAAAATTCGACTGCGTTGGTATGGTTTTAAACAGGTCACTTCTTTCATGAAGCCATTCCAGCCTGGTATGGACTGAATGTTCTGGAGGTCTTGAATTGCAATCGACTGAACACCAGGCCCCTATTACTTTCGCTGTGGGTTTTTTCATAAGTCGAGGAATTGGTATGCTGGGATAAAAGCGGCACCTGCTGTGACACACTGAATGCCACCCATTGCGTGGAACGTGTTTAGTCCGTCAAGTGTTTTTGTATTGAAATCCGCATTATCGTATATAAATTGTACAAATGCGTCAGGTTCGATGGCAATAGATATACGCATAATGGCAGATTTTTGAAAGAGTACAGATTCATCGTATGTGGCGCAAAATCCCAAGGAAGACATCACGTCTAACAGTTGTCTAGAACCAAACTTAGTGTGTAGAAACGCCCCACAACAATTAATAGTGGTGATAAAAACGACTTCGGTCGTACGGCTGCTATAATAGAATGAGCCAGGGCTGTAATTTTAATTCCCGACTTAGTTAGGGACCCGCGCTTGTGTTTCAAAATTACAACCTTAAGAAAAGTTTGCAAAGTTTCTGGTACAACTGTATCTACGTCCTGTAAGAAAATATTTCGCAGTTTTATATACTTGTGAACGAATGTATTCTAGGATTATTGCTGCAGCGGCCTCAACTATACGCATTCCTTCGTCTTGAGGCGTTTTTTCTGTTTTACCATGTTTCCGTTATAATTTTGAATCCCGTATTTTTAAAGCACACAATTGCCGATCGCTTACCGCGCTGCACAATGATAATATCGTCGCCATATTTTTTGCAGTAATCGGGTCTGGATCGTTTGTACATCAGGTCGATACTCTCCCTCGATTGAATTAATTAAATCTTCGAGGGAAAACTGGCAGTCTTCTGCGTTTTCTTCTAGATAACTGTAAATATATTCCATTGCTTCATCCACGTTTGTTGCTGGTCAATATCCTCTTTTTATCCGACGAGGGTACACCGGCTCTACGATAGAATCTTATAAAACATGACTGGTGATAGTGAGCCTCCTCTGCAATATTTACAAGACGATTCGCAACTGTTCGACCCCAATCATCTGCGCGTTTTTCACCACACGCTACAATTTTTTTCTTTTATTCATAGGGTTCCCACCTCGTAAATGGGGTCCAGATCGGATAGTCTAGATTTTCTTTAAATCTTCCTTGTTTATCACCGTATTACAAAAAAAAACATCTAGTCTTAAAATCAAATTGCAGCACCATAGACCGTCGTGAAGTTGAAGGTTCATCAGCGCATGCACTGCCTTGATCGTCACGTAGTTTACGTTTTGATGATGCAACGAGTTTAGGATTTATATAATGTTTGCGGCACGCGTCATGCACAGTAACTATTTGTTGATTCACCAACACTGTATCACTTTTACCATCTTCTCGCAATTGGCCAGATTTTCTTAATGTATTCAAGCATTTTATTTAACAACAACGGTATGTCCTTCGTGCAATGTTTGGTCACATATGAAACCTAAATTTTATCAAAGGACGCCATGTTGTACACTTCACCCTTCCGAGAACACCACACTAATGGCACGTCAGGCACGTTGCGGAAAGGGACGAAAGGTGGGAACGCACAGAACTGGTTGAAAGGCGCAAGCGGCGACCGTTATTGTATATCTCCGTCCTCTTTACCTGCCGTTCCCTAGCCAATGTTCGATTTATGTTTAGACGTATGCTCTGTATACCTATAGAAATAATAAATAGTAATAATATATGGCTCAGGCAAAAATTATTTTCATTGCTACATAATAAAAGTTTGAATAAAATTTGCAATTTTGTCAATATCGAACGCCTACAAGAGGCGGGTACCGCCTTTTATTTTGCTATAGTTAAAATAACAGACGGTATCTGCCTCTTTTAGCCGTTACATATTGAAAAAATTGCAAATTTTATTCTCAATTTACTATGTAGCACGGAAAAGAATTATTATATTACATACTCGTAAATAATAATAAGTTAAGGCCAAACAAGGGACACGTATGCTATAGCACAAACAGGATATTCATGACAACTAATGCACAAAAATAATAAATTTGGCGCCTAGGTCAACATTAATAAGGAAATATTGACTGTAGATTCTGATAATTACAAAATCTTTATATCGGAGTATGTAGGGGGGCGCTTCAAAACATCATAGCATTTATTATATATGACCAAATGTATCAAATCAGGCATCTGCAGTCTCATTCAGAAATCATTACTCTTTTAGAAAAAAAAAAAAAAAAAATATTACATAATTGTTTCATAGCGATCTTCGTCTTAATCTGCGCTGAAACATTTTGTTGAACATTGCAAATCAATAACCTACTTTGGCGCGTCGTAGAGCGGAAACTATTGGTCGCAGACAAAAATGTAGTGTCCTGTACATATTTCATTTGAATTTTTTTCGATAGCACTTACCACAACGGCGCTATTTCCCGAAAAGCATCGCGACGCAGAGTTTTCATCCCTCCACTCCCCGAGGCCGCAAACTTAGGTGTAGTATCAGGGGACCCATGTCTACCATCCCACCAAATTTCATTTCTTTCCCGACCTTTTGCGAATAAACCCCCTTATTCTTTACCCACCGCTTGGACTATGTAGTCCCAATAGCCTATTTATATTCTCCTATTATGTATGCAACATTATAATCTTGTACCCCAAAGAAATGTAAATCATTATTTTTTAGGGAATGTTTTTCAAGGATTCCAACACATTGGCCTATTATAATGTTACTCCAGGCGCTGTTATCCAATTGCAGATCAAGGAAAGAGGTGGAAGGAAAAAATAAATATTTTATTATGCATAGTTTAATTTTTCAAGTGTTGTGTAAACAAAATAAACAAATAGTGCAACTGTGTCTAAATGTTTTTATATTTATCCTATTAACAATCTATTCCTTATTTCCTGTATTTCTGTTATTGTGAACACAATTATTTTATTCATAGCAGGTCAAGCTGGAACATACATGTTAATGTATCAAAGATGTCTTATTAAAACTCAAATGTCATCCATTTTCAATGAACAAATTTGACCAATCACAACTATCATTATTATCAGATGTAATTTTAGAACAAAAATATTTGCCATCCCTATTGTCTGCATTGTAAACTTGAAAAGATTCTTTAAAGTCTTCAATAATAGGTTTCAAATCTTGATAAACAGATTCCCTTTTGGTGTAATCCAAATTGAAATTGGCATATTTTAAAAACACACCTGGTTCAAATAAATGAGGTCTGATGGTAAAATAATCTTCTAAAAACTGTAAAACTGAGCTAAAAGTTTTCAAACTGTTAAAAATTTGTCTCTTTCTCCTTGGGAGAACTTTTTCTAACATGAAAACTAAATGATGATGAAAAACTTGAAAGGATAAGTTATAAGGCTTTTCTTTAATCAAATTAGTTGGATTATTTGTTTCTTTTTCATAGTTCTCCTGTGTTAATGTACTATTGTAACAAATATTCAACCAATTTTGAACACAATCCAATGTTGTAATTGAACTGCCTGTGAATAAAGTTGGGTTAGTCAATATTCCATTTGCTACCATAATTCCTTTACATCCCGTGTAGTCTTTTAGCTCAAAACATTCATTGAGATTTGTTACGCCTCCATTGGCTATTATGGGTATATCACAATTTTCACTTACTGCTTTTAAAGCATCTCTATTAACTTCTCCTACGATTTGGGTTGAAGTACGACCATGTAGTGTTAGAAAACTGACATCACATTTTTCTAGTTGTTTGCATAGTTCCACTGTTTTATTGTCTTCATTTAGAATTCTTATTTTTACACTTACAGTGAAGGGTTTGGATATGCGATTTCTGCATTGCCTGCAAAAAATGTAACTAACTTTAACCTTAGGAAGGTAAGAGTATTTATGGATTTATTAAGAATTAACATTAGAAAGTTAGCTGTGCAAGGTTTTAGTTAAAATAAATGGGAAAAGAGTGGTTAAAACACTGAGAGAAACAAAGCAAACCATTATTTCTTAATAATATTGCTACCAATAAGAAACTATTTCAAATTATTGTTTAACTCCATGGTTTCTGGGAATAAGTCATTTTGGGTCAAAAGGAGTTATAGGCCAAACAAGATAAGTGAATTTGGATGACACAAGTAGATTTCACCTTAAAGTGGCAAATCAATATTAGGAACAAAAGGTAAGAGATAAAGCTGGATGGAAAATCAGTTCTTCAGAAAAAATGCTGTATTTGAAATAAAATAGTGTTTACCAACCCCATTCTTGGCAACAGGAGTTACATTTTACTTTAGGCAGTTATGGAAATTCAATCTCACTGTTCATAATTGCAACATCAACTAGGCGTTTTGTTATATCTGGCTATGAGAATAGCTTGCAGGGGTGGTAATCAAGTCGCATCATGTTTAAAAAACTTTATGGAGAATCGTCCTCCAGAAGTCGAAACCCTAACTCTGATAACTATGTATTTTACTGTTTTAAAAGATCATCGATCAGAAATTTTTAATTCCAGTATGCACAGTTGGAGTGTGATGGAGACCATGAGCTTATAGAAAAGAAAATATAACTATTTTGTTCATGGTATTCTACTATTTTATACATTTATATAAAAGTTACAATAGTAAAAATAATATAAAAATTACGATAATAAAAATATAATAATCTTAGAAATTATCGCATGTGAGAAAAAATATAAGTTACAATGTATATCTAATTCCGTTATTCCAAAAGGGATAAGTCGATATAATTTGAAATTTTTATGACCTCATACCTATTTAAAATCAGCACTGCAACAATCAATTCTCCTGAAAAGTAACAAATTTGGACTCGTCCCATTATTTCCCGAAACCATCGAACTTTTAGAGACTAACATCACATTCCATAATATCAATTTGGTTTTAATGAAAACTGACAATTGTATGTATAAAGGGTGCAGGTATGTGCATGTTCCTAATTTGTTAATTGAATAAAATAAATAGATTTGGAGGAAGAAGGAAAGTACAAATTGTTGCCCAGTAAAACAGGAGAGAGTCATATCTAAGTGGAAGAATAGATATACATGATAACGAGGGCAATTTAGTAAATAAAAATAATGAAGAATTCAAGGACTTTCATATAAAGCTTTCAACATTTACAAAATGTTATCTTTAACATTTTATAAAATTTTTAGATTGTATTTTTTTACCTGACCATATCATATACCAATTGAGGATTTTTTAACATCTCACATCCAAGTTCCTGTTCTCTAGCCCACCGTTGGGGGCATCCACAATTTAGATCCACTCCGTTACAATAAGGAGAAGCTAAATGTGCTGCGCCTACAAATTCGTGAACTGTATTTGCTGCAAATTGAATAACTAACGGCGTATCTACAAAATTTGTCGTAAATTCGTTGGTCCTGGCTTTTTCACTTTGACAAAACGAATCGGCTAGAATCATTGGAGTAAAGTTTAAATCGCAGTTGTAGAGCTTTACCAAATTTCTGAATTGTAGTTTGCTATATCGCACCATGGGGGCACATATTTTGACTAAATCTTTTTCTCGGAATATATCGAGAATATTTACGTTTGATTCTTTTATAAAAGCCATTGAACATAATAGGTATAAATAATATGCGTAAAATGTAAAATTCAAAATACAATCTTAAATTATATTGAGGTTATGTCAGATTATGTTATAAAATTTAAAATTAAAAACAGGCAACCAGTATTACGTTCCATAATAATATGTTGCGTTTATATCCAGGGGCTTCGCATACACCAAAATTTAAAAATGGATTTGAATCTTACTTGTTCTAGTCTTAGAGTCAATAATGTGCAGATTTGAGACTTATTTTTTTATGGCTGGTATGTACCTCTCAAAAACTTGACTTATTTTAACGTTTTCATTATGTTCATTCATACAAGAAATATTAAACTCTCAATCAATTTCGGTGGCCATTTTTTCTCTTCAACATTTTGAAGTAGTTCGTGAGGAGGCATGTGTGCGCGACTTATTTTTGTATTGCTAGTTTTTGGTTTATTTTTAAGTTTTTGGTATGTTTTTCACATAATTCACTTTCTCCACTATTTTCGCTGGGCCATTTTCTTCCTCCAACGTTTTAAAGTAGTGCGTGAGTGGACACGCGCATGACTAATTTTCAAAAAGTGGACGATTGTACCAAGCAAAATAAAATTGATACCTTTTCATTAAATTAATGTCCATTAAAAATATTGGGCCGTTTTTCGTGTCCAACGAAAACTAATGAATAAAAAAATTAATGGTTTAAATTTTAAATAATAAAAACGCAATAACTTGACAAAGTTTTCGTCAAATTTAATGTTAGGTAATCAGGGGTTTTTGAGGTCGCTGAAAACGAATTTTATTGTTTTAGGATTTTTAAATTTTCACCATTATGTGATATTCAATGTGCCGGTTCATAAATTGGGCCATCTTGTATTAAAATATTAGTAAAATTCGTTTTTGAAATTAATCAATAAAAATATTCTATTAACATTGTTTTTTATAATATTAAACAAGACAATTTAGACCTTAAACATTGCTAGTAAATATTTTTAAATTCTATGAGTTAATTCATTCTTAGCGACCTCAAAATCTGGTTAAAAATAGTTTGTCGTTATTTCGTTTATATAAAACCATTATTTATTTTTTTTAATACTTTATTTTCGTTAGACACTAAAAACAGACCAATATTCTCATCGGACTCTATTCAGTGAAGAGCTATCATGTTCATCTTGCTCTGACAATTAAGTCACGCGTATGCCTACTTACGCATCATATATTACCTAAAACGTTGGAGAGAAAAAATGACCCAGCGAAATTGCCTGGTGGAGGAGGAGGAGCCAAATTTTATAAAATATCCCACATAAGATCAATGTTCTATGAATATACTGCTACGGGGTGTGCTATTAACCCCGTCAGCGTAGCCACTAACTACCAGAAAGGGTTGGAGGAGAACACAGAAAATTAAGAACACTTACAAAAAAACCAATTATATTTTCCACTATCAAAAATATAGATATAATAAAATAAGAAGAATCTACTCACATTCTTTTGAGGGCACCCTTTGTTCACTGATTAGACACAACCTAACTTTTTATCTAATTTAACTTAACCCCTAGGCCGACGCCCCAAGCCAGCAAGCCAGTATCCATTCTTTTTGTCGCATTCCGCACGGTGTTTTCAATATTGACTAATTGTTTAGATAATAATAAACTGCTGATAATTAAAATATTTTGTTAGATGGATTTTATAATATTTTAATTTATTTATTTAGATATTTATTAATTATTTTATAACGTAACAATACTAAGAACATACTGTTTATGTTCTTTTTAGTATGTCCTTTCTAGAATGTTCTTAGAAAATACCTAGTATATACTTTAAAAGTATATTCTAGAAAGTACCTATATATTGAGTACGTGCTATGAAAGTATATTCCAAAAGGTATATACTGAGTATCTGCCTTAAAAGTATATTCCAAAAAGTATATACTGAGCACGTACCATAACGGGACATTCTTAGAAGATACTAAAAGTCATATACCCAGTATGTACCTCATATTCTGAGAATGTTCGAAATGCTTGCAGCTAAAAAATTAACACCAAATACATGTAGAAACACGTTTATATTGTGATGTTTGTTTACTTTAAAACAACAGTTTATTAATTAATAATTTATTTAAACACTTATTTATAACACTACTATTCTAATTTATATATATTTCGAATGTTTTGAACTGTTCACTATTTATATTCACCACTGTCTATCTACTAATTACTATTTATCTTCACTGTCCATATAACAACTGAATCTGATGGCTCGTCCACCAATTTATATACAAATATAAAAAAATGGCGAATGTTCTAGTAAGTTCACATATTCTCTCCAATACACTAGAAACATTATCTCGTTCTTTCTCGAACATCATCGAAATAACCTCCACCATAGTCGTCCCATAGGTTTGGTCTTAAGGGGTTTAATTATGTATAATAAGCGGACAAGTTGAGCCTCAAAGGCCAAATAAGACAGAGAGGGACTTGTAGGGTTAGAGCATGACTGAATAATGAAATGGCTCACATAACATTGCCCCCTCCTTAAGAGATAGTTCCTTCTGGAACTCTTACGAAACTAAACTGGAATGGTGGTATCTGCAACTGAATCCTCTTTTACAATTTCCAGTTGCATGGAAGTAACAAGGGACTGTCTTCGTTGTAACCTGGGCACTGGGCGAATGGCTGCAGACCAGTATTGGGACTCCGGTATCTTGAAAGATTACTTCCACCATGTTCCTAATGATCCTCCAATCCAGCTGATTTCCTTCTATCTTTGGCATGGCTAGTTTCTGTACATTGGACTCCAGTACATGCTCCCTCAGACTGAGTAATGCTTTCCATACATCCTGATAGGTGGATCGATCTCGGAAGGTGTTCTTCGTTATCAAATAGAAAAGGTAGCGCGATTCGTCTTGAAGTTTCAAGGCTTTTCCAGGGGCTGGTCACTGACGTTGAAGTTCTAGCAGTTGACCAAACTTCTTACGGAACACATATGCCAGTCCTCGCGCGTCGTTGATGCTGGCGGAAGTGCTATGGACCAGCGAGTAGTCTTTCGGAAGCGAGAGCAGATCTTGTTGTTGCTCGGTCGTAACCACAATATATCCCCTATAGTAGCGCATCTCACTTGTTAAAGAGTTGGCACTAAGTTTGCAGCGCAAGAATGCGTCTGTGTCTGGCCGCTCAACTAACACGATATGGCGGTAAATTCAAATATAATTTAAAGGCGAAATTTAAATTTCCCGCCAAAATTGTAAATTTTCAGCCGCGGAATGGCGGGAATTTTTAAATATATTCATTCGGCAATAATTATTGAGAAGTATATTGCATGTTCGATTAAACGAGCTGTAAATCCAGGCGCTATTTTTATTTTGATAGCTAAAAATAATACTAATTCTTTTATTATTAGCTATTACAATAAGAGCAGCATTTGGATTAACAACACATTTAAAAGAACATGTAATATACTTTTCAATTTTACCTAAATCACTTATTTTTTACCTATAGAGGTTAGATCTGAAAAAAAATTGGCTCTGGTAAAAAAATCAAAAAATTGTATAAAGTATTTTATTTGAAAAATTATAAAACTTATTTAATATATTTTAAAGACGAAGATAACTCTAGCCATATCCATTTTACTGAAAAAAAAAGAAACTATTAAATGAAATCATTTAGTTATTACGAGATGTTTGTGATAATACAGTGGCAGCTATCGAATGTTGTACAATACGTTTTGCTAATGTCCAAGTAAAAACTACAAAGAGTTAGCATTAGTGGGAGACGGAATAGAATACTATGAACGTAGCCAGCTGGCTACGTGGGGATGCATCACACCGTGTGCCTGTTCATATTAAGGCGGGTACAGATCTGAGCACGTACGCGTATGAGGCAAACCGAGTACGCATGAGCATGTAGATGTGAACGAGCTTCCGAGGCGCGGCAAATTGCACCGTGCGGCCTCGCCCCGATCCGTTTGTTGGCGGTACATCAAAGAGAGGCAATGCGCAGTACGTGCTCAGTCTGGACGGGGAATTTGTACCGAATAGATTATAGCGAGTATTTAAGGTTTATTTTGCATGAAGTGGAGACAGAAAAAGGTTTTGCTTCTCTGGATGTATATAATCAGCGAGATATTTTATGGAGAGCAAGACAAAATAATAAAACAGGCACTCAACTACCATACCACCATTTTTTTTCAATTATACGAGTGTTCTGGGTGTACGGTTGCGTGCTCGCGAATTTACTGGGTCGGTGGCGAACAGCGCCTCGTGCGTCCACCATTCGTGTATACAAAATGCGTCGCACGAGGCATTCGGTTCGGCCTCGGCTTGCCTCATACGCGTACGTGCTCAGATCTGTACCCGCCTTTACACAGCACACAAGGCAACATTCATATTATTCGTTTCCTGATCGAACTAATGCGCTAACTCTTTAGTTTTATTTTCGATTCTAGCCAAGCGTATTGGAAAGTGTTCATTAGCCGATACTGTATATAAATGCTAAAATCAATAAGTGAAATAAAAAAATTTAGTTTAGATGGACATCTACTTCAAAAAAAGTAAATTATTATACTTGAATTTTAAAGGCTGTTTCCACTGGAAAACTATTATCTAGGGCTTGGATGACAGCCATAGGACTCCCTCCTTGAATCGTGTCCATAGGAAAGCATAAGATCATAGTTAAATTATAATATTAAGAGGGTAGGTATTAACTGAAAAAATATGAAAAATTATTACAAACTTACCTCAAAATTGGCACCTACATTAAAAGAAGGGAAAACGGAAACATAAAATTGTTATACTTGAATTTTAAAGGCTTTTCCCACTGGAACAGTATTATCTAGGGCGCAGACCCTTGGATGACAGCCATAGATCCCTCCTTGATTCCTCTTTTTCTGAGTTTGTTGTACGTTTTGTTTCCCATATTAAATAAGAAAGCACTTAATACAACAACAAATCACAATAAATATCGCTGAAACCAAATTAATATTAAATTTCGTAGAAGAAAAAATTATCACTTGTCAACACTGACATTTCACGCTTCACTTATAAAAACTCAACGCTAAAGAATGAAAGATGATTCGAAATAGGAATTATTAACTGGTATCTCTTTCTTTTATAAGTATCTAAACAAAGAGAAGGAGTGGGAGTGAGTAACGCTCCGATCAGATTGTTTTGAATTCGTCGTCAACCAATGAACGTGCCGATGTCAAAAATCAATAACGATACTAGCGCCATGAGACCTGTGTCTGGCCGCAGCGTAACTCAAAGCCATTTCTTGAATCCCAGTTACATTACTATAGGGGATATATTGTGGTCGTAACACCATATCTGGCTTTTCCAGTACCTCCATATGCACCCATAAACTCTTCAAAGACAAGGTCTGGTGTTTCTTGAATTTGTTTTACTTCTTCTTCGTGGTCACCCTCAAATGGCGCCAGCCTGTTTTGATGCACTACCTTCGGTTTACCGTTTGCGATCTTGCTTATACGGTAAATTACATCATTTATTTTATTCTTGATGGTTTGAAACCACTTTTGACATATATTTGACAATGGTCTTATTCATTCGCTCTACCATTCCATCGGATTGTGGGTGCAATGCTGTGGTTCTGGTTTTCTTCATGCCTAGCCTGTCACAGATTCCACGGAAAAGTTGACTTTCAAAATTTCTGCCTTGGTCACTGTGGATCTCCAAGGGCACTCCAAATCGACAGATAAACTCTTTTATCAATACATCTGCAACAGTTACGGCCTCTTGATTTGGAATGGCATAGACTTCCACCCACTTTGTAAAATAATCCATAACCACCAAAATGTATTTATTACGATCCTCGGTCGCGTGGAATGGTCCAGCAATATCTAAGGCGATCCTCTCAAATGGGCTACCAACGTTGTATTGCTTCATGGGTGCCTTCCTTTTTCGTTGAGGTCCATTACTCATAGCACAGGTGGTACATTTCTTACACCAGTCCTTTACATCATCGGAACTGTTCATCCAGTAAAACCTTTCCCGAACTCTCTGAAGGGTTTTCCTAATACCGAGATATCCTCC
Organism: Psylliodes chrysocephalus; assembly: GCA_927349885.1. Lineage (NCBI taxonomy): Eukaryota > Metazoa > Arthropoda > Insecta > Coleoptera > Chrysomelidae > Psylliodes > Psylliodes chrysocephalus. Next base: position 94,110,182 of record OV651813.1, read on the forward strand.
TGATGGACTGTCGTGTAACTGACGGAGTACTTCAGCTACTATACTTCTTGGAATGACCAAATGTCTTCTGTTCTCGGAACCATCATCATTTTCAATTACTCGCTTTAATAAGCCATCTTCCAGGATAAAGGAGTTCCACTGAGCCAAATACGACTTAAGTACTGGAGAGAGATTAGATACTTCTTGCCAAGTAGGTCGACGATTTTCTTCTTTCCATTGTCGCATCTTCTTTAAAACGGTATCATTCTCTTGTTCTTCCCTAATTTTAGCAGGGGCCCACTAATCGTTGACTACAGTTGTTCTTAGTAGCCCACTTTCTTTGGATTCCGCTTTGTTGCAGTGGGAGCACTCTGCTGGACATGGTCTTCTAGAGAGAGAATCGGCATTTCTGTGACTTATTCCGGCTCGATGTTCGATCTTAAAGTCGTATTCTTGAAGTCGTTCAATCCATCTGGCGATTTGACCCTCTGGGTTCTTAAATTGCATTAACCACTTAAGGGCTGCATGGTCGGTCCGGATTAAAAATTTCCTTCCGTACAGATATTGGTAGAAGTGTTCCACGCACTTTACAACTGCCAGGAGTTCTCTTCTTGTGACGTAGTAATTTCGTTCAGGTTTCGAAAGCACTTTACTAAAATAACTTAGTACTCTTTCTTTCCCTTCCTGAATCTGTGAAAGCACTCCTCCAATTCCCACATTACTAGCATCAGTATCCAGGATAAATTCTCTTTCTGGTAGCGGGTAGCCTAATATTGGCGCTGTTGTTAAATGCTTCTTTAAAGTTTCGAAGGCAGTTTGGCAGTCTTCGTCCCAGCAGAATTCTCTTGCTTCTTCTGTAAGTCGCGTTAGTGGTTTAGCAATATCTGCAAACTTCTTTATGAATCTTCGGTAGTACGTACAAAGCCCAAGAAAACTTCTTATTTGGTGTTTGTCCTTTGGTTGTGGCCACTCTTTGATAAAAGCGACTTTTTCTTTATCTACAGCCACGCCATCCTTACTGACTACATGACCCAGGTAATTGACTTTATTTTGGAATAGCTGGCATTTCTTGGGGTTTAGCATCAGTTGGGCAGCTTGAAGTCTTTTAAGAACATCTTCTAAGTTCTTAAGATGTTCATCAAATGTTTTCCCCAAGACTATTATGTCGTCTAAATAAACCAGGCATGTTTTCCAGGATAACCCTCTCAATACATTTTCAATAAGTCTTTCAAATGTCGCGGGGGCATTACATAGTCCAAATGGCATGACATTGTATTGCCACAGTCCAGATCCGATGGTAAAAGCTGTCTTTTCTTTGTCTACTGGGTCCATTTCCACCTGCCAGTATCGAGATTTCAAGTCTAAGGTAGAGAATAGTTTACTTCCGGCCAATGTGTCCAAGGTATCGTCGATACGAGGCATAGGATAACTGTCTTTTTTGGTAACATTGTTCAACTGACGGTAATCCACACAGAACCTCGTAGTTCCATCCTTTTTTGTACCAGGACTACCGGAGAGACCCACGGGCTGGTAGAAGGTTCTATTACCCTGTCTTCCTTCATTTCCTAAACAATCCTTTCAGCCTCCTCTCTCTTGGCCTTTGGTAATCTTCGAGCTGATTGACGAATCGGCCTGGCATCACCAGTGTCAATTTTGTGTTTTACAACAGAAGTTCTTCCTGTTTTTCCTTCTTTTGGTACAAAAATGTCACGATATCGTCGAAGAAAATCCTTTATTTTCTTTTTCTCTAATGGATTCAGAGATTGACCAGCAACTGCAATCATTTGCTCGAATTTGTCGTTGGAATTATCAGAAGTTGTTGTCTGACGAATTATGGAAGTTACTGGTACACAAGTTCCGATTCTGGTCTCTTTCTTGATGGTAATCGGGTGATCATTAACGTTTATGAGACGGACTGGAATTTCTTTAGCAGTCGTGACCAATCCCTTTCCGATCAGAATGCCTCGTCCAACCTCTACATCGTTGTTCCAAGGTTCCATCATGACAGGTATTCCTTCTTCCATAGTTTCTTGAAGCCGTGTTACTATAACGGTTTCACTTCTACCGGGTACCACCTTATCCTCCTGTACAGCAACTGGCACACTACTGTCCCCATATGGATGTAGGAATACCTCTTCGGCACCAACTTTGATCACTCTGTTTTTAAAGTCCAATTGGAAACCATGTAAGTTCATTACATCCATTCCAAGAATAACATCTTTTTCGATATCAGCGACAATAACAGTGTGAATGAACTTTTGTGTACCAATTCCCAATTGAACCTGGATTTCCCCATGGATGTTGGCACTTTCACCTGTGGCAGTCCGTAGTCGCAATCTTGTTGGTAGAAGTTTCTTACGGTTATTTATAGTTGTTGGTCGTATAATAGTCCTAGTTGCTCCAGTATCCACCAACAGTGTATACTTTTTGCCATTTACTTCGCCGTCTACGTATACACTAACATCGCGACATTTCAAAGAGGCTATCAGTATGAGAGGGTCTTTGGAACGGTTTCGGGTCGAAGCTGCCCCCTCTAGGCTGACCCGCTCTAGTTTTCCTGCGGCGTGTTGTCTTGATTTGTTGGGACCCTAGGGCGTTTGCACGAACTGCGTACATGTCCCAGTTCTCCGCAATTCCAGCACCTGATAGTCTTCGTCTTTATCTTTCTGTCAGTAAGGCTCTTCATCATATTCACCAGTTGATCGAGTTTACCTTCCTCTTCTTCCTCTTTTAAGGTCCTCACTTTATTGTATCCACCAGAGGCCTGTGTAGCTGCCTCATATTCAAGGGCAGCGGACAAGACATCGACCAATGTTTTGTGACGGGCTAGACGAAGTGTTCTTTGCATCTCGTGGTCACGAAGTCCATCAATAAAAGTTTGAACTGCCAAACATTCCATCATGTTTTCCGGAACTAATGGATAAGCAAATCGCACCAACCTGGCAATATCTACTTCATACTCCTGAAGAGTCTCGTCTCGTTATTGTTTACGATTCCTCAACTGTGACTGGTACAAATGCTCCAAGTGTTCGTGGCCATATCGCATATTTAGTCTCTTTTTGTATTGTTCGAAATCATCTATTTCTTCCACGGGTATAGTCTGAAGGACATCCAAAGCGTCTCCTCGAAGAGCGATGGTCAGATTTATTGCCTTCTCTCGTTCAGACCACTCGTTTGCTCTGGCGGCTGTTTCAAACTGCTTAAGGTAGTTCGTCCATGACATCTTCCCGTCAAAAGTTGGGGCTTTAACACGAGGAGGGTTTACAGTTCCTTCCAATTTCAATTTCGACTCCACCTCATGGCACTTTATTTCACCGTTCTTGGTTTGGTCTACGTGTTCCATTTCTTCTATCTTCTTTTCCATTTTTTTATTTTCTCCTCAACGGAAGACATTATTTTCTCCTCAACGGAAGAAATCTTATCCTCCATAGAAGAAATTTCGTTTTTCATGGAAGACACCTTTTCTTCTAAGGAAGAAATATCACTTTTTATAGAAGAAACTTCTGAAGAAACTTTATTTTCCAATGAGGAAATATTAGAAGAAATATCGGTTTTCATAGAAGTCATTTTACATTCCACATCAGCAGAAATTTCACCTTTTAGAGAAGACATTTTGTTTTCCAAGTCGGCAGAAATTTCGTCTTTTAAAGAAGATATATCAGAAGAAACTTTAGTTTCTAAAGAAGAGATTTCATCTTTTAAAGACGACATTTCGGAAGAAAATTAAAGAAATAATAGCAGAAGATGCATCATCCGAAAATAGAAACGTTTCCGGATCCAATCCTTCACTTTCTAGTGCTTCCTTAAGACGTTCTGCCAGTTCTGCTTTCTTCCCTGTCGTCTCCAACTCGCGATCTTCTAACTCCCGACGTAGCTCGGTCACTTTTAAATCACACAGTCTTTTAGCCATTATTGTCCACTATTTATTTACACTATTTCACTTCTCGACACCAATGTGATGTTTGTTTACTTTAAAACAACAGTTTATTAATTAATAATTTATTTAAACATTTATAACACTACTATTCTAATTTATATATATTTCGAATGTTTTTAAACTGTTCACTATTTATATTCACCCCTGTGTATCTACTAATTACTATTTATCTTCACTGTCCATATAACAACTGAACTTGATGGCTCGTCCACCAATTTATATACAAATTTAAAACTATGGCGAATGTTCTAGTAAGTTCACATATTCTCTCCAATACACTAGAAACATTATCTCGTTCTTTCTCGAACATCATCGAAATAACCTCCACCATAGTCGTCCTATAGGTTTGGTCTTAAGAAGTTTAATTAGGTATAATAAGCGGACAAGTTGAGCCTCAAAGGTCAAATAAGACAGAGAGGGACTTGTAGGGTTAGAGCATGACTGAATAATGAAATGGCTCACATAACAATATACATATCTATATGAATTTTTCCCAGATACCGATCTGATAATTCGCTAGCAAACGCACTAATGTTGAGTGTTCAGGCCAAACATTCACAACCTTAATAAAAGAGAAGGAGAAGAAGAATAACATGACCTACAACTTAGATAATATAATAGCAGATAGGCCACCACTGCATAAAGTTATACAATACTAATGTCGCTATCATATAATCAGTATCTCTCTTTCTAATGAAGGCTTTCTCACTCGTTTTAGAATTCTCAGCAGTAGCGTACCGTAAAACAATTTCACTGGGTCATTTTTAATGCGAAAATGTTGACCAAGTAGAATATAAAATAAAATGTTTTAAAAGGTAGGTAGGTGCATTTTTAATGAAGTGAAAACAAAATATGACTTTTTTGTTATGAATACAATATTAATATTAAAAAAAAACCAAAAAAGGTTGACAGCTGTGTGCACGTAGTTTAGATTCAAAAAGGAAAAACTTGTATTTCGTGCAAAACTTTTTTATTAATGCAAAGCGCTTTCGGCTTATTTGCCATCATCAGTGCTCATCTACAAAAATTGTGGATGTAAACTTACAATTTAAAAAGATTTAAAAAATTTATAAAATCTGAATTAGACTTTTAAGTCAAAAGTTAAAATAGTATATATACAATTGTTTGAACGAATTAAAAATTACAAGAAACAGACAAAGTGACAAAAAACCTGGTATTGGGAATAGTGAGTGTGGGATAAGCCCCTACAAATCAAATCTGATCTCCAAAAGCAAGTTAGCTTGTGTGGAATTAAGGAATCATGCCACCCTCACTATTCACAAAATTGAAAAAAGGTTAACAAATTAATTAAAATTTAAAGAAATTTACAATTAGAGGGTGACTGTGGAATATATATTTAAATTTGAATCTATAATGCAATATTTGATATGAAGAAAGTAAAACGCAGAAGGCCAAAGTAAAAAAAACTGAAGGTTTTTTTTTAATATGTTTTATATACATTATAATTATGAAAAAGTCTACCCACTGTCCACAACGTATCCAACAAGTTCCTGGTCATCCTCACTCCCAAAATTATAAATTTCGGGATGTTTACACCTTGCTAAATCATAATTTTATTAATATTAATATTTCCAAATTTAAATTTATCTCATTTTGGTTCAAGTTGTTTAACCGTTTCCACATGACAGTGGTGACAAGCGACACTTGAAGACTTTGACTTGTCAAATGTCAACAGAAGGAGGTGCGTTCACCTCAGTGTGGAACATGTTTCTCCGAGTGTGATTCGAGTGATTGGAGGTTGACGGAGATCAAAATTTGTTATTGAATTTAAAGATTTAATTTATTGTAATTTAAATTTAAATAAATGTTTAATATGAAAGATATTATTATTTTGATGTCAGGACAAAACAAAACTACAGTATGGTAGAACTAGCTGCAAAATACAAAAGACTATCCATCAAGAAGGCCCTGATTGACATCGACATCTGGTTCCTACACAGATGTATAAAAGAACAGGTTGTACCCAACTTTGCTAAAATTAAAATATCTAAAAATGTCAAAGCTCAGGACAAACTTAATCTAGAAATTAAAATAATTAAAAGTAACATTTGTAAACATCATGCTAAATTAAATTTCATAGACTGTCAACTAAAAGTAATTTATGACCAAAATTCTAATAATAATTCATTTTTATCAAGCCAAACATTTTTCAACTCCATGAGTGATTCGATCAAGATTGAGAGAAAGTTGAAATTTAACAGAATTACCAATAAACTTAACAAACTGATTAAAGATAAAAAAGATTCAGATCTCAATAAAATACGACAAAACAACAATCAATTTTCTAAATTCAAATTTTTTGATAGAGTTAAAAACCTTTCGAATATTCATTTTGATGAGGAGATGGCTCTCTTGAGCTTAGGGTTGAAACACTCGTTACATGGACACCACACTGAGAGGGATTTGCTGGGGTTGTCTATCGAGCTGGATTCCATTATTGAATACTTACCTTCAATCTTTAATAAACATTTAATCAGAAAGGATATTTTTCATAAACTTTATGCCTACAAAAAACAGCTAAACAAACATCAAAACTCACAAGTCCATCACCAACAAAAACTTTTAAAAAACATCAAAACTAAGATAGCCAACAACAAATTAATCATATCGAAAGCTGATAAAGGCAACTGTTTGGTAATTCTCAATCAAGTTGACTATTTAAATAAAGTAAACACCTTTTTGACAGAAAATAACTTTAATTCTTTGACTAATAACCCTTTCAACACTTTCATTAGAAGAACTAAAGCTTTACTTAAATTAAACAAAGATTTTTTAGCAGAATTTCAAGCCTCAAATTGTATGGTACCATCCAATCCAATCATGCCTCGCTTGTACGGACTTCCAAAGATCCACAAGACAGACATACCCATTAGGCCAGTTGTAAGTTTCATCAACACTCCAGTTGCAAAAATCACCACTTTTATCTGCAACTTAATTCATGATCTCACACAATTCAAACCAGCCAACTCGGTAAGTAATAGCTTAGAATTTTGTAATAAAATCAAAAACTTCAACATCCCTGACAACTGCACCATGGTTTCTTTCGATGTCAGCAACCTGTATACCTCAGTCCCAAGGTTTGAGACCATGCCTTTGGTTCGGGAGGTTCTGAGAAGTTCAAACGTCTCTGTCAATAACACAAATATCATTCTTCAATTTTTAAACTTGTGCTTATCACAAAATTTCTTTACTTTTAACAATATCACCTACGAACAACCGGATGGCCTTGCCATGGGATGTGGCCTATCTCCTTTAATCGCTGATATCTTTATGAATCATTTAGAAACTAGTTACATTATTCCACAACATAAAAATATTTTAATCTACCACAGATACGTCGATGACATTTTTTGCTTAATAAATGGTAACGCCAACACGGCTTCTAATATTCTAAACTCAATTAACACTATTCATCCTAATATAAAATTCACTCTGGAAGCCGAAAAAGAATGTTGTTTGAACTTTTTGGACCTTTCTGTCTATAGACAGGGTAACAAATTCGAATTTAGCATATATAGAAAACCCACCCAAACAGACCACGTGATACACTATTCCTCAAATCACCCCTACCAACATAAAATGTCTGCTTTCTATTGCTATATTCATAGACTTCTTTCAATTCCTCTAAATAAAATTAATTATCTTCAAGAATTAAATATACTTAAACAAATTGCATTTAACAACGGGTATGACCCGGACATAATTCAATCTCTAATCACCAAAATTAAGTTCAAGAAAATTCAAAAATTAGCCTACCCCAATTTAAGTCACATTAATAATTTTTACATATCAATCCCCTTCTGGGAAAATAACTTAGCTAAGAGCATTTCAAAAATTTTTGCTAACAATGTAGATAACATCAAAGTATCTTTTAAATCAATTAATAAACTAGACTCCCATCTAGTCAACACAAAAGACAAAACGAATTTGTTAGATAAGAGTGGAGTATACAGGTTGCAATGCAGCGATTGCGATGCCAGTTATATAGGCAGAACGTGTAGATCTCTGGGAGTCCGGATAGGCGAGCACATCAAGAAGCCGGACACATCTGCATTCGGACATCACTTAAGGTTCAATCAACATAATTTCAGCCCAACAAAAAACTCCAAATTATTTGTTAACTTAAACTCAAAAAATTTCAATCTATTAGATTTTCATGAAGATGTTGAAATTACTCTCGAAAGAGACAACAATATACTCTGTCTCAACACTCAAGTGAACCTTAACAGAAATTTCATACCACTCCATAGACAACTCAGTTAACCCTCTATGATGATGTAGGTCCGAGTCACCCATCACAAGCCTTCGAGAGCCACCCCCTCCTAAACTCGATTTCACCCATCAGAGCCTACCTTTGGGACCATGGTACTCCTTTGTTTAAAACTTTTTTGTTCTCTATTTTGTCTCTTTTAACCATGAGTACGCTTGTTGAGTGATTTAGTAATTTTTAGGACTAAACATCAGATTCACCTTCAGGGACCGCGGGTTCAGTTGTGCCATCTTGGGTTCTCTGAAAGAATGTTCTGCAGAGCCCGGGCTGACACATCTGAATCACGCGAGTGACATTTTTGTTTTGTCTTGACATCAAAATAATAATATCTTTTATATTAAACATTTATCTAAATTTAACTAACAATAAATTAAATCTTTAAATTCAATAACAAATTTTGTTTGTTTGTCTGTTTAAAACTTTTTTGTTCTCTATTTTGTCTCTTTTAACCATGAGTACGTTTGTTGAGTGATTTAGTAATTTTTAGGACTAAACATCAGATTCACCTTTAGGGACCGCGGGTTCAGTTGTGCCATCTTGGGTTCTCTGAAAGAATGTTCTGCAGAGCCCGGGTTGACACATCTGAATCACGCGAGTGACAGTTTTGTTTTGTCCTGACATCAAAATAATAATATCTTTCATATTAAACATTTATTTAAATTTAAATTACAATAAATTAAATCTTTAAATTCAATAACAAATTTTGATCTCCGTCAACCTCCAATCACTCGAATCACACTCGGAGAAACATGTTCCACACTGAGGTGAACGCACCTCCTTCTGTTGACATTTGACAAGTCAAAGTCTTCAAGTGTCGCTTGTCACCACTGTCATGTGGAAACGGTTAAACAACTTGAACCAAAATGAGATAAATTTAAATTTGGAAATATTAATATTAATAAAATTATGATTTAGCAAGGTGTAAACATCCCGAAATTTATAATTTTGGGAGTGAGGATGACCAGGAACTTGTTGGATACGTTGTGGACAGTAGGTAGACTTTTTCATAATTATAATGTATATAAAACATATTAAAAAAAAAACCTTCAGTTTTTTTACTTTGGCCTTCTGCGTTTTACTTTCTTCATATCAAATATTGCATTATAGATTCAAATTTAAATATATATTCCACAGTCACCCTCTAATTGTAAATTTCTTTAAATTTTAATTAATTTGTTAACCTTTTTTCAATTTTGTGAATAGTGAGGGTGGCATGATTCCTTAATTCCACACAAGCTAACTTGCTTTTGGAGATCAGATTTGATTTGTAGGGGCTTATCCCACACTCACTATTCCCAATACCAGGTTTTTTGTCACTTTGTCTGTTTCTTGTAATTTTTAATTCGTTCAAACAATTGTATATATACTATTTTAACTTTTGACTTAAAAGTCTAATTCAGATTTTATAAATTTTTTAAATCTTTTTAAATTGTAAGTTTACATCCACAATTTTTGTAGATGAGCACTGATGATGGCAAATAAGCCGAAAGCGCTTTGCATTAATAAAAAAGTTTTGCACGAAATACAAGTTTTTCCTTTTTGGACAATATTAATAATAATTACTTTTAACACCACAACACGAACAAATTTAAATTAAACACTGGAATAATTGTCTGAGAAAAGCTTTGCCAAACTGACAAATACAAATAAAGAGATAGAGATATTAATCTGTTTCTCTCTTTACTACTTACTTACTCTGAGACCTACAATTCCTATAAATTTGTTTGATCCACATACTTTGATTTTCTTTTACTATACGGAGAATGGTCGCACTGCGCAGCTTTCTGAGTGCCTTTTAAAAGGAGATAGAAAACTCCACCATTTTGAACCCTTATTACGTGTTGCCTACATCGTGGCGCAATATTTTTAATAGGTGCGTTTTAATCATCCACTTCTGCTTCGGAATTGTCGGTTTTCTTGTTTTAATCTGACAGGTTAAAACGACTAAACCGACAATTCCGGAAGCAGTAGCGGATGATTAAAACGCACCTGATATTTTGCTTGCTGCTGTCAGTGTCAGTGAATATTATTTTTGAAGTCACAGTTTATTGCTAAAGAATCAGTTAGCTCACTCGGACCAGTTGAAAGTTCCAAAATAACATCAACTCCAGGGATACAAATTCAGGATACGCAGAAGACTGCTGTTTTATTATAGGCGGTTGTCATATATTGTATTATCCGAGTTGCACAGTGTATAAACTGAAACATTGAGATCAAAAGTGCCGACGCAGAGTGAGCGATCTGATTCTTTAGCTGTAAACTGTGTTACAGGGTTCAAAATGGCCGCGCCCTATGTTGGGCATGTCGGACCTCTCTCTTGCCTCGTATAGTAATCAAAGTATGTGGTGTCGGACCTCTCTCTTGTCTCGTATAGTAATCAAAGTATGTGGTTTGATCCAATGAACTGGAGTGGGGTAGAATGCCTATCAATAGGCTTCAGATGCGACTCTATGAGCGAAAACAGGTTATTTTTCATCTCACTCGGGAGTATTTATAACAACCATTTTCTATTTCACTTTGTTATTGTCTGATCCACCAGCTTGTGGAGTCCCACAATAGATCTGAAAAGGTCGCGGTGGACACGGACACATAATGTCAAACTCCTTTAAAATCTAATATTTAAGCTACCCTTATTTTTGACAGAAGCGTCGTGATATGCCATTCATATTTTGGTAAGCCTTTTTTGTACAATTAGCTATCGCATCATAATTTTTACGTAAAAGTCTTCAGTATTCTAAGAAATTCATGTATTTGTTTAATTGGGCATTTAGAAGCAAATTGATATGAAAATATTGTTTATTATTCGCACTTATAAGGAGCCTGTATAATAATTGCAAATGGTTACAACGTTGCCAACTGTCAGTTAAAATGTTGAATATTGCATAAAACCATGGAAGTGACTCTTCTTTTGAAATATCAGGATACAATTTCAAGACAAAATAATGAAAACGATAAACCCCCGTGGATTATGGAGGAACATAATAATGATCCCATATGCGCAGGGTACTGCCTAAATATAACCAATGGGTTTCGAATTGTAAACAATTTTACTGCAGGTAAATATACTAAATACTTATGGTATCTAATACCGACCAATTTAAAATGAGTTGTTTACATGTAGTAATTATTAAGGTAGTTCACGCGCGACAGTCGTACACAAAAATATCGCCAATAGTTTGAGATTCTCAATGCTGAAAAATGTTATTTTTGTAGGATACTGAACACAACACATGTAAGCTTATGTACGGATACGTTATTATTTCAAGTAAAATTCATCCGGCAACGTCACAAATATAGGAATAGTGCGATATCAAGTGTATACCTATAGAAATTTTGTGACTTTCTCATACTAATTTTAAGGTTCTGTTTTGGTTCAAACAGAAGCGTCGATTCCAGTTCTCAAATACAGTAGACAAATTAATTTTTCAAGAACACTTTACGAGGTTATACCAACCTCTTAGCTGATCGAATGTAATTCAGTGATTCTGAACTAACAATGTTGCCAAGTTGTAATCATTGTACCCCACTACGCGTCGACTGCTTTAAACATATTTTTCTTTTAAAAATCTGTCTTTTTACCAAAACGGTCAAAAAATTCAACGTTTTTTTAGAAAATTGTATAACTTTTTATTTACATTACATTAGTTTTTAAAAAATATAGTAAGAACCATTTTCGAAATATCTTAAAATAAATGCATTGCTTATGTACATGACAGGCTTCAAAACTGTTAATTATGCACAATTTCATTGTTAATATCCCGTTTCACAGACGGTCAAAAAAAAATTTTTTTTACTTAGGTACGTAAAAGACATTTTCTTTAACCTTATATTTTAATTTTATTGAATTCCTAAGAAAAGCCGTCTTGCGCATGAACTACTTTAAATATTATTTAAAAAAAAATGAAAATAAATCTTGAAGCTTATTTTTAATTATACCTAATATGTACCTATTTATTGTAGGTTTTTACTTGCATTTAAATTTTTAAAAAATAGCCATATATCCAAATAAAACCATTATAAATAAGGGATTCTTATTATAGGTATTTAAAAATATCAGAAAATGTCAATCGACGCTACCCATTTTAGTCACACCACTTCATGCATTGTCAGAATTGTTAAAATAAAGAACAAACACAATGCCATTATTTCTTCTGTTCCCTTTAACTTGTGTACGGCAAAATTTTGCTACAGTACTTTGTAAATAATAAAGTTCAATAATCTCCGTAATTAGGGAGAGTATTATTATTATTTGTGTATAACTATTTTTGGTTGATAAATAAAATGCTTTAATTGGTCTTTATTTTATTTCATAAAGGAAGGTATGTAGTCAGAAATATGTATAATATTCTTGCTTCACTTATAAAAACGGGTTCTTCACAATATTTTTCTACTTTCTTTTCTCCTTCATCAGTCAAGCTTTATAGTAGGTATATTTACTCAAAATGTATACAAATTATTTAAAGTACAAAATTAATAATCCTATAAAATTGAGTAAATAATATACAATATGACAAGCCTGTGCATGGTCTATGTAGTATTACAATACTGTGAAAAACTATTCTTACATTGAAAGTTAAAAATATACGCTATAAAACAATATTTTTAAAATCATGTCCATCCGCTTTCATCTAGCATTTTATAGTAATTAACAATATATAACCCCTTCCATACGGAACGGCACTGCTAAGTTCTCCGTTTGTATACCTTTCCTCTCTCCCCGTCTAGATAATCATTAAACCCATTACTTCCACAGGTAAGGCGTATCTATCCTAATACATGATCGAATGCGAGATGCGATGGCGAATATGGCGATGCCTTGTTGTTGTTGTGCGCTGTGTGCTGGTCCGGTAGCCGGCAGATCGCTGTTCTCTAACCCTTGAGTCGATCGAGTCGACTCTTTGAAATTTTCAACAAGAGAGAGATAGCGAGTATGTAATTTCTTAATATCATAGAGAGACAGACGCAAAACATAAAATTGAGCTGAATATCGACCATTAACGACCTTAGCCGACGATAGTTCTTCTTCTTTCTTAGGTTTTTATGGGCTCAATCCTTCAGGATTATTTACCCAGGTTATGTTTTTTGTAGAATGAAATTTCATGAAAAAGCTGCACCCTCGCGCGTCTGACCATATAGTCATCACTTTTTCACTACACTTGATATTTAATAAAATATGTATTTGAAACTTTGGCATAGAATGTACCAAAATATTTGGTAATACTTTAAAAGTCGGATGGTCAATTTAAAACTTTATATTTTATGAAAATTGGACTCCCGATTCCGAGACCACCATTTCAATGTTGACACGTCGGTGTGAGAATCGGAAGTCCGCCGACGATAGTTATCGTAAAGAAATAAACGTCTTCTTCTTTTTCTTGAATAAAATTTGTTATTTTGGCATTTACCACAGTATTGTTGTGAGCTAGCTTTATACCAATGACTAGTAATTTCCACATACTTTGATTTTCTTTTACTATACGGAGAATGGTCGCACTGCGCAGCTTTCTGAGTGCCTTTTAAAAGGAGATAGAAAACTCCGCCATTTTGAACCCTTATTACGTGTTGCCTACATCTTGGCGCAATATTTTTAATAGGTGCGTTTTAATCATCCGCTTCTGCTTCGGAATTGTCGGTTTTCTTGTTTTAATCTGACAGGTTAAAACGACTAAACCGACAATTCCGAAAGCAGAAGCGGATGATTAAAACGCACCTGATATTTGTCTTGCTGCTGTCAGTGTCAGTGAATATTATTTTTGAAGTCACAGTTTATTGCTAAAGAATCAGTTAGCTCACTCGGACCAGTTGAAAGTTCCAAAATAACATCCACTCCAGGGATACAAATTCAGGATACGCAGAAGACTGCTGTTTTATTATAGGTGGTTATCATATATTGTATTATCCGAGTTGCACAGTGTATAAACTGAAACATTGAGATCCAAAGTGCCGACGCAGAGTGAGCGATCTGATTCTTTAGCTGTAAACTGTGTCACAGGGTTCAAAATGGCCGCGCCCTATGTTGGGCGTGTCGGACCTCTCTCTTGCCTCGTATAGTAATCAAAGTATGTGAGTAATTTCACTTAAAATTACCTCAAAACGAAAAAGGTTTGTTATTTTTATATAATTTGCTATAATAAATATATTCAAAATAGATTTATAATTCATCGATATTATTTTTTTTTAACTTTTATCGTTGCTGGGCACTTACTGGGCCTTTAAGTGGAAATACATTTCCAGAATTACTAACTTTTGTCGGTAAAAGGCCATCACTATATAATTTGAGAGGCTCATTAACGTCGATTTTACATTCGGCCATTGCCAATTTACAGGGCGTTGTTATGTATTAAACTACTGTACTAACTTTTGCCGTTAATGGGCCACTAGTAGTTAAATAGATAAAGACCCTTTACCGCTGGATATTCATTCGGCCATTACTGGATTACGTTTATCGTCATTTTGCCAGTTTTGCCAGCAACGGCCCGAACCTTTGCCCTCGTTACAATGTTTGGTGGGTAATTAACAAAAATATATTTAAACTTTCACTAAACATAATAATCATTTATGTAACTCTTGTTTTTGTTAGTGGAATGTCATGTACAATTTTTAATGTTTTATGTTCAACCAAAATATTTAAAATATCCCATTATGTACACTTAATTTATATATGCATCAAGTTTGTTGATTTTTTTTATTTTTTAGGTTTAATGAAGATCCAATGGAATCAAGCAAATGAAACTCAAGCCAGTGATTTAATAAAATATTGGTTGTTTAAGGCCAAAGAAAGAATTTGTAATAAAAATAAGAATAAGTATGAATTTTCGGAAATAAAGATTTAAAAAATGGTCACGTACACTTATACTTTAATGTTCAATATTAATTAAACATCCTGTATTAGGGTGTCTAGTATATGCCTAGCATAGAACGTACCATAAAATTAAAGTAGCTACTTATTGCATACTGTACACATATTTCTTTGATTTAATTTTCACTTTGCTCCTGAAAATTTTCACTGTTTTCTTTTTGCTAGTATTTTTACAATTTTCAACACAGCAACTCAGGTTGCTTATTGTACTGTTTTTAACAAATTTTTTGAAAAACGAAAAGTAAAATGTATACGGGTGTATTTGATATGCCAAAATTACAAAATATCGCCCTAAAATGCACGAATTATTAACAGCTAGCGCTGGTATCGCTTTTGCTTCCCCTACCATGACTTCGCACTGAGCGAACAGCTAGTTGCCCTTGATTTTTCTTCTCCAAGTGTAAGGAATCTCAATCTTGCTAGACCTTCGCAGTAGCACAGTAGGTGTTCTGCCGTTCTGCCACAAGGTCTCTTCTGTACTAGTACTAGAGAGAAGTACTTCTATCTAAAAGTACACGCGCGTAGGAAGCATATTGTTATAACGTAAAAAAATAACAACAAACAAAATTTTGAAAATGTATTTAGGTTATTTTGTTTATTATAGTTTGAATATTCGGTAAATAATTTAAAATATAGCATTTTAAATTTTAAGGTATATTATGTAATTCAAGAAAATTGGAATTTTCGTCAATTTTGGATTTAAAAAAATTCATAACAATTAAAGGGTTGAAGATACGATGATGGACGTAAGGACTTTTTTTATTCGAAATATCCTAAAGAATATAAAAAAAATAATTCGTTGCAAAAATGCATTTTTTCTGGCTTAATTAATTTTTCGTTGTTTAAACCATAACATCAACAAATATCGAGTGTCATCTTACACTTTTATAATCAGGAAAGCCTTCCGGACAATTAAAAAAAAAAATTACGAATTAAAAAATTTTTGCAAACGAATGCGCCACTATGCCCTGCACTATCTCGTTTGATATAGGAACATGAACCCTTAAAGAACTTAGTTACCGAGATAGTTTTAAATAAAAATTAAAAAAATTTGCTATAAATCAAAAACGTATTTACATATTTTTTCAAATTTGATCTATCAAGATTCTGTCAAATAACGACCTATTAAAAATTTGTAAAGTGATTAGAATTTAGAAATATTGAGTCGTTACAAATTATCTAAGTCATACAGACTTCTGTTTAGAAACAAATTTCTGCAACAGTTCTTTTTAGCTCAGTAAATGTTCTTACTTTTTTCACCAACAATAAACAGAATTTAAAAAAATAATAACAAGAAAAGATTTTATTCCAGTGGCTTCCAATTCCAATAAAAATGGAAGGAACAAATTATCATTACCCTTAATAGCTCACCAGTGGTTAAATATCACTTTCTTAAAGAGCATATTAGTCACCAAATTTGAAAAACTATTTAAAATAATTTTTGATTCGTGGCAAATTTTTAAGAATCTATGTGGTTGTATCAAAATTCATTAATTAACGAGAGCTCTCTGGGGTAGAGCATTGTCGGTCGAATATACCAGTGGTGGCTAAAAAGTCGATCGCGAGGCCAGTTTTGGTCGATCGTCGATCGCTCGCAATGTTTGGGGTGAAATTACGTGTACCATGGATTTTGAAGCGATTGTAGAAGACAAAACTTTCTAGCAATAGTTTAAATGCATTCTGTGAATTTGGCAAGGTCATAAATTCCTAGATTTCTGACAACCTGACTCACTCAGCATAATACATTTTGAGTTATGTGTGTGTGTATTTTTCCTCCCACATAAAATTTTATAATTCCCACAACAATTTTTCTCACTTGTTTTTTTTTTTTTTTTTTTTAAATTTGGTGTAATCGGCGTCGACTACTACGGCCATTAGCCTCGTGTTCTATGTAGGCTTTGTTACTGTTTCCAGGCGCCACTTAAGGAAGAGCACTGTTAATTAGAACCCAACAGTGAATGGTCGAGTGGGGAATCCTACCAAGGCATCAGAATTAATTTTAAATAATTAAATTAAATGAAAAAATCCCGGCCAACGGTGGGATTCGATCCTGGGACCTTTCGATCTCAAAGTCATGACTCTAACCACTGAGCCAACCCAGTTCTTGATTAAAAAAATATACATTTTGTTTTATAAAAATGTATTTAAACTTGAAAATAACAGAATAAACAACAGTAAAATAAATGTACTTACCTAATCTGGTAAAAAAATAGTAAAATAAAAACACTCTTAGGTAAAAAAAGTTGTAAAATAAAAAAACTTATACATTGCAGTTGATACAAAAATTAAATTGGATTTTAAGTTAGTCAAAATCTATCTTGAAAAAGTGCCACAAAATCGATTATTTTAGGTACCGCATGTACGGGATGCTGCTATCAAAAGTTGGGTCTGAAATTTTATTTTCTTCATGGACTTATATCCCGAAAACAATGAAATATTTAAAAAATTAAAAATAGCTTTGAACATATATTTTACTTATCTACCCATACCTCGCTGGAATACACCTTATACTGAAACACAGTGTATAAACAAAGTATGCATTTCACATCCCTTCTTCCCCCTTAGACTACGTCTATTACAACAAGCCGATCGTGATTCACTTTTAAGTTAAACAGTAGATCTTATATACAGAAAAGTTGGCCACCCTTGGAATATACTAACGTCCTGTACCTATATATTTTTATTTTCAAAACACCCTGTACCAATATATTTTTATTTTCAAAAGTTTATATTGAATTTGTTAGTACTTTTTGTGTTTACTTGTAATTACTAAAAATATATACGAAGGAAGGTATAGACAGATATAGGTATGTTGTGGTCTAAATATTGGAAATATTCCAAAAGAAATGCATAATTACTGCGAACGACAAATATTTTTACGACAGTTTTTCGGATATTTTTAACAAAGCAGGTTTTGATGTGTGCCTGTTTTTAAGAGCCATAGTAAATTTCGGCACTAAAATAAAACAGACTTAAAAACAAAAGATCTTTTGGATCATAATATAGGTTCAGGGTATCCCACTATAAAGTCACCCATTTTAACAGTATAAGGGGTCTATTCTCTAACAATTCCTTTATATTTAACGGCCTTTAAAAATATTGGCGGCCTTTAAAAATATTGGCGGCCTTTAAAAGTATATTTGTATTCGTTAATTTACTTCTGTCATTATTTAAACATTTCTTTAAGATAGTCCTCTAATGTATTTTAAAGAACCGTTTAAATAGTGACCGAATTAAAGAAGAAAATATTTTTAAAGGCCGTTAAATATAAAGGAATTTTTACAGAATAGACCCCTAAGGGGTCTATTCTGTAACATTTCCTTTATATTTTAACGGCCGTTAAGATATTGGCGGCCTTTAAAAATATTTTCGTATTCACTAACTTACTTCTGTCATTATTTAAACGGATTCCTTTAAAATAGTCCTCTAATAACAATTTTGAAGGATGTTAAAATTCGCCTTTAATTTTTAACGGAACCGATAATGATGTTTTATGACATAATTGGAGAAATTTTGATTGAAGAGTTACTGGAAAATAAAGAAAATTATAATAAAGTACAAAACATTTATAATGTAGATACATCTATTACATTTAATATTTCAGAACCGAATTTCGATTACATCAAAGGTTATGTGACAGAGAGCCGTGTGTTCCTTGTTTACTCCTTGCCCTTAGTGTGAAGTCTAGCGCTGGCCATATAGAGAAACGCACAGCTTCGAGGAACTACCAGAAAAAGGGGTACATGGCCGTTGAGTCATAGAGAGGGAATTCACGGACATTCGAGATCGTCTAGAAACGACTGATACAGAGCTGGCTGGCTTTGTATAAATAGCGCGAGTTTGCCGATAGGAGAAAGATTTAATTTAAGTGTTGGACAAAAAAGATAAATTGTAATAAATAAATCCCAGCTAGCACATAACGTTGCCAAGCCTTTCGGCGATGTTGCACTAAGGGAACGTAATAACATTACTATACAACGTAAATGCAACGTTCATGAGAAGTTGTTGAGGAAAATCAAAACCTCGCAAAACTTCTATTTGTTATTTACCTAGTTAAACTACCTGTTACGTTAACACTAAATTGTAAATGAAGTGTTTTAAATAAACTGTTAATAAATTAAACAAACGTTACAGTCAATTAAGGGGGTCCTTTCGCCACCAATGTTAAATAAAAAATATTAGATTATGACTAAAATTAATTTTTTTCTATTAGTTGAAGTCCTTAATTATCTAATAGTGAACTTTTAACTATACCTTACCGTGCAAATTTTTGAGAATTTTTTTTTTAAATGTAAGTATTTGTATAGTGTCTTACGAGAAAGTAAGACTTCAACAACAATTTTCGAATTATAATTAAGTATACTATTATTTATTGATTAGACAGAGTAAAAAAAAACTAAAAATAAGGTTTTTGAAATATTTAGGTTTTGTTTTTTACAATAAAATATATAGGTTACCGTGGAATTTATTGAGAAATTAATATTAAAAAATAACTAGGTTACTTGATTTTTTGCTTGCCGGTGCCTGAAAGACAAAATTTTTTCACACATCGTTTTCAAATACTCTAAAGTAACTTATATCAAAAATTCCTGTATTTCCTCCAAAATTTTGATTTAAAGGTCTATTTAATTGGACTATTAGAGAAAACTATACGTCGATATTAGGCTGTTAAAATAAGTTATTTTATAGTGGTACACACTTTGTAATTCATAGTAGATATAGGTAGGTACAGAGTGGTCCAGTGTATAACGCCAGGATTTTACCACCTCATAGTTTATGGAAAAATAAAGGTAGTTTGTCCAATAAAACATTGTCAATTTTGTTTCCTTTTTGATGTGCAGTTAATTAAATTTTTTTTTATTAATATTTAAGAAGGATTTTGACTAATTTTAATAAAATTTTCACTGTTTGTTGACAAGATTACGGACATGATACAGATGATCCAGTTATTCTATAGGCATGCTCATAGTGCATTTAGATTAGTTTTTGGTACAAAAAATATCACACAGCAGATTTTTTGAATTTTTCATATTTTTTTTTTTAATAAACTCTAATAACTAAAAATACAACATTTTGTTATCTAAGTGAAGTTTTTTTGTATCCTGATTTTCGAGGAAAAAATTAAAACTAACAATTTTGCACGTCTTTGAATACCTGAATCCTCTACATTGTGACGAAGTACTTAATTTTCCTTTAGATTAGTAGTTCAAAATATGTACAGGGTGTTCGATAAGTACGGTACATAACTTCAGAAGCTTATTCTGGAGCTAAAATAAAGGTATTTTTGTCATACACTATGTCTCAAAAATGCTTCGTTACGGAAATACAGGGTGTGAAAATTTTATAAAAAAAATACAATTTTTTAAATATTTCCAAAACCACTTGAGATATTTTAATTAAATTTTTGCAGTTTTTGAGAGTTAGCAACGTTGCGTGTTTTACTGTAAATACAGTGGCGTGCGGACAAGGTGATAGCTGAAAAATATGGAAATAAAAACGTGTTACGCCGCTGTTCTTTTTCAATATTTAGTTTTTTGATTGTTCGATTTGGAAGAAAAAAGGTCCCTTGACTTTTTTCAAAAGAATAATTATAGAGCCATTTTTATTTTTTTTAATATTTAACTACAAATAACAATCATAAATAATCACTTATAACAAAGAATCGAAGCAAATGTTGAAAATGGCCACCTTCTGATAAAACGCATGATTCCAATCGTCTCCTCATTGATTGTCTTACTCTTTCAAAAACTCCTGAAGTATTTCTTATGGTATTACAACTTTGAATTATTCGATTTCTTAAATATTTTCAATCAATACAGGTGTCTCATACACGAGTGATTTAAGGTGACCCCAAAAATAAAAGTCCTAGGGATTAAGATCGGGACTGCGAGGTGGCAAGCTTGAAGACCTCCACGTCCAATCCAGCGATTAGGAAAAGTGTTGTGGAGGTATTGACGAGCAAAAAGGCTAAAATGGGCTGGTGAACTATCGTGCATAAATCATAAATCTCCTCTTACTTGCAGAGGCACTTTTTCCGCAGACAATTTAGTTCTTCGTGTAAAAACTGAGTATACGAATCACCATTCAGTCGAGGGGGTAGAAAGTATGGTCCAATAAGATGGTTATCAATAATCCCTATCCATACATTTAGTGAAAATGTTTGCTGAAAGCGACTTTCTCTTATTTCATGAGGATTCTCTTCAGCCCATAAATGTTCATTATGAAAATTAATAATTTCTTAAGTGGTTTTGGAAATATTTAAAAAATTGTATTTTTTTTTTATGAAACTTTCACACCCTGTATTTCCGTAACGAAGCATTTTTGAGACATAGTGTATATGACAAAAATACCTTTATTTTAGCTCCAGAATACGAAGTTATGTACCGTACTTATCGAACACCTTGTATATCTAATGTATCTGAGACACCAAAAATGTTTGCCGAATTTAGTAAAATTATACTGAGAAATAAAAAAAAATTATAGCCATTATTAATTTTTGAATTTTCAACTTTAACACTGTATTTCGGAAACTAGTAAGATTTTATCTAAGAATGTTTCGTTTAATCGTCTTATTTTTAATCAGAGATTCTAAAGTTATTCTTTGTACCGTTTCCCTCTATGTAAGTGTATTAAATCTTATTATCTCTGGAGTCTATATAGTTAATCTATGTCTCAACCTTTTGGAGGTATAAGTCGGAAGAATAAAGAAATTATTTTATTTTCTTTCTTCGTATCCGTAGAAATCTTCTTCATCATTAATCATCATCCCATTTAATTTGACATTGACAGATAAATTGGCAACAGTGGTTAAAAATATAGTAATTTTTGTCGTATTATTGATATCGTTATCACTCATCATTATCGGTTTTCGTTGACCACCCTGTTCAATTAAATGTAACAAACCTATGATGTGCGCGCCAACCCGTTTTTCCCATCATTATTGGAACGTTGTCAAACTAATTTCTTAAAAGTACTAACGCCAAACAAGATAAAACCGGTGCAAATATATATTTAGCACATTTACTAACTCTTCATTAAAAAAGCCACACACGCGAATCTCGCACGAACTTTACGGACGCACGAGACGGACAAAAATCGAGCTTTACAAATAATAATTATAATTACACAATTGTGGAATCGGGACTTGTTCGCGCCGCGTATTTTTTTTGTTGAAAACTTTGGCGCGATCGGTTGAGAATTTTCGTGCATTGTTTTTTTTCAATTTTAATGTGAAGTGATGATCAAATCTGCCAGCAAAGATGTGAAGGCTGCCGTTGCTTGGGCCGGATCAGACATTCTAGTGAAATTTTTTACTCCTCATCCTGATTACGATCATCAAGGCCATGGTCAGTGAGTTCAGCATGTAAGCATTTATAATGCATCTTTTTTTATTTATTGACGAATGTACCTAATTTTCTATATATTTTTTATGATTAGTCTTACCTATATAAAAAATAATCGACTAGCATATTTCAGAAATGCAAAATTACAGGAACATTTAAAAATTAAAATATTTTTAAGTTTTGAACAAAATTGTATTTATTTCCATGAATTCATATGCCACGTGACGCTGCTTTCAACCAATAGAATTGACTTAATTTTGTGATTAATAAGAAGTGACAATTTCACTCATAAGTAAAAACACAATTTGTTAACGAAAAATTCATAGTTTGTTCTCAGCTAAATAGGAAGGAAGAAGAAACAGAAATACAAGTGGATAAAAAGAGAGGATAGATTACGTTACCATGGTAACCATTTTCATTTGTTATTTGTTTAGTTTGAAACTTTTAAATGTCAAATGTAGGTTTTATATTTAAAAAAGAATTATTTCATATGTCGAGGCAAAGGTTAAAAAACTGAAGATGCATGCCATGGCTCTCTCTAGAGATAAACATTATTGGAATCGATGAACCTTTAAAAAAAAGCTGAAAAGGCCCTTGTATCAGTGCTCGCAATTCAGAAATGCTATAATATTGATATTCAAATTAAATAATAGCATTTTACGTAACAATCATGTAATAACCATTACATGAGAGTTGCATACGCTATTTTTTCTACACCCGATAAATAATCAAGAACTATAAATATTATATTTGTATTGAACACAATAATAGTAATTACTCGTATTTCTATGAAAAATTCTACAAAATTGTAATTAATGGTATTACCTCGGGTATTGGTATTTCCATAGATTTTTTGGGCAAAATATTTTGTACTGCATTTTCTGCTTTCTCCGATATATGTGGAGGAGTCGATGGTAAGTCTTCTATATCGCTGATATTAGACATTTTGATAATATAATTATCGAAGTATAGCTATCTACGAAAATTTAATACGTACTGATTTTGACAACTAAAACAATTACATAGGAACCTAGAACAAACGTCAAATGCACAGCATGCTTGATTGAAAAATTATGGGTTTCTATTGATTAAAAATTTGTATCGTTATGAAAAATATGTATCATAATGGGTATCATTATAAAACGAATTATGGGCATATAAGTGCATTATTATAATACAAGTGTAGAAAAAATCACTTAATTTGTCAGAAAATGACTTTATAGGTCGAAAGCGTTTGCAAGCTTATCAATTTTAACTATTTATGAAATCAGTTGCGAAATGTCTTATTTTATGTAACGAGTGAATATTTGCGCGACGAGCAGAACGAGGTCTCGCAACATGAGCGAGTTACATAAAATAGCTTTCCGTAACGTGTTACATGCAATATTTTTCTAATTTTAACTGATTGCGTTTTGGTTAAAAATTACTGACATTTAGAAAACCAATATTACTTTCTTGTATTGTTAGTTGTATCTGCATAATTTTATTGACAATTAAAACCACAATTAGAACGTCATTATTAATTATTTAATCTCAACGACTTTATATTATTTATTAAAGTTATTTAGTTTTCTAAAAGTGAATTATTTTGCCGTGTATTGTGTTTTAATTATTTTGTGCCGATTTGGACGGGAAAATAATTACCAAAACAACATTACCAGGTTGTAAGTTTAACCAAATTATATTTTTATGAATCAACCTGCCTTTCTTTGATATATACTTTCAATAATAACGTATATTATTGATTTTAAAACCAAAAAAGGTTTATTTTTGTTTTATTTTTGCAATTGGTGTGTAATGAATTTTTAGAAACCAGTTTCATAATGATCAACATTATGCAACTGGTTGCGTAAAAAAATCATTTTGATACTTGCTGCGATTATAAAAACTGTCACTTTATATGTCAAAATTAAAAAAAATCCTGTAGTCGACAGGGTTTATCTTTTATACTTAAAATATTTTGGTTTATTTTAGATATTTTGCCAGAATTTAACCGGTCAATTAGGTAGCGGTCAATTGAAGACTCTATGTGCCTACACAAACAATTTATTTATTTCAGAAACAAATAGACATGAACTTAATAACATGTTTCTATAAACACAACATAAATAGAAATCGCTGCTACAATGTTTCTATCAAAGGTCATAGAAGAATAAAAATGATCAGAAATATAGTGCAAACCGCTAAAGGCACTTTGGTCGGGGCTTTTAAAAATACCTCAAGAAGTGCCTTCGGATTGTACGTTAAATAAAAGACAATGTTTTTCTGAAGAACCGGTATAAACTTGGCAGCTAAAAGCTAGCGGCCAATTTCTCAAAGACGCCCGAAAGATCAGTAGCGTCTTTAAAAAAGGTTGAAACTTTAAAAATCGGTATACAAGTAAAAATAATAACTATAAACAATTTGAGACAAGTCTTATTTCCTTGAGAGGGGTCTAAGTGTAGCCGCCCTTTTTGAAATATTGGAAAAAATCTATTTGCTACAGAAGAGAAACAGTTAACACTTTAAAATTCGGTATAAAACTAGATAATAATATTAGAAATATTTTAAGACTAGTCTGATTTCCTTATGAGTGGTCAAAGTTGATTTAATGGGGTAGCAGCCCTTTTTGAAATATTGGAAAAAATCTATTTGCTACAGAAGAGAAACAGTTAACACTTTAAAATTCGGTATAAAACTAGATAATA
Source organism: Psylliodes chrysocephalus (assembly GCA_927349885.1). Classification (NCBI taxonomy): domain Eukaryota; kingdom Metazoa; phylum Arthropoda; class Insecta; order Coleoptera; family Chrysomelidae; genus Psylliodes; species Psylliodes chrysocephalus. Next base: position 94,135,278 of record OV651813.1, read on the forward strand.
ATATTAGAAATATTTTAAGACTAGTCTGATTTCCTTATGAGTGGTCAAAGTTGATTTAATGGGGTAGCAGCCCTTTTTGAAATATTGGAAAAAGCTATTTAGTACAGAAGGAAAAAAGTTCACATTTTAAAAGTCAGTATACATCTAGATAATAATATAAAAAACAATTTGAGACTAGTCTGATTTCATTTTTGAAATATTGGGAGAAGCTATTTGGTACAGAACGGAAAAAGTTAACACTTTAAAAATCGTTATACAACTAGATAATAATATTAGAAACATTTTAAGACTAGTCTGATTTCCGTACAAGAAGTCTAAGTTGGTTTAATAATTTCAAAAGGGCTGCTACCCCTTTGAACCAACTTATACCCCTCCTAAAGAAATCAGACTAGTTTTAAAATATTTGTAATATTATTATCTAGTTGTATAGCGATTTTTAAATTAAAGTGTTAACTTTTTCCCTTCTGTACCAAATAGCTTTTTCCAATATTTCAAAAAAGGCTGCTACCCCATTAAACCAACTTAGACCCCTTATAAGGAAATCAGACTAGTCTTAAAATGTTGTCATTATGATTATCTAGTTGTATACCGATTTTTAAAGTTTTAACTTTTTTCTTTCTGTACCAAATAGCTTTTTCCAATATTTCAAAATGGGTTGCTACCCCATTAAATCAGCTTAGAGCCCTTGTAACGAAATCAGACTACACTTAAAATGTTTCTATTATTATTATCTAGTTGTATACCAATTTGTAAATTGTTAACTTTTTCCCATCTGTACCAAATAGCTTTTTTCAATAATTCAAAAAGGGCTGCTACCCTCTTTGAACCGTATTAGACCACCCCTTTCAAGGAAATAAGACTTGTTTCAAATCATTTATAGTTATTATTGTTTACATATGTACCGATTTTTAACTTTTTTAAAAACGCTACTAATCTTTCGGGCATCTTCGGGAAATTGGCCGCTAGCCTTTGGCGGCCAAGTTCACACCGCTTTCTGAAGGACCATGATTATCCGCACGAAAAGTTAATTGTCAGTCCCTGATTACTGCTGTTGAAACGGTGATTTTATTTGATTCAGTGAATATTGACTGTCTAAATATTCATTTAACAATAATTCATATAAAAGAACAAAGTTGATTAATATTCCAATTTTTCAATTTTAAACTCCTTTTTAATAGGTTAAAATGAGACAAGCCCTGGACTTGTACGAGATTTTTTTAAGTATAAATATTTGATATTTTTAGAAATCCCCTGTGTTAGCTTCTTTGGTAGTTTTATGCATAATATTTGAATTTGAAATTATTTTAAAAATCTGATGTGTCCAACACATGACTTGCCTATCTAGTTATTACAGGCTTTTTCCGGTTATTTTGTACAACCTATTGCAGCATCTCTATAAATGTTTAGAGGATAAACTAAATATATACATTGTCCACATACATCTACCGCGAAACATTTTTCTATAGATATTTAGCACTTTTCCTACAATTTTTCCAATACGGTCCATTTTAAAAAAATCATGTATGAACAAATATTATAGAGATCGATATCGCAAACAACTTTTATTTCAACAATTTTCATAAAAATCAGAATTTTGCACATTTTGTCAAATTTTTCGAATACGGACCATTTCAGGAAATTTTTACATAAAGCAAAAATTATAGATAATAATATTAGAAGTAACTTTTATTTGAACAATTTTTTTCTCCAAACATAAATAACAGATATATTCCATAAAATATAAAAACGGCCTCCCATAAAGTACCCCCCCAGATGTTCCGACTTTGTCCAAAATCTATTCAATTCACGTCAGGCCGAAATAAAACTTAAGTTAAAAATTTAATGTTTTTTTCTTTATCCGTTTTTGAGTTTTCTTCAAATTTCGAAATTTACACATTTTCTCAAATATCTCGAATACGGTCCATTTTAGAAAAATTATCAATATGATAAAAATTATAGAGAATTATATTACAAACAACTTTTGTTTGAACAATTTTTATAAAAAAAAATATTTTTTTACATATTGTCAAATTTCGCGAATACGGACCATTTTAGGAAAATTTTGTATATAACAAAAATTATAGATAATAAAATAAGAAGTAACTTTCATTTAAAGAATTTTCTTCCCCAAACATAAATAACAGATATATTCCATAAAAAATAAAAATGACCACCTATAAAGTACCCCCCCCCCAGATGTTCCGACTCTGCCCATAATCTAATCAGCTCATTAGACGCTGGAACAAAGCTTAAGTTTGAAATTTGGTGTTTTTCCGTGTATCGGTTCATGAGTTATGCGTTATACACACACACACACACACACACACACACACACACACACACACACACACACACACACACACACACACACACACACACACACACACACACACACACACACACACACACACACACACACACACACACACACACACACACACACACACACACACACACACACACACACACACACACACACACACACACACACACACACACACACACACACACACACACACACACACACACACACACACACACACACACACACACACACACACACACACACACACACACACACACACACACACACACACACACACACACACACACACACACACACACACACACACACACACACACACACACACACACACACACACACACACACACACAACACACACACACACACACACACACACACACACACACACACACACACACACACACACACACACACACACACACACACACACACACACACACACACACACACACACACACACACACACACACACACACACACACACACACACACACACACACACACACACACACACACACACACACACACACACACACACACACACACACACACACACACACACACACACACACACACACACACACACACACACACACACACACACACACACACACACACACACACACACACACACACACACACACACACACACACACACACACACACACACACACACACACACACACACACACACACACACACACACACACACACACACACACACACACACACACACACACACACACACACACACACACACACACACACACACACACACACACACACACACACACACACACACACACACACACACACACACACACACACACACACACACACACACACACACACACACACACACACACACACACACACACACACACACACACACACACACACACACACACACACACACACACACACACACACACACACACACACACACACACACACACACACACACACACACACACACACACACACACACACACACACACACACACACACACACACACACACACACACACACACACACACACACACACACACACACACACACACACACACACACACACACACACACACACACACACACACACACACACACACACACACACACACACACACACACACACACACACACACACACACACACACACACACACACACACACACACACACACACACACACACACACACACACACACACACACACACACACACACACACACACACACACACACACACACACACACACACACACAGACATCATCGCGAAAATAGTCAAAACGGATTCAGGAGACCTCAAAACGTAAAAATCCGTCGAAAACTCGAGGTCGAAAAAAATCATGATTCCTATACTTTCCTTATATCTGTATACAGATAGGAAAGTAAAAAACTATTCCCAAGTAAGCCATTTTTGATATTCTCTCTAGAACTGATCCTTGCATTGTGTACGAGGCAATTTTGTGAATTAAGAATTTTATTGAATGTAATTAGGTACCTTGAATTTGGAAAGATTAAAAAGTATTGTGTTTTCTAATTACCACTCCGAAATTGAGTTTAAGTCATTTTGAAGGTCTAGATAGTCATCTAGGGAGGATATTTTCTAAAAAAATTTAAAATCGTCAGCATATATGAGACAAGTCTCTTGTAGTACGTAAAGGGAGATCATTGATCAATATTAAGAAAAGTAGAGGCTCTAAATTGGAGTCATGAGGATTGTGTGAGATACTTTGCCAACAAAGATTAGTTTAGGATAAGACAAGAAATTTAGTAGGTGATCGCTAAGACCATAATAAACCCATGAATCTAGCTATGTAGAAAGGTGAACAAAAATATCTAATTTACATCATCGTCTCTTCGTCTTTTTTAGACCAATTTGGTGCGTCCCTGGGAATATAAATCTTCATTAAGTTTAATTAAATACCCCACAATTCATGCTATGTAACAAAATACGTAATTTTATAAGATCTACCCCCATTTTCTCCACCCCTGAGGTGGGTTGTTTTCTACCCCATTAAAATGGCTCTAACTAGATGAAAAATGAAATCTACCTAACAAATTCGAGAGACGCTAAAATGGTGGTTCCCACCTTATTGGGACTGAGGCCCACAAGGGTAAACTCGTAGCGTAACAAAAACGAGAAATGATTTAACTTGGAACGAAAGACCGAAAGCCGATAGAAGTATTAGAACGTTGAATTTTTTGGTTTGTGAAGCATTGGCACTAATTAGGTTAAACCATGTGATGATTTTCACAAGCCTTGATTTTTAAAACTATTCTATATCGCCTTTTGATTAGGGTTTCCAAACTTGTTTGAGCAATTTATCCAATAATAATTGGCCCCTTTACCTCTTAAGCCTGCTCATGTAAAATGTTTGGGCTCCTTACTTCGTCTATTTATATAATATTAATAAAGGGCACAAGGATGAATATTGCAACTATGTCAAAAAAAATAAATTGGCTTTCAGTTCAGAATTATGTTCAGTACATGACTGATATTTATTTATAAAATAAAAAAGACATACCTAGTACCATCGCATCAGATCTATTAGAAAAAATTCAATATAATTCGCAATATCATACAACTATAATACAAGAAGCCAATCTAACTTTCATGTACGGCAAGCTATCACTAAAAGTTCCCAAAATACAATTTTTATTAAAGGTTTAAAAAATTTAGTAGACTGCCTACAGAAATTAAAAAAAAAACAACAATAAATGAATTCAAATGTAACCTCAAACAATACTTGATAAATAAACAGAATGGATATACTTTCTTGTGATAATACTCTTTAAACCTGCCCTTTTTAAGTATTTCCCTTAATTTATTGTTATTTTACCCCTCGTTATACCCGCATTATTATAAATTATATCTGTTTTGAGATCATGGACTTTATTTTAAAAAATTACTTGATGTTATATTAATACTACTTACTATGTTTAAATTATTAATAGTTTTGCGACTATAGGTTATAGCAACTTATAGCCACAAAATTATTTTTGTGTTAAAGTAGATCCATAGAGAGCAATGTAATTTACAAAGGCCTTCTTTCAACATACAAATAAATGACAACTTTATAATTAAAATAAAAAACACAACAAAATACCTCGGTACCAAGGTAAGAAGATTCATTTTTAAATTTTATTTATTGAAGAAATTTATGACTAGAAGTTTACTAATTATTATTTACAATTCGCTGGTCGAATATGTAATCCAAAATCGTATAATAAAAATTTTCTACAAAAAACCAATATATCCTAAATCTCTTTTATATAATAAAAAAGTGCTTTGTATGAGAACATTATATTTTCTGTCTTGCTGTACCTTTATTTATGGAAAGCCTGCCTGAATTGAGATACACTACAAATGATTTGCAATAAATATCAAAAGAAGTATACATTTTTAAGTATTTTGACATTTAAGAGCCATTCACATATCACAGTTGACATCTTGATACTTGACAGGCACAGCCAAGCATTATTTTGATTTTTGCCAAATAAAATGGCCGGTTAATTATTCTATGGGGTTGCGACAGAGAGCCAGTAAATTTGATGAAGGTGTTTTTGTGGCTAGGGGCGAAATTTAAGTTAGCACCACCATAAAAAAGTCATTTTTAAGAAACTGCTTATATATTTTTCATAAATTGGCAGGCTTGGCGACTAATTTCGAATAAAAAATAGCGTCCAATATGGCTATGGTTGCAAGTGGGAAGGTTGCAACCCGCCTTAGAAATTTCACCTTTACTATCAACAGCTGTTGTTTGACAGGTCGTTACAGAATGTTTGCAATTTATGGAATGTTAAGAATGTTGACGTTAGAAATTATAATTGGAATTCCTAAAATTGTCACATAAGAAATGCGTATGCGGATTTTAAGAAAATTGATATTAAAGTAGTTAGGATGAACCGAAAATTCTGAAAATCAATAGGGTTCTAAGTTAGAAGTAATTATTCAAGAAAATCAAAACCGTAAGTCAATCAGAACTTTCGTTCTAGAGTTATTGTGCTGGCACACACAGACGACCAGAGGCATTTTTTTTTGCATTTTCGGAAACATGAAAAAAAAGTTTTTAAAAATGGGGATAATAAAATTTTTTCGTCTTCACGAATGCAATATTGAGGCCCCATAGGAAGAGCCTCAGTAATTTCGTTAATAGTAGTTTGTGCAACAAGAGTGGATATGGGTAATCCACTCGAATTATACAGTATATTGTTTCTACGACCCACTAACGAAAATTTACAAATTTAAAAGTTATTTTAGGTTACAAAATAACAAATTAAAAAAAAAAAATTATGAGATTTACTAATTTATAAAATAAAATAAACATAAAAAGATTTGATTTAATTTACTTAGTCCCCAGCCCAGATTTGAACCCTGGGCTCTAACGTGGAAGGCAGACGCGTCAATTTTGTGACAGATTGACATTCGATTTAATGGAAACCGCAAAAATATACCGGTTAGTGAATTGACATTTGAGTCACCATTTTCAGGTAACCGTGTTCCTAATTTTACCAATTTTTCAGGAATGTCAATCAGAGCGGTTAGTTTTGGACCGAGTAACGGACCATACCCTAAATCTTAAATCCAAACTTTCATTTAAAAAAAAGAAGAATTGTAAGCTCCAACATGCTTGACTTTTTCCATTACCTACAATGAAAAATGTTTTTTGATTACTTCATACTTTTGACGTGATAGCAGGGGCGGCTTCTGACCAAAATTTTGGGGGTTCACAGTAGCAGAATATAGATCCCGGTATAGATATAGGTAAAAAACTGTCAGTGTTTTAGAAAGTTTATAATATACCTTTCTATATTCTATATTCTGTCACTGTGAACCACCCCACGAGCCACCACTGCGTGATAGTGTAGCTTTTTTGTGGTATAACAGAAATTAATTATTCTATTTTCAATGTTATTACAGTTATAATTATCTCGCTACCCATGAGACAAAAAAAAAATAAAATTTATTGACCATATTTCTGCTCTACAGCTATTTTTCATGTAATGGAATTCTTCTTCAGAATTTAATCAAACTAATACTCCAGATAATATCGATTTGTTCTCATATGGACACAATGGAGACCTTGATACTGAATCAACCGTCCTCTAACCTTTATTTGTTCAAGGAAATAAAAAATGTGCCCTTGTTCGTTACGACTATAACGTGTCAACAATCTGTAAATCAGAAAGCATCTCCGAGATCGATATCTTGATAGGTGTGAATACACAAGGTGTACCTATCATGGAAATTATGGAAAGCTTTTCGTGAATAGGATATTTATTTTCTTAATTTCCATCTTATTTGAATTATAAATGAATAATATAGTCACACCGTGACTAAAAAAAGGAATAATAAAATAAAAAGGAAAAGTTTTTAAAACAAAAAATTACCCCGTGATGAATAGTGCAAGCAAGGATAAAAAATGGTTTGGCAAACTAGTTAAAGGTGTTGAAAAATTCGTGAACTTTTTGTTTTTCTTTGGTATATTTATTTTAATAGTTTTGAAGATTAGTAGTTGTGAAATAAAGATATAAATTTATTATAGCAGATTGCTGGTAAATAAAGTTCGTAAGGCATGCATAAGGAATCAAATGAAATGGCGGATGGGACCAAGTTATCCATCTCTAAGTTGAATGGAGAAAACTACTTCGTTTGGAAATATAAGGTATAACTTCTATTAATTGAGGATTGGGGGATGTAGTAGAAAAAAAATTCTAAAAAATCTAACGTAGAGTGGAAAACTAAAGATGGCAAATATTGCGAAGACGCCCTTTTCTTAAAAATAAATTTTTTTACAAATATATCACCGGCAATCCATAAATTAATGTTTTTTTTTAAAAAATATATATTAAACCCTTATGAGGATGATTAAGTAATAATTTATGAAAACTTATTCATTAGAATTTAGAATTATATCTGCCATGCTCTTTCAATACAAATATGCGCGGTGTTGCCAAGTGTCTAACTAAAATCAACAAAAAATAAATATAAAAAAATTACATTATTTTTAATATAACATTTCCATACACTTTAAAAATCTGATGTGTCCAACACATGACTTTCCTACCCAGACAGCACACCAAATCCTTTGGATATCTACTGAACATCCCAATATCCACTGAATGTCCAGTCCATGGTGGATATCTATTTTATATCCATGAAATGTAATTTATAGACATGCAAATGTCCATAAATAATTGTAATTATATAGCAAATTATTAAAAAATTACGCCATTGTACTCGCCATTGTGGCTAATAGTACCGTTGAGATATTTAAAATTAATTTTTTTTAAGGTGTATTCAATATCCCATGGACATCCACTATAAATATAAATATATCAAAGTCTAAGCGCGGACGCAAACCATCGTGGATATCTACTAGATGTAATTTTTGATTTTGCTTCCTAAGTATAGATGGCGATACCACTTTCGTATCTACTCATGCTTAACCCGCCGTAATTGAGTTTGATCGACATTGTTTCAAAAACAGACTTCATTAGAGACTGAAGTCGAGAAGTTCCATTTATTGCTGAAGATTCCTAATAAGGATGATTTTCTCCTTAGTAGGCAAAATAAAAGGCAGATTGTTGGGAATATTTTTTACCTCTATTTTCTTTCGACGTTATTCAATAACCATTGGTTAATTATGAACCTCTACTAAAAATAATTATAAAATATTTATCTGAATTTCTATATCCTGGGATATAGACAGACATTTGGTTGGATATCCACAAAATATATTCTATGGATATATCTGGGATTTCTTGTATTGTCTGGAGATACTCATTAGATATTTTGCTGAATATCCATAGGATATCTTCTATATTCTGGATATAGACGGACATTTGGATATCCATATTAGTTCCACGGAATATTTCTGATATCCTGTGGATATATTGGATATCCACAAAATATATTCTGTGGATATCTCTGGGATTTGGTGTGTTGTCTGGGTATCTAGTTATTATAGGCATTTTCCGGTTATTTTGTACAACCTATTGCAGCATCTCTATAAATGTTTAGAGGATAAACTAAATATATACATTTTACACATACATTTACCTCGAAACATTTTTCTATAGATATTCATTGAAAACGAAAATACTGAAAAATTTAAATTTATCACTTTTCCATTACGGTCCATTTTAAAAAAATCATGTATAAACAAAAATTATAGAAATCGATATCGCAAACAACTTTTAGTTCAACAATTTTCTTAAAAATCAGAATTTTGCACATTTTGTCAAATTTCTCGAATACGGACCATTTCAGGAAATTTTGACATAAAACAAAAATTATAGATAAAAATATTAGAAGTAACTTTTATTTGAACAATTTTCTTCTCCAAACATAAATAACAGATATATTCCATAAAATATAAAAACGGCCTCCCATAAAGTACCCCAGATGTTCCGACTTTGTCCAAAACCTAATCATTTCACGTCAGGCCGAAATAAACCTTAATTTTAAAATTTAATGTTTTTTCCTTTATCCGTTTTTGAGTTTTCTTCAAATTTCGAAATTTACACATTTTCTCAAATATCTAGAATACGGTCTATTTTAGAGAAATTATGTATGGGACAAAAATTATAGAGAATTATATTACAAACAACTTTTATTTGAACAATTTTTATAAAAAATTATTTTTTTTTATTTTGTCAAATTTCTCGAATACGGACCATTTTAGGAAAATTTTGTATAAAACAAAAATTATAGATAATTATATTAGAAGTAACTTTTATTTAAAGAATTTTCTTCTCCAAACGTAAATAACAGATATATTCCATAAAATATAAAAATAACCACCTATAAAGTACCCCCCCAGATGTTCCGACTCTACCCAAAATCTAATCAGCTCATTGGACGCTGAACAAAGCTTAAGTTTAAAATTTGGTGTTTTTCTGTGTATCGGTTCATGAGTTATGCGTTATATATACACACACACACACATACACACACACACACACACACACACACACACACACACACACACACACACACACACACACGCACGCACGCACGCACGCACGCACGCACGCACGCACGCACGCACGCACGCACGCACGCACGCACGCACGCACGCACGCACGCACGCACGCACGCACGCACGCACGCACGCACGCACGCACGCACGCACGCACGCACGCACGCCACACACACACACACACACACACACACACACACACACACACACACACACACACACACACACACACACACACACACACACACACACACACACACACACACACACACACACACACACACACACACACACACACACACACACACACACACACACACACACACACACACACACATACACACACACACACACACACACATACACACACACACACACACACACACACACACACACACACACACACACACACATCATCGCGAAAATAGTAAAAACGGATTCAGGGGACCTCAAAACGTAAAAATCCGTCGAAAACTCGAGGTCGAAAAAAATCATGATTCCTATACTTTCCTTATATCTGTATACAGATAGGAAAGTAATTAATTTATTTGCAGTCACATCCGACGATTTATTGAATTGTTGTAGTACATAATAATTAATATTACATCATCTATAAAGTAGAAAACAATGTACTTTTCGAAAACCAATTACTTTGTGTTATCCAAAAGTTTGAAACAAGTGAATTTATTTGTTTGACAAATGACGCCAACCAGCCAAATTAAAAGACTACTATCAACAAAAGGATAGCTGAATTAGTTCAATTTGTGCTGGGTTAACTGTGATGTCACTCGGTGGATACTTTTAAAGTTATCTCATTTAAAACGTACATCCATACACCCTTCTTTTAAATTACGAAGTTACATTTTTTTATTTTTAAATAAATAAGTAAGTGTAGTAGGTAAGAAAATTTAAATACTATGGCCATGTTATCGAAACATTTTCTTTTAATTAAAAAATATTGAGAAATTTGAAATGTTAAGGTATGTAACAAGATAAGGGGTCCGGAGACTATCGCTCTCAGAGCGTTTATGGATATTTCAGACACAGGTTAGTGTGTTGACGAATTTAGTAAACTAAAAAACATACACTTGAACACAAAATAATTTATACAATAATTTAGAATACATACCTAAACCAGTGACAATAAATACATGTAAAAAATCACAAATATCAAAATTATCTACAGGGTTCTAGTTCAATTTTGATTATTTATTGGTTGACATGGATATGATTAATTTTTGATCCCAGTAACTAACTAGGGAATTTTGCTACAACTTGTTCCCCCTGAATTCTAAACTTATTTTCCAATAAACAACAACATTTATTGGAAAAATGTTCAACTGGCAGATATGAAATGTTCCTCGCTCCCTGTTATTATCACGGTACCCTAAAAGATATGTTACTGGAGTAATAACCTTTTTAATCCTATACGGTCCCTCGAATAACAACAAGAATGTTTTTGTTTCAGCTCTTATCAGTGAAGATGTATTATTTGCCTTTAATAAAACTAAGTCCCCAATCTTATACGGTTTATACGGCCTACTTGGGTGAGAGATCTTTCTGCGTTCAGCCTTTCCATAAGCGTTTCCTTTGCTAGAAATAATTTTTCTGCTGCATTGATCTTATTCAATTCGTTATTTCGGGGTCCCTGCCAAAAAAGGCAATATTCTTTTTGTATTGAGTCTCAGATGCAACTCGTTTGGACTGTAACTGGTGGATTCGTGACATACCGAATTAAGAAAATCTGCAAAACTCGATATTTAATTTGCCTACTTTTTATGATTGTCGGTACAATAAGTCCTCACCAACCTACCTAGCTTGCGCATTACCCGTTCCGACGGATTTTCTTGCGGATGGCGAACTGAAGAAAATGTTACTCTTACTCCTAACTCATTTAACGTTTCGGTCCATTTTTTGCCGTAAACTGTGTCCCGTGATCATGTAACACTGTTTCCACAATTCCCATTGCTTGAAAGTACCTTGAAATCAATCTGTTTAATATGGCTCTAGTTGCTTCCTTAAGCGCATAAAAAGTAACGTATTTGCTGAATACGTCCAGTAAAACTAAAACATATTTACCTCCACTCCTTCTTTTTGGTAGTGGCCCATATAAATCCAGGGCAAAAATTTCATTTGTTTTTGACGGAATTATGTAATTCAGTTCAGGTTTCGGCATTATTGCGGCCTTTGCCTTTTGACATATTCCGCACACTTTGCATACCTTTTTGACATCCTTGAACATATTATTCCACTACATTTCCGATTTCAAAGCTTTCCACGTTTTGTATGCAAAATGACCATACATTTCGTGGTACGCCATAGTAAATTTCTCCGCGAATTGTTTCTCAGAATACACAATAAATAAAATTCTTCATAACCACTCCTTATGTACAAAAAATTATTCGAAATTACAAGCGCCTCTGAAGCTTTTCTTCGTAGGGCCAAATCCTAATAATTTCGTCCAATTGACTTGACTTAATGCATCTGATATCAAATTCCAAAAAACTAGAAATATATTCGAGACGATAACAGCCTGCATGTATTTAAAAATGTAATTGAGTGATGATTATCTGTGTAGACCGTATATTTTTTACCTAACAGATAAATTTTAAATTTCATGAGCACCCATACTACACCCAAAGCCTCTTTTTCATTGATATGATATCGCTTTTCCCTGTCTAACAAAACACGTGAAGCCCAAGCTACCGATCTCCGTACACCGTCTACTATCTGAAATAAATGACGCCCTACACATTTTCGTCCGTTTCAAGACAGAAAGACATATTGTTCCTAGGATGATACAATAGTATAGCCTGACTCACTGCATCTTTTATTTTCTCAAACGCGGCTTGTTCTATTTGTGACCACCTCCACCTTGTCTTCTTTTTAAAAGATTTGACAAAATCGCTGTTAAACCTGAGAAATTCTTACAAAAAGATCAATCGAAATTAGCGAGACCTAAAGAACTTTACAATTGTTTGACATTTTTAGGTACCTGTATTCTTGTAACCCTTGAACTCGTTTTGGATCTGGCCTAATCCCATGTGAACTAAGAACATATCCTAGAAATGGCATTTCCGATCTCAAGAACAAGAATCAAGGTTACAATATTCGTAACCAGGATCTACTTCCGGAATTTCTACCCATGCGTTTTTCGTTTTTATCAAAAACATTCTGTGCTCAATATCTATTTTTGATGGAAAAAAATCAATTCCCAAAATCACTTGAACTGATCAATCCGGTATTACTAAAAATTCATGACAAAAATCGTGCCGTGCAATCTTAAAATTAATCAACGATTGATATCGAACTCTTATTTCTTTGGTTTTGAATACTCCCGTTACATTAACTCCCGTACACGTAAATGTAGAGGAATTCTACTACCGAACGGTACTCCCCCTTAACTTTCTCGTTAAGCGCACAAATTTCACTTTCAATTCCGAGTAACGCATTAAAAAAGAAACCAAAAATTTTAATTTGCACAACAGGTGATTGCGTTTTTTTATTGCAATTCTCACCGTTGCATTTTAATAACAAATCTTCCCTAATATTACATAAATTGCTAATGGTCCTTTCGAAATCTAACCCCAATAACGGACCTATTCTTGAGGTTGATTCTCGTTTTCCAGCTGATCTTCGCTATCATCTACATTATCGAGATTAAGCGCCGCAACTCTCGGCTTATTCACATAACTTTTATTGTCGATCCTATCTTCTGGCCCATTTTTATCAAATTTTTAAAAATTACTATTATAAGACTTTTCAAAATAAGAGTCCGCGTGTTTTGGTCAATCTAACGCTATTGTGACCCTTTCCAACCCTATCAGCGTACCAGAAATATTTGGATAAAAAAGTCTAGCTATTCTCTGAATAATTTGAATCTCTGACACTGGAGGGTTTAAGTGTTTACTTAAAGTTAAACTTTTTAAGAAATGTTTCACGAATGAACCTGTTACATATAAGAAGGCGTAAGTTCTTTCGTTTTTTTATTTCCTTTTTTCTTTCTTGCTTGTAATTTATCTCATATTTTTTTTTCAGTTTCTTCTATCTTTCTGCTTTTTTCTCTTCTTTAATTTAAACTTTCTCCTCTTTTCCAGTTTTTTCTTTTTCAGGGAATGAATGTTTTCTGGTGAGCTTAAAACAGTTGCTACAGTTCCCTTCTTTTTATTGTTTTATTGGCACAAAGCTGGTCCAACTATGCCCAAAACAAGCTCCCATCTATCCTCTTCGTCAGGGATTCATGGACTACCTTCTCTTTCACTATCAAATGGTAGTTTTATCAATTCACTTTTTTCAAGAACCTAGTAAAATACAGAGCATATGATTTGCACACGACTATAACAGAAGGCGTATCATAACTGTAAACACTGTCTTCAGCGCTGATGTGACAAATCTCTAAAATATCGAGGTGGTCCGTCTGCCCCAGTGGTCCATCTAACCAGAACGATTTATGTTTCCTCCATATGAAAATCTGCAAAAATTAAGTAAAACCTCTAATAATAAAGTTATTATTGAAACAGCCAGAAAATATTCATCAGCAGAGAAGAAAAATAGGCAGAAATAAATTTCGGAGGTGCCAACAGTGCAGATTGAAATTCAGGAAAAACATCAGGAGCAAATTAAGAAAAAAACCACAAAAGGACACAGAATCGCCAAAAAAAGAATTACGAAACAAGCTGCAAGGCCTCAGTAGTATGAAGTATTTATCAAAAGATCTAAGAAGATCTGAAAGATCCAATAAAGGAATTCCTTCAAATATATTTGTAAATATTGTTGTACAAGAAAACGAAGTTAGCATTGAAGAAAAACTGAGAGGTAAGAATAAGACACCCATAGAAAAAGCCATGTTAGAAGATTTTAATCGCTAAAAATGTATAAGACTAGGAAACTGGTAAGATTGCCAACGGATAGAAAAGCCATTGGCTGCAAATAGACATGATAGGAAGATGTTCTTGGCATAAAAAATATGTGTTTTTTTAACTCTAATAGCCCTATATAAAAATAATATTTTTTGAATGTGTAGATACGTTTTTATTGATATTCCTCGTATATTGCAAATTGGTTAAGTATCCGAAGGCCAAAAATGTAATGAATAAGAACACAAGGAAAATCCTGTTCTTAGGTAATAGCCTACAAAACTTTCCATTAACAAAATTTCACAAATTTGCTTTAATATTTATAAACCAACAGACAGTTGTTATACATTGTATTGCCAACAAACCGTCTCGCGTGCCAAAGTATGAAGATTTAATTTTTTTATTATCCTTTGAATGCTTTTATTTTTGTCTCATTTTGTCCGTGACAGATTTTAGTAACGTGACGTGGCCGGCCCACTTGTTAGTAAACAAACGAAAATATGTTTTATAATCTAACTAAATATAACATAATTATATGTAAACATAGAATTTTTATAAATAAAAATAAACTATTTTATAATGATCCTAACCGGATCCTCGATTTGTGGGGCCCGGCTACGCATTAGGGTGGAGCAAAAAAATAATATTATTTTTTACTATATAATACCTAAGAAAAGTTGTCTCTACATATATTAAGCTATTTTTTGAAATTTCAATTTAAAAACCAAATGTTTTCAGGGCTCTACCTCCCATCAACAATTGAAGGGTATAGAGGAAAAACGGGCTAAGTCAAATTTAATGATTTTGAAATAAATCAATTTTAAATTTCAAAAAGGTGTAATTCTTGTTTTGTCCACCGCAGGAATCACAAAACAAATTCTAGTGTCTTATATTTAAATTAATATAATTATATACAAAGTGATTCAGTAGAGGAGAATCATTATCACTGGCGATGGTTTTTGGGTATACATAAAAGACACTTCTTGAGTCAGAGAGAACGTGAACGTTGAACAAATAATTGGACAACTGTCTCTTGTAGTATACATCATTAATAGGAATTTTGGGGATAGGAAAATTTTAGTCTATACAGATTGACTCTTTTACGTTTGATTTACGACTTGAAAGCTTTGATTCCATTTTAATTGAATAAAATGATTTTGCTTTACATAAATGCAGGTCATGTGATGTGGTCAGTTGTTTTATTTCAGCTGTTATGTCTTCTTTCTTTGTTTGATCTAGGTTTTGGTTTTCATGCTAAGTGATATTATTTCATTTATTACTCCGTTTTATTAGATTTTTCGGGAAAATATGAAAATTCAAGTAGGTAGGTGTAGAGCCTTGAGGATGACATTATAAAAAGACAATAAAATAGCCCGTTAATCATTCTTACATTTAGCAACTTTTCCGCACTATTACGTTTCGAAAATAAAATAAAAACTATTTTCTTCCTGTTTCACTCTACCCCACTACGCATATTCATTTTTTGGACCCACATTTTTTGATTATTTTTTCTCACCTGATATTTCAATGTATGTTTTAGAAAAAATAAAAATAATATGGATTTTAAAAAACATTTACATATACACAGAGTGTTACGTTTTTGCTTACAAATTAAAAAATGTTTTTTTAAATTAAACGCACCCTCTATTTATTTCAGTTATAGAATGTTCTGGTAATACGGTATTGAAAGATATTACAGGGTTGCCAAAAAATATTTTTTTTTATGAAATTATAAGTTTTTTTTTATAAAGATACCTTTTGGAGTAGCTACCTATTATGCTGTTATTACAGCTAGTCTTAGAAGACTAACCATTAAATATTTACATCTAACACTTCAACTAGAGTCAATCCAATGATGTTTTCGAGATTTTTCTAAATTATTTATACACTACACTTTGTTTTACATAAAGCGATTTACACAAGATCTATTTGCTTGGTTCTCTTCATTCTTTGGACATAATGTTGGGATTGTTGGGTGTTCAGCAACTGTCCATTCTCATAGAGGTGGATCCTGGCTTCATGCTTTCCGGCGAATCTTTTAGGTAGGTAAAGGTAAGCAATGATTTCAAAATTGTTTAAATTACATTTTCAGTTCAACATACTCAATTTTTTAAATGCAACACCCTGTATGTAATTTTAGTAATAAATTCGTTATAAATTTACCCATATAACGACACTTACGTGTTAGCCTATTATACATATACAGGGTGTCCCATCCTTTATTGCGTACTTGATTAATAGTTGTTTTATTATTGAGATAAAAAGTTATATCCACGCAAGATTGCTAAAACTTATCCCAAGCACTCTAGCGCGTTTTTTCTAGTATCTAGCACTAATTATGTCAAAATTTACAAGAGTAAAGTACCCCTTGGAGGCGATGGGAGAAAAAAAGGTTTCACCTGGTAAAAAGGTATTGGGATAATCATTGTGTGTAGAGTTTTAGCAATCTAGCGTGTTTTTCCTATGTTATGTTATGTTGATAATGGGGTGTTAATACACTGCGACCTAAAAGATCTATTGTGCCCCCTTCTGTCGCCACTGCACTAAGGAATTGTCTCAATGCCTATAGCGACCCTTCCAATCCTATTTTCTCAAGGAAGTGTAGGATTTGAAGTGGCTTCAAGTTAGGTAAGTCTCCCTCTTCTATTTGATATCCTCCTAGATATAGTGCCCTTGGATTCTGGAGTGCTACACATTCAGTTAGGATGTGAATGGAGGTTTCGTCCTCCTCCTCACAGAATCTGCACTCACTATCCTCTACTACTCTCAGTTTACTTAGGTGTCCTTTTAGTCGGCAATGCCCGGTAAGGATCCCTGTTACAATACATAGCCTGTTCTTGCTCAGGCAGATGCAGGCTTCCGATCTTTTCTGGTTATATTTACCCAGAAGTATCTTGGCCTGTTTGAGCCCCAAGAGATTGTTCCAATTATCGGTTCTTCTACTGCCTAATTCTTTTTTAATCTCTCCTAATATTATGTTACTGCTGATGCCGCAGAACGGTTCAGGTCCTACAAAGGGTGTTTGAGCCCCTTTTCTTGCAAGACTATCTGCAATCTCGTTACCCTGTACCCCGTTATGTCCCGGGACCCAAGTGAGAGTAACTCTATTTTTCTCGCCTAGCTCATTCAATTGTTCTAGGCATCTCCATACCATTTTTGAGCTGATTACGTAAGAACTCAGCGCTTTGATGGCTGCTTGACTATCGGACATGATGATAATCTCTTGTCTATGATAGTTTCTCTCGATGTTAAACTGGATACACTTCTCGATGGCGTGAATTTCCGCCTGGAAGATGCTTGGGTATTTTCCCATGCTTTCGGAGTGCTTGGTTCTCGGCCCATACACTCCTATTCCAGTTCCTTCTATGGTTTTGGAACCGTCCGTGTACCACTGAATAGCACGTCTTTCGGTTGCAAGCGCGATGAATTCTTGGCTCCATTCTTTCTTGCAGCCCAGCTCTGTGGTTTTGAAGTTTTTCACAAAACTGTACTTCTTTTGCATTTCATCCTGGGGCATGTCCCAGGTATCTTTAGTCCTGAAGCAAGTAGACTTTCGTCTGATTACTCCGCTCCTGATCATTCTATATCGTGTCCTTTTTGCCACATTCTCTATCATCAAATGTAGAGGGGTAAGGTTTAAGATCACCTCCATTGCGGCCGTAGGACAGGTTCTCATTGCACCAGTAATGCAAACACAGGCTAGTCTTTGTACTTTTGAGATATTAGCTCTCGTAGTAACTAAACTAGTTCTGTTACTCCAGGCTATAGCCCCGTAAGTGATGATTGGTCTCACTATTGCAGTATACATCCATCGCAGTATGTTTGGGTTACATCCCCATCGTTTACCCGCCATGTTTCTGCATACCATTAGGGCTTTTGTGGCCTTATTTACTACTTCCTTCTCATGTGTGTTCCAGAGAAGTTTGTTGTCCAGGGTTAGGCCTAGATATTTGACTTCATTTTTCCATTCTATATCTATCATGTCTAATTTAACGGTTTTGAGATTAAGTTTTCTTTTCATTGAAAAGGCTACTAGTGTTGTTTTTGTAGGGTTTATACTAAGTCCCACTTCACGGCACCATCTTTTGGTATGTTCTAGTCCTCTTTGGACTATATCACACAGGATATTACTAAACTTGCCACTAGCAAATATGACTATGTCGTCGGCATAACCTTGACAGGGTATGCCCAGGTCAGTCAATCTGCATAGAAGTTCGTCTACGATTAGGCTCCACATTAGTGGGGATAGAACTCCTCCTTGTGGACATCCTCTGGTTGTGCAGATGGAGATGGTGTCCTGCCCTATCTGTGTCTCTGCAGTTCTCGAAGATAACAGCTGAGCCATCCATCTGGATGTGATGTTATCTACTCCTCTGTATGCAAGTGCTCTTTTTACAGATTCGTGTGGCGTGTTGTCAAAAGCTCCTTCTATGTCTAGAAAGGCACACACAACCGTTTCTTTGTTTGTCAGTGCATCCTGGATTACATCAGTCAACTGTACCAGGGCAGTTTCTGTAGATCTTCCTGCTCGGTACGCGTGTTGGCTGTGGTGGAGTGGCACCCTCTCCAAGACTTCTGTTCTGATATAGTTATCAACAGCCTTCTCCATTGTTTTTAATACAAAGGATGTGAGGCTGATTGGACGGAAAGATTTAGGATGTGTGGTATCCTTTTTCCCTACTTTTGGAATAAAGGTGACTCTGGCCCTTCTCCATGCTTCTGGTATATATCCCAGCTCCAGACTGCTCCGGGATAGCCGGATTATGTGTGGTAGTAATTCCTCCTGTGCCTGCTGAAGCAGGGCAGGAAATATTCCATCCACACCTGGAGACTTAAACGGTTTAAAAGTGTTTACGGCCCACCGTAACCGATTTCTGCTGCATATATGCTTGGCCACTACAGCGGCCTCTCTTGGGGGTCTGCTTACCTTAGTTGTGTCCCTTATTAGAAAAGGTGTGCTTCCAGGAAAGTGAGTTTCGAGTAAGAGGCGAGCTCTTTCCTCCTCACTCTCCGTGAAGCTTCCATTTGGTTTCTGTTTTTCCTAGTACCTGGCACTAATTTTGTCAAAATCGACAGGAGTAAAGTACCCCTTGGAGTTTATGGGGGGAAAAATGGTTTCACCTGTCAAAAAGGTATTGGGATAAGTATTAAGTGTGTGAAGTTTAAGAAATGTAGCGCATTTTTTCTAGTATCTGGCACTAATTTTGTCAAAATTGACAAGAGTAAAGTACCGCTGGGAGGCAATGGGGCGAAAAATGGTTCCACCTGGCAAAAAGGTATTGAAATGTATATTACATGTCAGAAATATTAACTCCTAACTATTACTCGTTTAGTACCTGGCAACGGTCAAATTCCAATCCGCAAATTAGACATACTCTTCAGCTAGGATATCATAGTGATTTATAATGATGGAATGTGAATAGTATGCAGATATAGCATGAAAGTAATTATAACAATATAAAATATGCTAAATAAAAAATTGAAGTCATATATTAATAAAACAACACCCTTATGTATTTTTAATTTACCTCGAGATTTCCAGATCTGACACTGTTAGCCTTTTTCGTTTGATTTGTTATACGTTCTTCGGATAAATGGGAATAAATTAAAAAAAAATTCAAAATATTATTAGGTAGGTATATTTATTTACTGCTATACTATATACATAGAAATCAACACTGAAAGGTTTTCTTCTTTACATCTAAAAAATTAACTACATTGAAGGTCCAGCTCCATTTACAGATCCAAATACATCACTTGAGTTGCAGCAATTGCACCAAAGAAGGCAAGCGTACTAGCCACACTGACTACAGCAGTTGTGGTGCCAGTAGTGTTGACGATGGTACCCATACACATGCTAAGAATAAACTGAGCTAAGAACACCATACTGGATACGATAGCAACGTCTGTTCCTAATCCACGGATTTGCGTCGAGATTTTCTCTTCGCCCTCTAGAGTTGTTTCAAACTAAAATTTAGGGAAAAACTTGTTTAAACAGAAAATTCTATATTTATATAAAGAATGAAATTCAAAATGTGTGTATATTAATTGCTTGGTTTCAGTTTTTTATTTCATATTTAAAAATATAAGCCTAAAATGTTCTATTTCCACTACTTTATTATTTGTAACGTTAGCCCCCGATGTTAAAATTACGCCAGAGACGTCCTTTTTTGCCATTGTAGGTCTTCGACGTCATATGACTCAAAAGTGATGTCAGTATGAGTTTTGCTTTCGACGTCACTAAGACGCACGCAATAAAATGTTTTTTTGATGTCATCTTTCGGTTATCAGTAAAAGTTATTGAAAAACTGTATATTTTATCTATATGAAACAGTGTTTAGTATTGTAGCATTAGTGTTTAGTGTTATAGCACTAGTGTTTGGTGTTAGATTAGCAATCTTGCCAAATTTAATTAAATAAATAAAATATTAGTAGAAGTACCACTATGCTTAAAATGATGTAGGCTTTAAAAAGAACATTATTGATAATGTTCATAAGTCATTTTGTAATTCCAGATATATATGGTGGGAGGACGCTCCAATTTTAGGATGGCCGAGTTAGCGGTGTGCCTCTGCTCCCACAATATATTCTGGAAGGAATTTTGGGTAAATACAATATTTTATAGAGAAATTGCTCCTATAAGGCTCTCATAATGACTTTAGGGCGAATTAATCTTGGATTTCCTCTTTTTAATAAACAAGAAAATATTTATTTATTATAGTAGGTCAGTGATGTGATAAATGAAGGCCTGACACATGAAATTATGTCATTATATTTCATGTTTGGACATTAATAATGATATGTTTTTGTGGTGTTGTGATGTGATAGTATTTGATGATCGTTTTAATTAATTTTTAATTAATTTTTACTACACGAAGATTAAAATGACATTGTGTAGGTAACGATGTTCCCCAGTAACACCGTTCTAGGGACGCCTATGGTTTAGCATGCAGCCGTTTTTGCCAAGCAGAGACAAGTATATAAAGAGCTCCAAATTTAATTCTCGTCAGTCGAACTAAGGTATTGACAGCAAGACTCTCCTCTCCTGCTTCTGCAGAGGTATTGACTTTGTAGGCTTCCCGACGTCCCGACCCTTACCTGCAAAGGTATTGACTTTGTAGGTTTTCCTTTCCTGTGAATCTCTCCCACAGAGGTATTGACTTCGAGGAACTTCCATCTTCGTAACGGTAACTTAAGACTTGTCACATCTTCGCCCCACCATACTGGACCACTAAGCCACGCCGAACCGACGCACAAAATATATTTTGGGGAACAACATTTGAAGATACGACGATTCAAAATTTAGCTAGAACCTTTTCATGTACATATTGTAACTGTTAGAATGAAGTTTCATTTCCAAAGAACTCTGTCTCCTACTGTCTAAAATATACCTGCTACCTGAACCAATCCCAGGAGGGGTTACAATTGTTAATGTAAAAATTTAGTTTTAATCTTCGTGTAACACAACGGTGGAATGGGCACTTATAAAGGTAATTAAAACAGAGCACTTGCTTATAGTAAGGACAAGAGAACATCTTAAAGTCCGTGTCAAAGCGAAGTTGAGCAACCGTTTTCCTCCAGAAAACAACTACTCCTTTAGCTAATACCGCAACAGGCATTGCATTATTTCAAAAAGAAAAGAGGAGAGATTGAAAATAATTTTCAATACTCTAGTCTTGTTATTATTCCGCCTTGTTCTAGAGAATTAGGTACCATAGCAAGCTTTGATTTTGCTTCCTAAGTGCAGATTGCGTTACCATTTTTTACTCGTTGCTTGACTACCCACATTTTCTTAACCAGCTTTAATATATAAAAGAAAAAGTGTAACACATCAAGCACTAAAGTCGAGATTGTCTATTTCTTGCTGATGAGTCCTAATAAGGACGAAACCGGTTCAATGAAGACGTTCCCCTTAGAAAGCAAAATCAAAGCCAGAATGTTAATAATTATTTTCTAATTATGTATCAAAGTGTTAATGCAAAATTATAACTCTTCTGTTAGTCTGTGAATATTTAAAAACTCATCGGATAAATCACACTGATACGGCACCGTTTTTTTTAATTATAAAACTGGTAAACAAAATTTAAACTTTTTTTGTCACATGAAAACTTATATCAAATTTTGAATGTACTAGGGACACCAAACAATAATATGTGAATGAAAAATAAAAAAAAAATTGACACGTCAGGTTTCCTTGTCACATTAAAACAAATATTTTCGTAAAAAGTACAAACGTCAGCTATATTTAGAAAAATTATTGCTTAATATAGAATAAATACTTATGATTTTCGTGAATATTTGGCATCTGGAAGGTCTTTTTTAAGTATCCAACAATAATCTGCTAGCATTCCTGGACTCCATTTCCCTTGATAGCGATTCTCCATTAAGGAAATGTCCTAATTGAACCTCTCGCTTTGTTCGTCACTCACAGCACCCAAATTTGCCGGAAAGAAATCCAGATGAGAGTCCAGCATATGTAATTTTAATGACCTGTTACACCCTAAAGCTTTATATGACCTTATAAGTTCATTTATTAAGTCTTTGCAATTTTCCGATATATGGTTTCGTAGAAAATTTTGGACTACGTTCATAAAACATTTCCAGGTGAGTTTTTCCTGATCATTCAGTTTTTCTTTAAAGATCTTATCCTTTATCAGTTGCCGTATTTGTGGACCTACAAATACTCCCTCTTTAATTTTTTCCTCGCTGAGTTTGGGGAATTTCTCTTTCAGATATATAAATCTACTGCCATCTTTAGACATAGCTTTTACAAAAAATTTTATCAGGACGAGCTTTATGTGTAACGGTGATAAAAGAATGTCATCAGGGTTCACTAAATAATTATTGTTAAAATTTTTATGGCCTGGTGTGAGTGATTTACGCTTAGGCCACACTTTCTTTGTATAGTAATTTTTTCTGTCCTTACTATCCCATTTGCAAATGAAACAGCAAAATTTTGTGTAACCAAGCTGTAGTCCAAGAAAAAGTGCAATGACTTTAAAATTGCCACAAATTTTCCAAGCGTGTTTACTGTATTCATTTTTTCAAGAAGAAATCTCATATTTTCGTAAGTCTCTTTCATATCAGAACCATGAGCAACGCACACTACTTTCAAATTAGTTTTTAAGGAGTCAATGAACAATCACCAGTGCTTTGGATTATATTCAAAATTTAATAAATTCATCAAAACAGGAACGTTATTACAATAGACTGCTTTAGAAAAGTAAAGTTTTATTTCATCATCACAATGTCGAAAATAAGAAAATTTCGTATCAGGAGAAAGTAAATTCCAGTCGTTTAATCTAGACCCCAAAAGCTCAGCCTGGTTTTTAGACATTCAAATTATGTACTAAATCATTTAAATCACTTTGTGTCAATAAGTGCGGTTCTTTTCAAGTTGACGGTTCATAACTTGGGTCACTGTCTTCAGATACTTTATCGTGCTGACTTAGAACAAGTTCCGGAGTAGAATCCTGACTTTCTGATCGATTTGGAGGCTTTGGCATAGACAGTTCGGCGCTATGAACGATGGGTCTGTTGACCGAAGATAAGTTTAGATACTGGATAGTATGTTTGGACTTCGTTGTAATGCCTTTTGTTTGAGTCAAACAAAAATAACAATTACTTACATGTTCCTTTGTTTCGGTCTAAATCATTGGTATAGCAAATGGCATATGTATGGGTTCTTGTTTAGCTCAACCTAATAGCAGTCTCACACACGTTACACAGCATTTATGTGGAACGCAGGATTTATCTTGATTCCTCACAGGAAATCCAAAATAGTCTAAATAGCACTGTTCAATTAATGATGTGAAATTTCGACACTAAGATGTAAAAGGTAATTCTCCTCACACATAACAAAAACTGTCGGGGCTGTTAGAACACTTTCGTGGCAGAAGTGAATGTGTAGCTGTCATAAAAAAACTGGACGTGATTGAAACAAAATTTTTATATTATTTTTAATGAGAGTACACCAACATGAACAAAAATCATCACAAAGTTCGTGTGACAAAAACAGTGTTTACCAGTGTAATTAAACCAATCCTTTGACCAAGAAAAGTTTTATAAATTATTGTAAAATTATAATAACTTACTGTTCCTTTAGCATGATAGTGAGCTATGATAAGATACGGCATTGTGAATAAAGTTGAATACATAACACCGGCTGTCCAACTAAACAAAATTACTCCAACTTTGTGTTTTGTAAGTGCCATAAGCAGCATTCCGGTTGAGTAAATCAAGAGTCCTCCTACATATACCTTCTTAGCACTAAAAATTAATGTATATATAGTTTAAAGTTAATATTATGTAAAAAATAACAAATAAAAAAAAAGTTAAGAAAAATCAAAGTCTTTTTATAACAGAAAGTGTAGCAGCGATGACCTACTACTGTCTATACTCTATACCAGTGCTCCGCAACCTTTCCTCATCTGAGGCACACCAAACTGCTCCCTAGAATTTCGTGGCACACCAAAATCTAAAATATATTTATAGCAGTGGCGTAGCTAGGTCGGGGGTCAGTTCACTCCATGTATACTAATTATTTATGGATGTCCAAACTACCTTAGTTTTTTTTTATTGTTTTAAAATGTGAAGAAGCCCCTTTCAGATTTGGGGCATCAAAATTTTCACTCAGGACATAATACATATTTTTTTTTTATTTTTTTTTATTATTCAGATAGAATGAAAAATACAAATAGGTACATACATGAGAACTATACTAAATACTAGGTAGGACAGGTAGGTATACTAAATTTACTTCTGTTGACACGTCAATAGTAATAAATATTTTGACATGATGATGACTGATTAATGTGATACCTGCGCTTGCTTCGTTGAACACAAAAGTTTTATATTCGGCTCAATTTTAGACAGCGCAACTCTCATTTCTTGGTCAAGATCTTTTAAGCATGACCGTTTATCATTTTTAATTAATACAAGCGTTGAAAAACTTTGCTCACATAAATATGTTGTGGAAAACGGAAGTAGTGTGAAGATGGCCTTGTCGGTGATGCGTGGATATTCTGTCTTGATGGAAATCCAGAAAACATCTAACGGAACTTCGTCGAATTTAAGTTTTAGGGTCATATCATTACTTAATTCTGTGAACTCCTCTCGAGTTTGCAATGGCAGTGCTTCCGTGGAACTTATTGCATTGGTTGCGAAAGGATTTCGAATCCAATTGTATTGTTCCGTGTTGATAGAATGGAAATAGTATTCAAATTTTTGTTGAAGCATACTTAAATGTTGTTGGGCCAAATCCACAATCAACTGCTTGTTTTCGATCGTACTGTGGTTGGTCCTGTGATACATTTCTAGACATCCTTTTTGCAACTGTTCCTGCCAAAGTTCAAGTTTCTTTTTGAACCCTTGTAATTTATCGGAGCACGTCAATATATTTTCATTCCGTCCTTGCATTTTTTTATTAAGTTCATTCAGATGTTCGAATATATCCGCCATGTATGCAAGTTTGGCTATCCAGTATTCATCATGAAGGTGCTGGCATAGATCGTACATATCTTGACTTGAAAGAA
The DNA here is from genome assembly GCA_927349885.1 of Psylliodes chrysocephalus. Lineage (NCBI taxonomy): Eukaryota > Metazoa > Arthropoda > Insecta > Coleoptera > Chrysomelidae > Psylliodes > Psylliodes chrysocephalus. The sequence goes on from OV651813.1 coordinate 94,161,985, forward strand.
ATTCACGCACTTCGTAGCGAAGTTCAAACAGTCGAGCTAAAACTTTTCTCCGGGATAACCAACGAACTTCTGTATAAAACAGTAAGGATTCATGTTCGCTTCCCATTTCTTCACAGAGTATTCCAAAGATTCGCGAATTTAAGGCTCTCGATTTAATTATGTTTATGATCTTAATACATTCATTCATTGTGATCGAAAGCTGTTCGGGCAAATTTTTGACCATCAATGCTTCTCGATGTATGCAGCAATGTGTAATTTGTATTGACGGATTTTTTTGTTTTACACAAGATACAAAACCTTTCTTACTGCCCATCATTGCAGCAGCACCATCTGTACAAATAGCAACGCAATTGGTCCACTGAATATTATGTATTTTAAAAAAATTATCAGTTACTTGGAAAATTTGTTCACCGGTAGTTCTCTCTGGAACCTCCTTACAAAATAAATAATGTTCTTTAATAGAGTCCTCGTCAACGAAACGTACAATAGCCATCAGTTGTGCTTTATTTTTAATATTGGTTGATTCGTCGATTTGAAGCGCAAAAATTCCAGCCGAAATGATTTTTTTAATTAGTGTTCCCAAAATATCACTTGACATATCTTGGATACGTCTTTTAACAGTATCGGCCGACAAAGAAACTTTACTCACGTCCTTAACTTCGTTTGGCCCAAGCATAAGTCTAACAATTTCCATGCATGCTGGTTTAATAAGCGTTTCACCGATAGTGTGCGGTTTTTTTTGTTGTGCAATTAATTTTGCAACAAGGTAGCTTGCTTCTAATGCCTTTTCAGAAACCGTAACCGCCGATTTCATAAACTGCTTTTGTTTCTTATTTTGATCCAAGCGCCGTTGGAAAAATTGAATGTCTTTTTTGACGCAACTGGGATGATTTGTGATCAAATGACGGTTTAGTTTGCTGGGTACCATTGCTTCATTTGACAACTGTTCACCGCAAATGACGCATTCAGGCTTTGGAGCCGCTTCGTCGCCACACCAAGTGAAACCATATCGAAGGTAGTCTTGATTGTACTTCCTTTTCAGCACCTTTTTTGCTCTTTTTGCAGCACTTATGCTGGAGCTTGTGCTAGGTTCTTCGTCATCTGCTCGTGATTTCAGCAAACATTTATCCATATTTGAAGCACTATAGTTATTTATAAAAGTAGATACTGCAACAAAACTTAGTCCAGTTCACTTATTTATAAGGCACAAGAATTTATTTATATAGCAATTCACTATTTATTTTACTCTACGATTTATTTGTTTGCCCGCGTATTTATCTGATTCACTTGACTATTCGACTCTCTCTGAGTCTCTGAGCGACGACAGGCGCGCTTATATAGGCAGTGGCGATGTTCAGGAAAACATCGAGTCGCGCCTCGAACGGCACGGATCTTTCTAGTTTAGTCGCCTTCGAGAATCAAGCCGCCGCGCCGCGCCGATAGACGGATAGACGTTTACCATCGGCGCTGTTGTCAGATTGCTTTATTTTTCGCGGGTCTCGCTACAATACGAATCTGATTCGTATTGTCTGCAAGAGCGGCACACCTCAAGTCGGCTTACGGCACACCAGTGTGCCGCGGCACACCGGTTGCGGAGCACTGCTCTATACGGGGCATTAATGATGACGAAAAAAGAGCCAATTGATTAATTGTCTAGTTATTAAACTAATAATATTTATTTCATTTAAGTGATTTTAGGTCTTAAGATTTATTCCTATTCAATTAAATAATTTAAATAGTAATCTATTCTGTAAAATAATAAACAAAAATAGAGAAAGTGTTAATTTATAGCTATTTGTGTATCAAGAGCAGAAAGTAGCACTTTCGCAGTTGATACAGAAAGTTGCCGCGCGACGCGTTAGCGGTGCGTGGCAATCTGTCGAAACTGCCAAAGGACTTTCTGCTCAAATTTCACACAAGATTTTTTCTACGATAACACTAAAATAAAATACGTTATTTAATTTTATTAGAATTGGGTTACCTTCTTTCGTTATTTGACATAAGCCTACTATTCGAAGAAAAAAAATGTTTTAGTACTTATATGTCGGTAATGTAATTATTTATGATTTAATCATTTAATTATTTACGGAAAATACTGTATGCTGATTTAAAATATTAGAAAGTCAATTAAAATATGATAGATTAGTCTACATTTTGTTTTAAAATATCGATAAGCTTTCTTTTATTTAAATAAAAATAGTGCAAACGCAAAAAGTTTGCTACTGAGTATTAAGAATTTAATACTGCGGGTATTCAAATGTTTAATACTATATAAGACAGTAACTCTGATTAATATCAGCTATTAAGCTTATGTATTTGGATTAGTGTTGCTGTCACAAATAAAATAATAAAATACTGTCCGAACAATCTGGCCATCTTTATCTTTATCTTTGTCGGTTATATGCAGGTAGGGTTAGGTTTGGTCCATGATGTATGGAAAGCATTGCTTAGTTTGAGCGAGCACGTACTGAAGTCCAATCTACAGAAACTAACCATGCCAAATATTGAGTGCAACCAGCTAGATTGGAGGATCATTAGAAACATGGTGGAGGTAATCGTCTAAGATAACGGAGGCCAAATATTGGTCTGCGGTCATTCTCCCAGTGTCTAGGTTATAGCGAAGGTCGCCCCTTATTACTTCCATGCAACTGGAAATTGTAAAAGAGGATCCAGTTGCAGATACAACTATTTTGTTTTAGTGTCATAAGAGTTCCAGAAGGAACTATCTCTTAAGGAGGGAACAATGTAATGTGAGACATTTCCGACCAATCTGCTCATGTTCTGACCCTTCGGGTCCCTCTGCCTTGTTTAGACTTTTTTACGACCCCACTTGTCCTTAAAACTAGGAATATTTGATGAAGGGGATAAACCCCCCTTTACCCAACTATAGGAACGCCGATGAAGATAAACAGATAGCCGGTATGACTCATTCATTTGGAAATGTATTAGAACCTAGCCTTTATAGAAATAAATTAGAGAAATTGCTGGAGACGCCTGTCTAATAAATGGTGGAATAAATGGAATGAGAATAATCTAGCACATACACCTATTTATATAAAATTGAACTGTTTTGCACAAGAAGTCAGTCAGTTAAAGTCAATTCATAGCTATGAAAACATCGACAAAGTAAATGTGATATAATTAGTATGAGTAACTTGTTAAATAAATTGTATATGATATATTTATTTTGAAATGAAACAAACGTTATAATGGTGCCAGAAGTAGGATTGTAAATAAATTACTAAAAAACGGTGTGATTTAAAAGTGACGGAGTTGCATCGTTGAGAACAAGAGGATCGTGATCTGGAAACGACAAAGAAAAAAAGCAGAGCTGGCAGAGCGGAAGAGAAGGCGGCTTTTTTTAGAAATTCAATAAAATTGAAATATAAGATTACTGAAAGTGTCTTTTGCGTAACTATAGAAAAAAAATGAAGTTTGTTGACCGTCTGTGAAACGAGATATTAACAATCAAAATGTGCATAACTAACAAGCCTGTCATGTATACAAGCAATGCATTTATTTCAAGATATCACGAAAACGGTTCTTACCATATTTTTTAAAAACTAATGTAATGCAAATCAAGAAGTTATAAAACGCTGAATTTTTTGACCGTTTTGGTAAAAAGATATAGATTTTTAAAATAAAAATATTTTTAAAGCAGTCGACGCGAGTGGGGTACAACGATTACAACTTGGCAACATTGTAATTCTATCCTTAAAGCATGGTAACTCAAACGTCTGTTTGATTACTTTAGGCTTGTTTGGTTCTTTCGGAAACTAGTTCAGAATCACTGAATTACACTCGATCAGCTTAGAGGTTGTTATAACCTTGCGATGTATTCTTGAAAAATTAATTCGTTTACTGTATTTGAGAACTGGAATCGACGGTTCTGTTTGAACCAAAACAAACCGTTAAAATTAGTATGAGGAAGTCACAAATTTCTATAGATATACACACTCTCTTAATAGCCCACCTCATATATTTGCGACGTTGCTGGATGGATTTTACTTGAAATAATAACGTATCCGTATATACAGTGAGAATCTTAAGTCTTACCCCCCCCTAACTAACTCGTTACTGGAGTCTTGTTAGGAAAATCGCCGAGACAGGTCGATTTTTGTTTTCTACAATGTACATTATTGTATGATTAGTTTACCCTTAATTTCATCCCTTACTCGAGGGGAGCAACCCTTTCAAAAAATTTAAATAGCATGGGGTGGTGAGTGATAGCTCATTTGAAAGAGGGTTTTATTCTCTATTCAACCATGTAACAAGTTTTGAAATTTGCTTCATTAATTCTAGACTAATTTTTGTTTCAGAATAACGGAAATTAACGTAGCACACTCATCCTTAGAATTAAAATTCGCCCCTGCATGATTTCGGTTTTGGTTCAGACGTGAAGTAAGACTTTTTGCCATTAGAAGGTCACTATTAGATTAGTTGCTTTCCTATTTTGTGAGATTTTGTTATTTTTAAACATTAATAAATCAACACGTAATGAAGCAACTTTAAAATTTTTTTGCACGGTTGAATAGAGAATAAAACCCCCTTTCAAATGAGCTATCACTCGCGTAAACGCCCTAAGAACAGTACAAATCTAAAAACCGTACCGGTGGCTGCACAGCAAAGAACGGTGGTGTTTGAAACCAAAGAATAACACGGTTACTGTAGAGAAAAGAACGCCTATCATAGTGGAACCTTTAAAGTCTAATGAAGGTGTTGGTCAAGTTATCTAGAATATAGCGAAGACCATCCCTTTTTCGTTCAAGAAACTTCGTTTAAAAAAGGATCCAGTTGTAGATACAGCCATTTCGTTTTAGTTTCGCAATCTCATCATGCTCTGATCCTTTGGGCTCCTCTGCCTTTTTTGGCCTTTTACGACCCTATTTGTTCTTATAACCAAAAATATTTTATGAAGGGATAAATCTCCTTTACCCAACTATATGAACATCAATGCTCACCACAGATAGCCGGTATGAATCATCGGAAATGTACTAGAAATAAATTGGTGGAAACGAGAATATTCTAGCGCATACACCAATTTATATAAAAATGGGCTGTGTTGAACGAGTCATAGCTAGTGATGAGCGATATTTCACGAACTGTTACTTTTACAATAATGTTAAAAAGTAGCAGGTAATGATTGATACTAAAGTTGTTACCAAACCGTGACTGATTTTTTCGTTTCCGTCTTCTCGTCATTCGCAATCATTCCTTCGAACATTGGAATATTTAGTCAAATTTTACAGATTTCTTAAAATGACCAACAAGTTATTATTGAAAGAATATGCTGTAGGATAATATAAAATTGTGATTTTAATTAATTTTTAATCTTTCAATGACAATATAAATCACATTTTCTTAATTATTATATTCTTAAATTTTTTAAATTCATTCATAAGGTTCATATTTCATAATAAAATTAAACATAAATAGGTAACATAAGTACATCAATCTTGTTTCTATTGTAACGTATTAGATGTACATTATAGAATCAGTAGAACAAGACATTTAAAACAGTGTCACGACTTAAAATAACTGATATTTAAAAATCACAGTAATAAATAACGCTCTTATTAAAAAGTCACTAGTCATAGCTGTGAGAACATCGATAAAGTAAATATGATATAAATTATTATAAGTAAATTGTAAAATAAATTAGTGCTTAAGTATAAATAAATTAATTAGTACGTACTGAAAATAAATTATAAATATATTATTTTTAAATTAAACAAACGTTACAGTACTATGCTTAACACTTATTAACATGAGGTATAAAATGGATAAAAATCGTTAAAATTTCAAACATTTACTTGTATGAAACAATTTACACATAATGAAAAATATACATTATAAAAAAAAATGCAGCGGATCTTCTTATCTTATTGCTTATCTTAAGGAAATTTTTCATAAAATTTCTTTGTAATTGTAAAATAAATAAAAACACTTTTTTTTAAATTTAATTAGAATTAGTGTTCGTATAAGAAGTATAATAAGTAACACGATGAGTTATTAGTGCATTACGACTGCTTAGAAAACTTGTTACGTAATCTATTATATATAATAATTATTATCTGTCTTACCCGAACATTGAAATAAATTTTTCAATTTGTGTGGAGTAACAAGCACATGATAAAGAGTACATCGACATCCCCCAACATCCAAATCTCACTCCAGTTTCATATAATTCTCTAGAAACACTTCCTTCAACTGCCTAAAAAATATAAACCAAATTATACATACATAATACAATATAATTAATTGGAAATAATTTAAGCATAGTCCACAACTTAATTTTTAATCTGCTTCCAATCAGTATTGTATAACTATTACTAATTTTAATATTATTGCTGTTAGGTTCTCCTTTAAAATTATCAGTATATTTATTATTTTTACCATTTTTGAGCATGATTATTATTTATGATAGCTATCTATTAGATTATGCGCTACTTCTCCTAAACCTGACTATCGATCTTTTTTTTCCCCCTCCTTCGCCGGACATTCCTTAACTTCTCGATAATAATACCGCAATTCTTTTCTTTCGTAGCTCTTTTTCTTCTTTTAACTTTTCGTTCATATTATTAATTGTTTTTGTCTATTAATTATCTAATGTTGTTCTTTGTCTTAGATTCTAAGAACTCATCTTCCTGCATTTAACTTGTTAATTTGTTGTAATATAAGGTTCCATCATTCCAGAGAGGAAGCTGGACCTGCATGAAGAGTGTATTAAACTTGGTATGTCTTGATTTCTCGATCACTCCGTATATGTATTGGCCGTCACATGATGCGGTGTACCTCGGGGTTCCAGTTTAATGCCAGGTGAAAAATTTTGTTACATGATCTATCATTTTGGTTCAATCCCATAATTCTTCTAATGATATATAGGATAAAAAAATGAATTTATTAAAACATATAATTGCCAAATTAGTACTTGTGGTAGGGGAACCAGTGACACTTTTAGGTTGTTATTTGCGAAAGGATAAATAACAAATTTTTCGTTTAATATTACCTTGTAGAAAAATAAATTACCTTGCTGCAGTCCATGCACCGGTGTACTGCTCGACGACGATTTGTTAAAAAAGCCATTATACAAAATGTTAAAGCGATAAGAGTTGTAACAAGATAAGGGGTTCGGAGACTATCGATCTCAGAGCGTTTATGGAAATTTTAAACCCAGGTTAGTGTGTTGACGAATGTATTAAACTAAACCAGGGATAATAAATATTGTAATAAATCACTAATATCAAAATTCCCCACGGGTTTTAGTTCAACTTTGATTATTTATTGGTTGACATGGAAATGATAATTTTTTGGTAACCCAGTAACTAACTAGGGAATTTTGCTACAACTTGTTCCCCCTGAATTCTGAACTTATTTTCCAATAACCAACAACATTTATTGGAAAAATGTTCAACTGAAAGATTATTCATAAAACGGTCTTAGATGGCAGACATGAAATGTTCCTCGCTCTCTGTTATTATCACGGTACTCTAAAAGATATGTAACTGGAGTAATAACCTTTTTAATCCTATGCGGTCCCTCGAATAACAACAAGAATTTTTTTGTTTCAGCTCTTATCAGTGAAGATGTATTATTTGCTTTTAATAAAACTAAGTCCCCAACCTTAAACGGTTTATACGGCCTACTTGGGTGAAAGATCTTTCTGCGTTCAGCCTTTCCCATAAGCGTTTCCTTGGCTAGAATTAATTTTTCTGCTGCATTGATCTTATGCAATTCGTTGTTTGGGGGTCCCTGATAAAAACAAGGCAATATTCTTTTTTTATCGAGTCCCAAATGCAACTCGTTTGGACTGTAACCGGTGGATTCGTGACATACCGAATTAAGAAAATCTGCAAAACTCGATAGTTCATTCGCCCACTTTTTATGATTGTCAGTACAGTAAGTCCTCACTAACCTACCTAGCTCGCGCATTACTCGTTCCGCCGGATTTCCTTGCGGATGGCGAACTGAAGAAAATGTGTCCCGTGATCATTTAACACTGTCTCCACAATTCCCATGGCTTGAAAGTACCCTAAAATCAATCTGTTTAATATGGCTCTAGTAGTTGCTTTCTTAAGCGCATAGAAAGTAACGTATTTGCTGAATACGTCCAGTAAAACTAAAACATATTCAACTCCACCCCTACTTTTTGGTAGTGGCCCATATAAATCCAGGGCAAGAATTTCATTCTTTTTCGATGGAATTATGGCATTCAGTTCAGGTTTCGGCATTATTGCGGCCTTTGCCTTTTGACATATATCGCACACTTTGCATACCTTTTTGACATCCTTAAACATATTATTCCACTACATTTCCGATTTCAAAGCTTTCCACGTTTTGTATGCCCCAAAATGTCCATAAATTTCGTGGTATACCTTAGTAAATTTCTCCGCGAATTGCTTCGGTATACATAATAAATAAAATTCTTCATTACCACCCCTAATGTACAAAAAATTATTCGAAATTACAAAGCGCTTCCGAAGCTTTTCTTCGTACGGCAATTTCCTAATAATTTAGCCCAATTTTTCATCGTCCTTCTGATACCGATCTATACTTTTTAACAGGGATACTAATTCATTCGGCAATTTAGCTAAAGGCAAAATTTTAAAACAATTATCGCTTGGTGACGGTAGTCGAGGTGCCGTGTACCGACTAAATGCATCTGATATCAAATTCCTAGAAATAGAAATATACTTAATTTCGAAGTTAAAATCTTGAATGGCCAATGCATATCGCGATATTCGAGACGATAACAGCCTGCATGTCTTTAAAAAGGTAATTGAGTGATTATCCGTGTAGACTAAATTTTTTACCTAACAGATAAATTTTAAATTTCGAGAGCGCCCATACTACAACCAAAGCCTCTTTTTCATTGATATGATATCGCTTTTCCCTGTCTAACAAAACACGTGAAGCCCAAGCTACCGGTCTCCGTACACCGCCTACCATCTGAAATAGATGACACCCTAACGCATTGTCTGAGGCGTCCGTCTCAAGACAGAAAGGCACATCGTCCCTAGGATGATACAATAGTGTAGCCTGACTCACTGCATCTTTTATTTTCTCAAACGCGGCTTGTTCTATTTCTGTCCACCTTCACCTTGTCTTCTTTTTTAACAGATTTGACAAAATTGCTGTTAAACCTGAGAAATTCTTACAAAAAGATCTATCGAAACTAGCGAGACCTAAAAAACTTTGCAATTGTTTGACATTTTTTGGTACCTTGTAATCCTGTAACCCTTGAACTCGATTTGGATCTGGCCTAATCCCATCTGAACTAAGAACATATCCTAGAAATGGCATTTCCGATCTCAAGAACTTACACTTCTTATAATTCAAAGTGCACCCTGCATCTCTTAAAACTGTAAAAACCTTATTTAAATGTTCTACATGTTCATCAAAATTACTAGAAAAAATTAAAATATCGTCAACGAAACTTATTAAAAAACTATTAAAGTCATTATTAAACACTGAATTAACACACCTAACAAACGCACTAACACTTGTGGACAAACCAAAAGGAAGCACACAAAAACAATAAGTCTTTCCATCAAATTTAAAACCAGTATATTTCCAAGATTCTGGAGTGAGGGGAATTTGCCAGTAACCACTAGTAAAGTCTAAAGTTGACATAAATTTGGCGTATCTAACACGACGTAAAATTTCTTCCGTTGGTACCGGTGTATCGTGTTCTTTTTGCATAGAAGAATTCAAGAATCTAGCATCTAGACATAACCTAACACTATTATCTTTCTTCACTGTAGCCATTATAGGAGAAATATACGGCGTAGGCATTTGTTTGATAACTCCTAAACTTACCATCCTCTCTAGTTCTTTTTTGACTGCCAGTTGGTGTACCTCTGGGATAGGATACTGTTTTTGGCAAAATTCTCGATCATTCCTAAGAATTATTTTATGAGAATATTTGGCGATAATACCGGGTTTTTCTAAAAAAAATGTTTGCAAATTTCGTCAGTAATCCCTGCAGTCTTTGATGGTTGTCCTCTTCAATACCCTGAGCAATTACAGTGCCAGTGTCCTGAACTGTTTTCTGTATTTCGGCCACACCAAGTGGTTGATTCTTTCTAGTTAAATTTTTGATTTTACAAGAATCTAGATTACCATATTCGCAACCAGGATCTACTTCTGGAATTTTTACCCATGCGTTTTTTGTTTTTATTACAAACATTCTGTGCTCAATATCAATTTTTGATGGAACACTTCTAAAAAAATCAATTCCCAAAATCATAAACTGATAAATTCGGTATAACTAAAAACTCATGACAAAAATCGTGCCCTGCAATCTTAAAACTAATTAAAGATTGATATCGAACTCTTCTTTGTTTGGTTTTGAATGCCCCCGTTACTTTAACTCCCGTACACGTAAATGTAGGAATTCCACTGCCGAACGGTTCTAACATCCCCCAAACTTCCTCGTTAAGCGCACAAACTTCACTCCCCGTATCGAGTAATGCATTAAAAAATAAACCAAAAATTTCAATTGGTGATTGCGTTTTTTTTATTGCAATCCTCACCGTTGCATTCTAATAACAAATCATCACTAATATTACTTAAATTGCTAATAGTCCTTTCGTAATCCAACCCCAATGACGGACCTATTCTTGAGGTTGATTCTCGTTTTCCAGCTGATCTTCGGTATCATCTACATTATCGAGATTAAGCGCCGCAACTCTCGGCTTAGTAACATAATTTTTGTTTTTTTCGTATAAAGTACTTTTATTGTCGATCCTATCTTCTGACCCATTTTTATCAAATTTTTTAAAATTACTATTATAAGTGTTGGTTGACAACCCAGAAGACTTTTCAAAATAAGAGTCCGCGTGTTTTAGTCGATCTAACGCTACCGTGACCCTTTCCAACCCTATCAACGTACTAGAAATATTTGGAGGAAAAAGTCTAGCTATTCTCTGAATAATTTGAATCTCTGACATTGGAGGGTTTAAGTTTTTACTTAAATTTAAACATTTTAAGAAATGTTTCACGAATGAACCTGTCACATATTTATATTTTCGCAGCTTGTCTCTTACCTCTTCCTGAATATCCTTATGCCAAAACTTATTAATAAACCCTTCTTTAAAATTATCAAAATTTTCAAAATATTTAGCAAAAGCTTGATACCATAATAAAACTTCTCCCTTAAATTGTTGGTTCAGTAAAAATTTATAGTATTCGAAAGGAACTTTATCAATTTTGAACGCATATTCTAACTGATTTACAAAATCTACAGGGTGAATATTGCCCTGATTATCAAAGAACAGCAATTTCTTACTTGCTTTTATAGTAAAATCGCTTTCATTGTCCCTAATTAGGCGCTTCTCTCCATTATTGTTGTCATCTGGATTTAATTGTTGCAATCTAAAAATCACTTGATCAATAATAGTGGTAATCTCTACATTTTGTTCTGGACGAACCACACTCTGAAAAGCCTTTTCAATGTTTCGCCCAGAATGTGCTACATCCTTGTTAGTACTAACTAGCTTATCTATTTTAAAAACTTCGATGTTGCTTTCTGACACTTTCATGTCACTGTTACCTGAATTTTCCTTCTCTGCTAACGTTAATGAATCTCTTTTGTGGTTTTGTTGTAGAGAAGATGACTCTGGATTCCTTACAGCCCAGTCACTTCGATTTGGGCTTCCCCATCCTCGATGGCATTGTTTCTTGTAGCTGCTTCAGTGTTTAGCTCAACCGTTGCAGCACTTCTTGTGAAGTATGGATGGTTTTGTTGGTCCATATTTACTCTTAGATAGTTCCTGTTAGTTGGGCGCCAGTTGTAACAAGATAAGGGGTTCGGAGACTATCGATCTCAGAGCGTTTATGGAAATTTTAAACCCAGGTTTAGTGTGTTGACGAATGTATTAAACTAAACCAGAGACAATGAATATTGTAATAAATCACTAATATCAAAATTCCCCACAGGGTTTTAGTTCAACTTTGATTATTTATTGGTTGACATGGATATGATCATTTTTTGGTAACCCAGTAACTAACTAGGGAATTTTGCTACAGAGTGCAAGCTTAAAATTTTCAGAGTTAATGGAAAATAGTTTGCTGCCACTTTGGTAGCAGTGTAAAACCTTGCTGTCATGACCTTTAAGTTTAGAAAAGAAGCCTTATATTATGAGAAATTTTGCACATGGAGCTCCACAGAACGTTATATTTCGATGGAGCTTGTATCTTTTCCATAACAGTAAACAAACATTACCTATAATGCTGGTCTGTCATTCTCATAGCCTCCCATTATTACGAATGTGTGAAATATAGGTCACCAACTTTGTAAGGATATTTAAAAACGAGACTGCGCTTTCTGAACGTAAATATCGGAACCGTAGCGAAATCCGGCGTATAAGGTATAGCAGGGGCAGAAGTTGGAAAGGCCTTTGATAGAGAGGGGGTAAATGTCAAACCACGTCGGACAGCTTCAAAAATTTCGCGGTAATGTTTACCTGCCAGTATTGTTTCATAGAATAAGTAATTTTAAATTGTTATCGGCGGAACGGGACAATCGCATGTATTAATGGACTAGAAAAAATTATTAAACAAGTATTATAATATTCAAATCATAATGCTACAAAAGTTCAACAGGTGTTCACCAACTATTTACCCGAAATTGTTATTAACACTTATAAAATAATTTTGTACGCCAATGTATCGCGTCCACTTCGGCTAGCTTCGCCATAAAATTGTCAGTGTATGTGTACGAAGTGGGAGAACTGCGAAAAGCCTTTCCCACTTCTGTCCCTGCATTATCAATATCTTTGAATCCTCCCCTCTCTAACTAGACCAGTTTCAGTAAAATAGGTCGTTTAGTTTCTTTCAAGAAACGTATGAATAGAACAATACTACATTAGGTTGCCGAAATTTTGGAGGGCTTAAAAATCGAGAACCGCTTGAATCTTAAATTTCTTGTTAAACTGAAAAAAATTTGTTAACAATAGTTCATAGGGATCATTATATGTCATGTACTCGCATTTGAGTGGCACAAATGGTTTAACGAGGATCAGAAAGACATCGAAGACAACAAACATCCGTTTGACCTAGTCGAAAACTGACCAAAACATCGACAAAGGCAATCAAATCTTCCTGAATGATATACCTCAGTGTCAGGCAGTCAATCAGCACTATTACATCGAGGTCCTGACTTAACTGAAAGAACGACTAAGGAAAAGACGGCCGATGTGTAGAAAGATGACTCAGGATAATGCGCCAGCTCGTAACGCATTGTTCGTTAATCAGTTTCTAGTCAGTAAACGCATCCCAGTGCTCGAGCACCCTCCGTATTCGTCGGATTTGGCATGCTGCGACTTTTTCTTATTCCCAAAAATAAAAAGCGCGCTGAAAGGGAATCATTTTGAAACCGTGAAGGACGTAAAAAAAGGCACACCTGTTGCGCAGGTTTCAGTTGATGAACTGCAGCACTGATTCGAACAATGTAAGATGTGTACAAACCTGTATATACATAGATAAGAGGAGTCTATTGAAGGAGAAAAAAGCTGGATTGTAAAATTTTTTCAATAAACCATTTTTTCTTACCAGTCTGTATAATAGAAAAGGGAATAGATTTTGGGGAGAAGCTGGCTTCCTGGAATAAAAACAGGCAAGAAGTGTTTCTTAAAATTCATCTCACAGTGCCTTTTCGCTTTGCTGTCAAGGCTTTCAATTATCATTAAGACCCAACTCAATTTATTTCACGATATAATCACGATTTTTTAGGTTAGAAAGCTTCGCATTATCTATTTTTCATTCGAAGTAATACCAGACGTTACATAACACGATGTGTTTAATAAAACGTATGTCTCGAATTAGCACGGTTGCGATTTTCTGGTAATTACCACCTTAGATGACACCACCTCATCGAAAGTACGTTTTGAAACCTTAACATAAGTTTCTTGAAATAATTAGGTCAAAATAAAAGAATATATTTTGCGTTTTAGCTTTTAAATAATATAAAAAATGGTGGAAGTCACATAAATCTTAAAAATTTGTAAATATCACTTATTAAAATATTATGAATTAAAAGTAAAACAAACTATAGACTTTCCACCGTTATCGTTCAAAGCTGTATTTTTTTGCGGTAAAAAGTCGCCATTACTTGTCATTGACAACGCGTTGACATTGGACTTAATAATATATTATTCTATTATAGAAGAAATTGAGCCATCCGTAAATATAACACATAACAATTTTCCAAACTTGAAAGGTCTCGGTAGAAAACTTTTTTTAAATAACTAATGTGTAGGTTTCAAGATGCTTTTATGACATAACGTAGCCTTCAGGAGAAAATTGCGTAACTCTATTTGACAAATAATACGTAACAATGTTTAAAAATTTGACTTTAAAAATATTTTTTATATCTCCTGTAAAATTTCGTCAGATGGAGTTCCGCAATTATCTCCTGAAGGCGACTATTAATATTTTCTACAACTGCTCATTGAGCGGTTCTCCACTAGTGCATCTGCAGTAAAAAATTTCTATCTTCTACATAGCAAAAAAGGAACATGCATTTGTAATATGTAAAAGTCTTCTGGTTCCCATACCATATTTAAGGTCTTATACTCATATAAGAGTTGATATTAATTTGATCCTCATATTAAATATTCTTAGTTTGAATTGACAAGCTGCTTAATTTTCATAACATTGAATGCGCTCACGTGAGCTCCAATTCGAAAATAATTGGTTGAAACTAAACCGACGCGACAGGCCATCTTCTATTCTCTTCGCGTATATGGCAGAAGCAATATTCTCACCGACCGAAAGACTTAAAAACTAAACGGCTTGCATCGCCATGTTGTTAATTTAATAATTCTTAGCAAATATTGTACTAAATAGCTTTGTGATTAATTTTCTCAGTCTAAAATAATAGTAAAAGCTCTTTTTTATGTGACTAGCAGAATAAAAGTTATAGTGAAGTCGGTGAGTTTTCATTCTAAATCACCTATCGTTATATCTAAAAACCAGTGCATCTCATACACAGTGTATACCGTGCCCAAAATAATTTATATTATGCAGAGAATGACAATCAACTTTTTCGGATAATGTTGCTGAAAAATGTTAGAAAATAGCTTACCGTTGGGTTTCCATTAAAAACTGCCTCTCCAACGAAGTCAGTAAAATACAAGGAGTAACAGACGTGCGCCATCCAACAAAACAGATTGGTGAGACATAATATTCTTATAGACCTAGGCATGTAGATGATACTCTTCAAATACAAAAATAAGGATGCATTCGGGTCTGGGATTATGCTTTTCCTTGGTTGATCTTGATTCAGTTTGTTGTTTTCGTCACCGATTGGGCAATATGCTGCTTGATTTGTCTGAAATAATTTGTTTACAATTACAATGTTTCTTGTAAATCCTCAAAAGGATATTTAGTGTTTAATATTTTCATTAAGTGCAATTTTTCCTGGTCACAAAAAAAAGAAATACCATTCTCAAAATTACTGTATCATTGTTACACAATAAATAACTCAAATAGATAATGAAAACAAAACATATAGCAAATAAGCTGAAGAAAACATGAGGAAAAACCATATATTTAACAGCCATTTCAACAAAACACATAAAATATCGATGTAACGCTCAAAAGAATTTTATAAGATATATAATAATAATAATAATAATAATAATAATTAATAATAATAATAATAATAATAATAATAATAATAATAATAATAATAATAATAATAATAATAATAATAATAATAATAATAATAATAATAATAATAATTAATAATAATAATAATAATAATAATAATAATAATAATAATAATAATAATAATAATAATAATAATAATAATAATAATAATAATAATAATAATAATAATAATAATAATAATAATAATAATAATAATAATAATAATAATAATAATAATAATAATAATAATAATAATAATAATAATAATAATAATAATAATAATAATAATAATAATAATAATAATAATAATAATAATAATAATAATAATAATAATAATAATAATAATAATAATAATAATAATAATAATAATAATAATAATAATAATAATAATAATAATAATAATAATAATAATAATAATAATAATAATAATAATAATAATAATAATAATAATAATAATAATAATAATAATAATAATAATAATAATAATAATAATAATAATAATAATAATAATAATAATAATAATAATAATAATAATAATAATAATAATAATAATAATAATAATAATAATAATAATAATAATAATAATAATAATAATAATAATAATAATAATAATAATAATAATAATAATAATAATAATAATAATAATAATAATAATAATAATAATAATAATAATAATAATAATAATAATAATAATAATAATAATAATAATAATAATAATAATAATAATAATAATAATAATAATAATAATAATAATAATAATAATAATAATAATAATAATAATAATAATAATAATAATAATAATAATAATAATAATAATAATAATAATAATAATAATAATAATAATAATAATAATAATAATAATAATAATAATAATAATAATAATAATAATAATAATAATAATAATAATAATAATAATAATAATAATAATAATAATAATAATAATAATAATAATAATAATAATAATAATAATAATAATAATAATAATAATAATAATAATAATAATAATAATAATAATAATAATAATAATAATAATAATAATAATAATAATAATAATAATAATAATAATAATAATAATAATAATAATAATAATAATAATAATAATAATAATAATAATAATAATAATAATAATAATAATAATAATAATAATAATAATAATAATAATAATAATAATAATAATAATAATAATAATAATAATAATAATAATAATAATAATAATAATAATAATAATAATAATAATAATAATAATAATAATAATAATAATAATAATAATAATAATAATAATAATAATAATAATAATAATAATAATAATAATAATAATAATAATAATAATAATAATAATAATAATAATAATAATAATAATAATAATAATAATAATAATAATAATAATAATAATAATAATAATAATAATAATAATAATAATAATAATAATAATAATAATAATAATAATAATAATAATAATAATAATAATAATAATAATAATAATAATAATAATAATAATAATAATAATAATAATAATAATAATAATAATAATAATAATAATAATAATAATAATAATAATAATAATAATAATAATAATAATAATAATAATAATAATAATAATAATAATAATAATAATAATAATAATAATAATAATAATAATAATAATAATAATAATAATAATAATAATAATAATAATAATAATAATAATAATAATAATAATAATAATAATAATAATAATAATAATAATAATAATAATAATAATAATAATAATAATAATAATAATAATAATAATAATAATAATAATAATAATAATAATAATAATAATAATAATAATAATAATAATAATAATAATAATAATAATAATAATAATAATAATAATAATAATAATAATAATAATAATAATAATAATAATAATAATAATAATAATAATAATAATAATAATAATAATAATAATAATAATAATAATAATAATAATAATAATAATAATAATAATAATAATAATAATAATAATAATAATAATAATAATAATAATAATAATAATAATAATAATAATAATAATAATAATAATAATAATAATAATAATAATAATAATAATAATAATAATAATAATAATAATAATAATAATAATAATAATAATAATAATAATAATAATAATAATAATAATAATAATAATAATAATAATAATAATAATAATAATAATAATAATAATAATAATAATAATAATAATAATAATAATAATAATAATAATAATAATAATAATAATAATAATAATAATAATAATAATAATAATAATAATAATAATAATAATAATAATAATAATAATAATAATAATAATAATAATAATAATAATAATAATAATAATAATAATAATAATAATAATAATAATAATAATAATAATAATAATAATAATAATAATAATAATAATAATAATAATAATAATAATAATAATAATAATAATAATAATAATAATAATAATAATAATAATAATAATAATAATAATAATAATAATAATAATAATAATAATAATAATAATAATAATAATAATAATAATAATAATAATAATAATAATAATAATAATAATAATAATAATAATAATAATAATAATAATAATAATAATAATAATAATAATAATAATAATAATAATAATAATAATAATAATAATAATAATAATAATAATAATAATAATAATAATAATAATAATAATAATAATAATAATAATAATAATAATAATAATAATAATAATAATAATAATAATAATAATAATAATAATAATAATAATAATAATAATAATAATAATAATAATAATAATAATAATAATAATAATAATAATAATAATAATAATAATAATAATAATAATAATAATAATAATAATAATAATAATAATAATAATAATAATAATAATAATAATAATAATAATAATAATAATAATAATAATAATAATAATAATAATAATAATAATAATAATAATAATAATAATAATAATAATAATAATAATAATAATAATAATAATAATAATAATAATAATAATAATAATAATAATAATAATAATAATAATAATAATAATAATAATAATAATAATAATAATAATAATAATAATAATAATAATAATAATAATAATAATAATAATAATAATAATAATAATAATAATAATAATAATAATAATAATAATAATAATAATAATAATAATAATAATAATAATAATAATAATAATAATAATAATAATAATAATAATAATAATAATAATAATAATAAATAATAATAATAATAATAAATAATAATAATAATAATAATAATAATAATAATAATAATAATAATAATAATAATAATAATAATAATAATAATAATAATAATAATAATAATAATAAATAATAATAATAATAATAATAATAATAATAATAATAATAATAATAATAATAATAATAATAATAATAATAATAATAATAATAATAATAATAATAATAATAATAATAATAATAATAATAATAATAATAATAATAATAATAATAATAATAATAATAATAATAATAATAATAATAATAATAATAATAATAATAATAATAATAATAATAATAATAATAATAATAATAATAATAATAATAATAATAATAATAATAATAATAATAATAATAATAATAATAATAATAATAATAATAATATAGGGGGTGGGTTGGCTCAGTGGTTAGAGTCATGACTCTGAGATCGGAAGGTCTCAGGATCGAATCCCACCGGTGGCAGGAATTTTTATTTAATTAAAAAAAAATTAAATATTAATTCTAATGCATAGGTAGGATTCCCCACTCGACCATTCACTGTTGGGTTCTAATTAACAGTGCTGTTCCTAAAGTGGCGCTGGGAAACAGTAACAAAGCCTACACAGAACACGAGGCTAATGGCCGTAGTAGTCGACGCCGATGACCAAATTAAAAAAAAAAAAAAAAAAAAAAAAAAAATAATAATAATAATAATAATAATAATAATAATAATAATAATAATAATAATAATAATAATAATAATAATAATAATAATAATATTTATTTACCAAATAAGTACAATTATATAATTTGTATAACATTTTCATGGCAAATGAGAAAATCATCCACAAAAGACAAGCTTGTACGTGGACTAATAATTGATCATCTGTCATGAGCAAGCTTTACAGTTTTAAACAATAATGTAAACATACAATTTTAACAATATAGAATAAGGGACAAATATAACATTTATAAATAGATTAATCTAATAAGATTTAGAAGATAGTTATTAATTTTGTAAATAGGTTTGCTCCAAAATATTTTAATTAAATATGTAGAGGTTAGTATTTTAATTAGTATTATCCTAATAATAATATGACGTATTAAAATATAAACTAAAATTAAAAAATTAAAAAATTTAAAAATGACAGCTTTAAAATATATTATTTTTAACCCGGCATTACTTTGGCGGGGTCTAACAGACCCCAGACGAATTAAAACTGCCTAAACTAATTCTTAAACTGCAAGTACGTAGATCTGGTTGCCTATAGCTTCGTCAATAACATCGATCGGCAATTCTGTCGGTCGGTTTAGTCGTGCTGGGAAGTTTGGAGAATTTACATGTGTTTAAAGTGCTCTGGGGTCTGTGACACCCCACCTGGGTTATAAAGTTATAAAATTGATTAGACTGTAATAATTTTTCTGAGATCTAAAGTTATAAGTTTTTAGTTTACATTTGTAAGTATGATGTAATTATTGAAATATTTTTCGCTTAAACTAATTATATTTGTTTTAGAATCATGGGAGACTATGAAAGAAGTCAGCAGCGGCTATTGAATTTATGGAATGAGATTGAAAGTGACGAAGATGAAGCTGTAGGCGGATCGGAAAGTGATGATGATAACTTGGATCATGTTAGTTCTCAAATAAATGATCCGGAAGAAGACATTGACTTTGAAAATCTTATGGAAGAGAATGACCAGCAACACTTTATACACAAAAACTATTATTTAGGTAGAGATAAAGTTACGAAATGGTACAAACACTGTAGTACAAGCCGAGTAAGGACAAGAGCTGAGAATATAATTACGAAACTACCTGGACCTAAACAATATGCTCGTAGTGCAAAAACAGCTTTGGAATGCTGGCAACTATTCTTTGATGAAAATATGCTTATTGACATTACACACTGCACAAACTTGATGATTCAACAAAAATCACAAAATTATAAAGATAAACAAAATTGCGGTGAAACAAACTCGATCGAAATAAAAGCATTATTTGGTCTTTTATATCTTGCTGGTGTCTTTAGAAGTTCACATCGTCATTTGCGCGATTTGTGGAAGTCAAATGGAACTGGAATGGATATATTTCGAGTTGTAATGTCTTATAATAGATTTTCATTTCTCTTATTATGTCTAAGATTTGACAATTTTGAGAACAGACCCTTGAGGCTGCAAATAGACAAACTTGCTTCCATAAGGTCTGTTTTTGAGAAATTCGTCTCAAATTGTCAAGAAGCTTACTCGCCTGGGCAATATATAACTTTGGATGAAAAACTGGAATCTTTTCGAGGGAGATGTTCTTTTCGGCAGTATATCCCCAACAAGCCCGCAAAATATGGGATCAAAATTCAAGCCCTTGTGTATGCACGTTCATTTTATACAATAAATATGGAAATATATCCTGGCGAACAACCAGATGGTCCATATAAATATAGTAACAGTGCATATGATGTAGTAGACAGGATGGTGGCGCCAATATCTAAAACTAACCGAAATGTAACATTCGACAATTGGTACACCAGTTTAGAGGCAGTAAATAATTTGCGTGATAAACACAATCTGACTGCTGTCGGAACTGTTAGAAAGGGCAAAACAGGTAAAAGGATGATTCCACTTGAATTTGAAAATATAAAAATCAGAAAAATCAAGTCATCCATGTTTGGTTTCCAAAAAAATAATACGTTGGTGTCCTACGTACCTACAAAAAATAAATACGTCATATTACTTTCATCTTTACATCATGATGATAACATAGATGAATCGACTGAAGAAAAAATGCTCCCAGAAATAATAAGCTTTTACAATATGACAGAAGGTGGCGTCGATACCGTCGACGAAATGTCAGGTTCATATTCCGTTGCCAGAAATTGTAGGAGATGGCCTTTGAGAATTTTTTATTCCCTTCTGGATACTGGTGGTATTAATAGCCAAATTATATATAAATTTAATACCAATAATTATACTCTAAAAAGACGTCTCTTTTTGGAAGAACTAGGATGTGGACTTATCAAACCTACAATTGAAGCTAGAAAAAATAATACACACTTGCCGAAGCTTTTACGAATTAAGATACGTGATATTCTTGGGAATCCTGCTGAACCAGAACCTCAACGACAAAAGGACGTTGTCAAATGTGTCCAAGAAGTCAAGACAGAAAGACCAAGTACCGTTGTGAGACGTGTGGACTATTCATATGTTTGGACCATGTGAGAAGCTTTTGCCAAAATTGTGCTGACTTGAATGCCGAGTAAAATTTTACTAACGACAAAAATAGAGTGAATTTTCATTGTTTTTGTTGATTTGACATCTATATAATTTATTTTTGCTGAAAAATTAACATTTCTTTATTTGTTTTAATTTCATTTTTTTTTTCAAAAATGTGTGATTTTACTAGAAGGATTCAATAATTTTTGTTTTTATTTGGTATTGCGTAATAAAACTTTATAAAAACTGGGTTTTTATTATTTTTCTAATCAAATATACTTCAGACAATGCTATTTTATTAAAAGTTTTGAAATTTGACATTTAGTTTTTTCTATATTATTTTTTTAAATTGGGGTCTGTCACACCCCACCTGGGTTGTTATGTAAAAAAAATTCACCAGGGTAATGCCGGGTTAATTTTGAGTAAGTCTATGTAAATTTAAGGACAAATACTTGTACAATTTCTAAAAATAAATAACCAATCTAATAAGATTTAAGAAAACATTATCTAAGCTAATGATCCGCTAAACAGACTATAACAGGTTTCATTTTGAGCTGAGATAAAATTTTTTAGAATATGAGCTGGAATGGATAATATCCATCTCTTAATATGCTTTTTAAATAAATTTATTGAATTAATCCTCTTAATGTCTAGAGGTAATTGATTATAAAGTTTTGGACCCAGGTAAGTGTAACTTTTCTTCCCTATAGTTTTATCCACTTTAGGGATTAAAAAGATGTTCATCTTATATCTTGTGGAATAGTTATGTTGTATTGGTATTAATGTATGTTTATCTTTGTATTGCTTTAGTAGGATCATTTTTATATATAATTGATAAATATTTAGCATTCCGGTTTCTTGAAAAAGATCGGCTGAGGGGTAAGTTCTAGGCTTATGAAATATAGATTTTAATATACTTTTTTGTATTTTTTGTAGGTTGTCAATCAAAGTAAAACCAGCTGATCCCCATGCAATAAGACCGTACCTCAAGTGACTTTCTACTAAAGCGAAGTAAATAATCTTGAGGTAAGTCAAGGAGAGAAATGAAGTAAGGTTTTTTATTTTATACAATACGAATCTTAGTTTTTTTATTAAATACGTTATCTCATGATCCCATCTCAAATGGGGGTCAAGATATATCCCAAGATATTTTATTTTTTTCGTTACTCTAATAGTAAATACTTCATTTTTTTTATTATTTATTGTAATTTCAGCATGAGGTGGAAGATTTGTGCTATATGAGGTAAATGGAACGAGAAATGGTTTTTTATAATTTATCGTGAGCAATCTAGTTTCAAGAAAGTTTATTATTTTTATGAAATCATGTTCAATATCTGATTTAAGGTCCATCCAGTTATTATTTTTATAGAAAATGGCAGTATCATCGGCAAAGCTAATAATTTCTCCCTTTGTATTCTGCAGAAATATATCGTTTAGGTAGATATTGAAAAAGACAGGACCAAGAACAGTACCCTGAGGCACTCCATACTTTATAGTTTTGAAATTACTGTGGGTTCCGTTAATATTTACACATTGCATTCTATTATTCAAATAACTTTCAATCAGTTTAAATGCCTTTCCCCTGATTCCAATATTTTCTAGAATTGACAACAGTTGTTTATGATCAACGGAGTCAAATGCTTTAGCCAAATCGATAAATATTGTAATGCATGGTTGCTTTTTATCTATACTATTGTTTATCATTTCTATCAATTTGGTTATTGCATCTGATGTTGACATATTTTCACTATATCCATATTGTTTGGGAGACAAGATATTATATTTTTTTAGAAATGACATGATCCTTTTATGTAATATTTTCTCGAACACCTTACCAATGTTGGAAATTAATGAGATCGGCCGGTAGTTAGCTGTTTCTGAGACATTCCCATCTTTAAATTGGGGCATTATTAATAATAATAATAATAATAATGTTTATTCAGATAATACATTGATACATATATAGTTAAAAAAAAAATTGAATAAACAATAGGGGGCAATCACAGAAGCAGTTTAAAACTGCTTGTATGTGATAAGGCACATATACAATACATACAAAGCATATATGTCCCTATAAAACCCAACAACATAAATTTAAATAATTTTTTAAAATTAGAACAAACCTAAAAAAATATAAAATGCAAATACAAATTAGATTACAAATAACAATTAAAATATTAAAAATAGAAAGATAATATAAATAAAAACATAAAGAAATAGACCAATCTTATTATCGTGACAGTTTTTATGGAGAGAAAGATACATATACATATTTTTAAATTTTAAAATTTTTAAATCTGATTTATAGCATCACTTGCTAATTTACGCTCTTTTTGGAGCCAGATTTTTAGTTTATTTTTGTATCTGCTGTACAAAGAAATGTCCTTTATTTCTTGAGGTATCAAAACAAAAATTCTAGGAGCCAGATAATCACTACATCTTTGGCCAATACTTTTTTCAGATCGCGGAAATAAAATAGCATCAGGTCGACGTGTATTGTAGGGATGGTCATGAGATATTAATATAATCTTAGATTTCTTTAAAAATAATAATATCTGTAGAAAATATAGTTGTCTGATATCGTAGACATTGGAATCTTCGTAAAGTGCATTACTGGGGTATAAAATAATTTTTTTGTAAATTATTCTTAAAATCCATTTTTGTATTACATTAACATTTTTCAAAGTATTATCATACACACCTCCCCAACCAATGATACCGTATACTAATAAGGATTGTATTAAAGAAAAATAAAGAGACCTTAAGCAATGTAAGTTTAGAAAGTCACATAGATATCTAAATTTTGGTAGAAAACATCTTAACTTTTTTATTAGTTGTTTTAAGTGAAGGTCCCATTTCATATGCCTTTCCACAATAATCCCTAAATATTTTATTGATGAAGATTCACAAACTTCGTTATTTAATCCCACACTTAATGGACCCAACATAGGAAGGCCTGTCGCATAAGAGGAAAATGGTAAGTATCTAGTTTTCTCATAATTTAATGTTAATTTATTAAACTGAAGCCATTTTGATATTTTAGGGAAATCAGTTTCTACTTTTTCTTTTAGGTTCCTCCATGAAGATGAAGAGTATAGAACGGCAGTATCATCAGCGAAACTTATTATTTTAGCGGATGTGTCTAAGTGTAGTAGGCTATTAATGTAGAGTGTGAAAAGAACAGGTCCTAAAACAGTACCTTGTGGGGCACCACAGGTTACGATCTGTTTGTTACTATTAACATTGTTAATTTGTACTAACTGTTCTCTATTTGATAGGTAACTTTCAAAGATATCGAATGCTTTCCCACGAATCCCATATTTTTCTAATTTTTCCAACAATTTTTTATGACATACAGTGTCAAAGGCTTTTGAGAGGTCGAGAAAGAGACATGTTTTTTAAAGTTACTAAGATTATAAATTTTTTGGGTAGCTACTGGTTCAATATCACACTGTTCAATAAATTGGTCCATTTTTTACATAAAATATAATTACAATATTACTACTTAATTATTTACCAATATAAAAACTATTGAAAACATAAACGAAAATAATATTTTTTATTTTTGCCTTTTAGTACTCCTGGTACTCACTGGACTAAACTTAGCTTTCTGTTGTTTTCTTTTCTTTGAACCAGTACTCTTTTCAGTTTCTTCCTCTTCTACTTCTTCTTCTTCAAAATCGCTTTCCTCTTCACTTTTTTGTTTCTCTTCTAATTGTTCCACCGAATAAAATTTACCATCAACAATTAGTTTCAGCCCCTTAATTTTGGCATCAAAATTTTGTATTCGAGCCGCTTTTTGGTGTTTTCGCACTGATACTTTTAACTGGTTTGGGAATTTACCTTGATTTATTGATTTATTAATTAAAAAATGTTAGTACCGGTGCTATATCTTTACCTACCAATTTAAGAATTTCTGAACGAATTCCATCTAACCCTGGTGTTTTTTGTTTTTTAAATTCATAATAGTTTCATATACTTCCTTTGTATCAGTTTCAGCTAGGAAAATCGTTTGACAAATTTTTTTTTGGTTGATCCTATTTTGTGTTTGTCGCTTACTTTTGATTTTTGTTGCCATTTTTTCTCCTACCTCAGTATAGTGTTCACAGAAAATATTAGCAATTTCTTTAGGGTTATCTATTACGGTGCCATCTGGTGCTATTATTTCTGATATTGGTTTTTTGCGTTTCTTTAAACTTGTGATTTCCGTAACACATTCCCATAACTTTTTGCTTAAGTTTTTATTATTTTTAATTTGATTATTATAGTAATTAGTTTTTGCTTGTTTTATCAGTAATATAGGGATATGGATAAGATAAGATGGATGACGTATTTCAATTTGAAACATGGTGCTCAAGGAGTGATCTCTTAGGCTAAAAATGGCCAGTCATCTTAGAATTTTTAAATGGAACGCAAATAGACTGCTGCAGCATCAACAAGAGCTACAAACAGTAATTAGAAAAAATTGATGTCTGTCTGTTTGCTGAGATACATTTCACAAAAGAGTTGTTCATTAAATTAAAAGGATATAAAGTGTACCATACAATCTATCCAGATAATGAGGCAAAAGACGAAAGTGCAGTTATAATTAAGAAATCCATTTTGCAATATCAAGAAATGGGTTATCAAACAGTAGAAATACAGGTCTGTTAATATTAAAACAAAATTTTATGAAATTATGATCAAAACTTTATATAGCCCACCAAGACATGCGATAAAGAAGCATCGATACGTTGACTTTCTGGACGTTCATAGAGCGAGAAACTTTTATCCAAAACATACTCACTGGGAATCTAGATTGACAACAACCAAAAGTAGAGAATTATTAGCATCAGGTCATCAACATAAATATCAAACAATGTCAGCTGGAAAGCCTACATACTGGCCCACAGAAACTAGCCGACAATGGCACTGGAAAGAACTAATTGATCTCTCGATTCCATTAAGAACAATGAGACCAAGAAGTTGAACTTTTTGTCAAAAATATTTAACATGCAGCGTAGGAAAACACTCCTAAGATTAAATGTAGAGTGCTAGATAATAATTATCCAAAAGGGTTCAGAAATCTTATCTCAGAAAAAAAAAATTAGAAGCAAATGGCAACAGTTTAGAGCACCAAACAATGCAACACAACAGCTAAAACGTGAAATACGGCTCATTTAAAATAAGTCGATTGGCGAATACTTAAAGTGAATTAACTAACGATAAAATTACCGATTATTCACTCAAAAGCTACCAAAAGATTAAAGAAGCCTACTATACATAACCCACCAATCAGAAGGAAAGATAGAAACTGGACCTGAAACAATTTTGAAAAATCGAACAGATTTGGGGAATATAAAACTGCATAAGAAGACATAGTTGTTAAACCTACCTTTCCAAAAGAAGTTGATAACCCACCAATCAGAAGTAGAGATAAAAGCTGGGCTCGAAACAATTTGCAAAAAGCAAAAGATTTGTGGAACATTTAAAAAGTACCATTCAAGCCAATAGTGGTAAATAACTTCAAGACTGGATGGAACTAGCACAAGAAAACAGTCGTTAAAACTACTTCTCCAAAAGAAGTTTATATAGAAATCCAAACAAATATAAGTTCGAAAAAAGTCGCTGGATTTGACCTCATTACTGGGGAAATTTTGAAAATGCTTTTTCGGAAATTTATTGTCAAAATGATCAATCTTATCAATGTGTAATTTAGACTAAAGTACGTACCAAAGATGTAGAATGTGGCAGAAGTTATAATGATATTCAAGCCAGGTAAACTACGACCTATCATCTCGAAATTCTATGAAAAATTGCTTCCTAAGAGACTGAACCTATATACCTAATACCCTCCCACCAGTTTGGCGTCAGAGAAAAACACTTGACCATCAACCAAGTTCATAGAATCTCAGATATTATCGTGCAGTCTCTAGAAGAAAAAGTTTGCTCCACCGTCTTTTTGAAAATGGCTCAGGCTTTTGACAAAGTATGGTATGAAGGTTTGATTCAAAAACTGAACATGTTCCTACCATGTCAATACTCTGAACTAATAAAATGCTTTTTATCAGAAAGGTATTTTAAAATTAAATAGGAGAAAGCCTATTCAAACCTAAGGGTACTCTGCTTGTTGTATCCAGAGATATTCCTAATCTTGAGCCAAATACTATCGCAACATTTGCTGTTGATACTGCACTCCTAGCTGCGTTTGTTCTGGTAGTTAAGGTTTTTTAATATTGATTGATGTATGAAATAATTTTTTGATTAAGGTATTACGAAAATACATTCAAGTTTTCTTTTTCCGAAATAGCAGATTTAATACTGGACAAAAATATGGCTATTAAAATTGAATAAAAGCCAAATATGTCCATATAAAATTTAGAAATAAACAAAATTAATTAGAATAAACAACACTCAGCAAAATATCCATATAAAAACGAAACGTGAAGAGCTTGCTATAAAATACAAAAGTATGTATTAATTGTTAGGAAAAAATTTAAAATTATCCACATACAACAAACTGCTTCTTTACAGGCAGATAGTGAAACTCGTATGGACGTATGGTATCCAGCTTTAAGGCGAAGCTAGTAAGAGTAATATCTTAGTTATTCAACATTTTTACAATAAAGTATTAAGGACCATCGTCGATACACCCTGGTACTGCCGAAATACTGATCTTCTTAGGGACATCAAAGGACTGTTGAAAATATAATAGCAAAAAGATGCCAGTAGTCACCTACAACGGCTGCTCCAACATGGGAACGTTGAAGTTATCCAACAATGCCAAGTTAATAAAAAGACTAGAGAACCAAGCCTTTGAAAAAAAAAATGTTACACTTGTTGTTGTCTTACTCTTCCCCACCCGCGCGTAAAGTAGCGTGCGTGAATTGTCACTTTATAATGTTTCAGAATAAATATACACACATCTCCAAAAGTCTTGGCCCCCCTGGGTATTTTTAAAACTATTTAAATAAAATTTGGAAAATATGATGAATCTTATTCTTTGTTTAAATACCAAAGTATACACAATCTTTGTAATTTGCTTTAAAAATAATGCAGAATAAAGGAATTTACAAAAAAAGGTCCAAAAATTTTTAGTAAGAAAATGTTATAACATACCAAAAATATAACTTAATAGTGTATTATGGCCCCTACTTTTAATCAATTGGCCAACGTGTCACGGCATTCCGCGGATCAGGTTATTAATTAAATGATCAGGTATATTTTCCCACTCTTCTTGAATAGCTACAATCAAGTCCTTAAAGGTTTAAGGGAGGTTTTCTTCATTGGATATTGCCCTGCCAATATAATCTCGTACATATTCAATGGGATTTATTTCTAGTGAGTTTAGCAGCCATTCATTCTTTGGATATTTTCTTCCTATAACACGATACGATACCTTTGCGTGCGATGCGATCTAGCATTATCGTCTTGAAAAATGAAATTGTCCCTAAATTCGGTGCGCCAAGGCTAAATAATTTGGTTAAATAATGTTTTTAGCGTATATGGTTCCTTTCATAGTTGTCTCATTTACAATAAGTGCGGTGCAGCGACCAAAAATTATACCGCCAAAACACCACTGATCCACCTTAATAGAGAACAACACCTCTTGCAAAAGTAAGTCATTCCTATCTGCCTGGATCCGTCCAGCTCCTTTCTCGTCGACTATCACTCTGTAGGACAAATCGTGACTCGTCCGAAAAAATTACGTTCCGCCATTGTGGTAAAAGTCAGTTCCTGAGTTCTTGAGCCCATTGGCGACGTGCAGCTCTGTGTCGAGGCAAAAGCCTAGGCACTTTCTCCTTTGAATGGTACTTCTCGAAACCACCCTCCGCTATATTCGCAAAAAATTACTTCCAAGGGCTCTTACCATTATACTTCGGTCCCTTCGGGTAAAATTTGCCATATACTGGTCTTCTCTATTCGATGTCACTTTGGGTCGACCAGTCCCCGCCTTCACACAACACTGCCTGTTTTCTGGAAAATAGCTACTACGCGCCTTACTGAAGTCGGTGGAATATTCAGATGAGCCGCAATCTGGTTATTTAACAAACCCTCTTAATGTAAGACCACTATTATTGTTCGATAAACCTGAGAAATCTGACGACCTGGCATTTTACGACAAATTTATTTGATTCGTTAATACTCGATGTCAGCTTAGAACTGATTTATTTTCAAAATGGACATATTTTCGGACGAAAACAATTTTTGGCATAGTTTTATGTATGATAAGATATTTAAGGATGTATACACAAAAAATAGTCATCTTACATTGAACGCGTTAAAATTTACCAAGAGGGGCCAAGACTTTTGGAGATGTGTGTATTTAATGGATAAAAAGTAACTTACATTATCCCGATCGAGGGTATTTTCCAATGCACCATACGATTGTTGATCATTGGTTTCCATGATTTCGTTTTCCTCGTCATCGCAGTTCTGATAATTTTGAAATTCACTTCCACCGATTTCTATCAGTGCCAGAGGCATTTCTTTGAAGCTGGTAATGGTAAATCCAACACACACCACAAATATGATGGTAATTAAAGTAAATACAGCTCTCACGTGACCACCCAGCATTTCACCTATTTGTGAAAAGAATAATTAAGTTGCTATTATTGAATTAAAAACATCTTTTAAAAAGATTAAAAATGGTTTAATTTCACTCATTTATATCTAGTAGACAGTTTCTTTAAACAAAACGAAGGTGACAAGCCAATGCTTATGTTGTTTTAAAAAATAGTTTTATCAATTTTGGTCCACACAAATTTGGATAATATATAATTTAAATTAAATCAAAAATGACTATAACAGATTGTTTCATTCTGTTATTTTACATAAATCCCCTCCATATCTTTATAATAAAATAATGTATCGTTCTGATGTTCATAACCTCAATCTACGTTTTTGTGGTCGTATCTCACCTCCAATACATAATACTGCTATTTTCAGACGGTCTTTCACTTATAATATTTATGCAATGTACAAGGTTATCCCACAACATTTTAAAGAAATGTCTGTAAGTAAATTTAAAAAATTTTACAAAAAGTTTCTTCTTGACACAGCAGAGTGATAGCTACTTTTTAGAATGTTTATACTTTTTTTTCTCACTATCATTTGTGTTTATATTTATATTGTTTTTTGTACGATGTCCTGTGGCGTTGGTAATACTCAGGGCTGGTGCTTTGATCAGTATCCACTGTTCACCAGTCCTTTTTGCAGCCTTCTTTGGCACTTTTTTTTCTGAATATTTTTATATGTATAAAAAACTGGAAGTTGCAAATAAAGTTTATTATTATTATTATTATTATTATATATTTTTACCTATAAAAGTAACGTCCCAGTTGATTCCACCAAGAGCGTATCCAAAAAATCCTCCCAAACCTGCCATTACAGTGAAAGTGCTTAAACCACGAGCGTGATCCTCTAAAACAAAAAATCACTTCACAGCTTATGATATAGTTTTATAACTATCTAGGTATACCAGATAATGTCAGAATGAAAACAATCGATTTAAAACAACGTAAGAAGTTTTAATGATTTTGTTTACGACTATAGGAAGTTATTCCGAATCCCAATCGAAGCGGAAATTTTTCAAATTTAATTTTTACATTTTTAAAGAAAGATGAAGTGAAAGGTATCAAAACTAAATCAATTTTGGTTTTATTAAAATTTTTGAAATAAATGATCGTAAACCTTATATTTCTAAATTGTGTAAAGCCGTATATCGTGGACTCTTACATACCTGGAACAGTAACATCCAGCAAATAAGCCCTAGCTGGACTCTGACAGGCGTCTGCGTCAAAATCTAGTAAAACAGTTCCCAAAATTGTAAAAAGAACGCCCCAAGGATGTGAGTTATTGTATGGAATAAAAGAATCAATATTTTCGCTATTATTTACTATTGTTTCGTTTATAGTAAAGGTACTATTATCATCGTTAGTGCTAAGTTGATTTTGCTGAGCTGTAGTCCTATGGGAAGACACGCGATGGTAGGATAGACTGGGTGGTCTTGGATCGCCCATTGAGTAGCCTAAAGATTCTCCGTTTGGAACTAAAATTAAACCTAAAAAATGTAAAGTTTTACATCATAAATTAAAAAACATTTAACATGTACACAAATTATTCTCAATTTTAAAAATGAAAATCGAGTAAGGTGTAATATATTTTTTTACAACTATAGCACAAAATTACACTTTCTCAACTAAGGTTGGTTTAGAAATGATGTCTAATGACAGAAAGTAATACTGCCGTGTTAACGAAAAACGCCTTAACTACTTTTTTTTTGTAATTGAGATATGTCGGCCATATGAAAGATCAAGCAATTTTATACCTAAATGTGAAGAAAAAATGCCTTATCTTGCTTTAATTTTTCTGTGATTCTTACGCATCGAGGCTCTTTAGCGCAGTACCTTTGAGTGTGTCCGAATACTTGACACTTTTTGCAACTAGCTAGGATTTTCTGAGAGGTACAAATTCTACGTAGATAATTTCTCTAATTCTATATATTTTTTCAACAGTTTCTTCGTGTTAAAATGTAAGCGTGGACATATTCGTTGGTTCTTTGGTCCTATATTTTAGTTTCAGCCACGACTTTTCAAATCACTAAGTATATTTTTCGGTTCGAAAGAGTGGTGCAGTTTATATATACTATTACTTTAATGTATTATGCTTGTGCTCATATGAGTACTAAGTAAAGTGTACTTTTGTTCTGTTAAGAGCAATCCAGTCCCTTCTGACGTCACACCGCACGAATCTCACGACCTCCCCTTAAAGTATTTGGAACCTTGTTCGCTACATAAATTTGGCAATGTTTTGTGTCGTACGCTGAAGGATAATCATATTACGTAGGGTCCGATTACAATTCAGGTATAATTCGTTGGCTATCGCCGCCTACTGGGGACGAATGTAGGAATACTATTTTTAAACCAAACAACTCAAATATTTTTTATTTATAGTTATAGATGATATACAGGGTGTCCCGAAATTAGACGGTCATATTTTAACAGCGTAATCTACATCCTAAAATAGTAGATACAAATATAGGTCCGAAAATTTTTCTTTTCCGAGATACAGGGTAGGGTGGAGTGAAAAAAAAATTTTTTTTCCTTAGCCTGGGAGTGTAATTTGTAGCCTATAAAAAAAGAAAATTTTTGAAAAAAAAAATTTTTTTTACTCAACGTCTTGAGGTGGCCCACTGATTTTTTAAATTAAATTTAAATTAAAATTCTTTTGAATAAAAAAAAAATTTTTTTTGGCTTGTAATCTTCAAATTTATCTGGAGCGTCCTCTTTCTTGCTAATTATCAGTTATGAAAAAAATTTTTGTGGTCATTATTGTTGTTTTTAAAAAAAATCCAAAATAGTAACATGCTTTTCTGAGGCAATAGAGCGAATTTCGAGTTGAACAAATTTGTTTATTTTTAGATAAATTTGAAGATTACAAGCCAAAAAATTTTTTTTTTCATTCAAAAGAATTTGAATTTAAATTTAATTTAAAAAATCAGTGGGCCACCTCAAGGCGTTGGGTAAAATTTTTTTTTTTTTAATTTTCTTTTTTTATAGGCTACAAATTACACCCCCAGGCTAAGGAAAAAAAAAATTTTTTTTTGCTCCACCCTAATACAGGGCGTTAAAGGTGAAGTCCTGATACCACACTTTTGTAAATATTTTCTAAACGTTTAAAGATAATTAGGTAAAATTTGTTACAAATACTTACCTTTTTACGCTTCATTTATTGGACTAAACCCCAGTTATTGATCATCTTCTTAGGTGGGTAAATTAGGGGGAGCTTGGGGTAAAATTGCCGTGTGTGTCTGTGTGTCTATATCCACCATAACTCATGAACCGATACACAGAAAAACACTAAATTTTAAACTTAAGTTTTATTTCGGCCTGACGTGAAATGATAAGATTTTGGACAAAGTCGGAACATCTGGGGGGGTACTTTATGGGAGGCCGTTTTTATATTTTATTGAATATATCTGTTATTTATGTTTGGAGAAGAAAATTATTCAAATAAAAGTTACTTCTAATATTATTATCGATAATTTTTGTTTTATGTCAAAATTTCCTGAAATGGCCCGTATTCGAGAAATTTGACTAAATGTGAAAAATTCTAAACTAAACTAAAAGTTGTTTGCGATATCAATCTCTATAATTTTTGTTTATACATGATTTTTCTAAAATGGACCGTAATGGAAAAATTGTAGAAAAATTGCTAAATTTAAATTTTTCAGTATTTTCGTTTTCAATGAATAACTATAGAAAAATGTTTCGAGGTAGATAGATGTATGTGGAAAATGTATATATTTAGTTTATCCTCTAAACATTTATAGAGGTACTGCAATAAGTTGTACAAAATAACCAGAAAAAGCCTATAATAACTAGATAGGAAAGTCAT
The DNA here is from genome assembly GCA_927349885.1 of Psylliodes chrysocephalus. Lineage (NCBI taxonomy): Eukaryota > Metazoa > Arthropoda > Insecta > Coleoptera > Chrysomelidae > Psylliodes > Psylliodes chrysocephalus. The sequence continues at coordinate 94,196,456 of OV651813.1, forward strand.
GTGTTAGACACATCAGATTTTTTGACTATAAAATTTGGAAAACCAATATTTTCTGTATAATAAAGCTACATTTGTTGCATCTCGCTAGGACGCGCCATTTTCAAGAGAAAAGCATGTTACCTTATTTGAAAGTGTCAACAATAATTAGTAGGTCTGTAGAATTAGAAATGTTATTTTTTTTAACTTTGAAAAACCGGTAACTAAAGAAATTTTAGAAAATATTTCATCTGGACTTCACTTGTAACACCCTGCATCTCTAAAACGAAACGTTTTCGGACCTATGGTTATATTAACTTTTACTCCTATTTTTAACCGACTTCATAAAAGGAGGAGGGAGGTTCTCAATTCGTCGCAATATTTTTTTTTAATTTTTTTTATGTATGTTCAGCGATAATTCTTTAACACGGTGTCCGATTTCAATGATTCTTTTTTTGTTAGAAAGGGGGTACTTCAGGGGTGGTTCCATATAAGTTTAGTCAAAGTCTAATAATTGGGCCCATGACAAAATTCTCAAACGCTTCATTTTTTATGTATGTTTAGCGATAATGCTTTACCACCTTGTCCGATTTATATGATTCTTTTTTTGGTAGTAAGGGGGTACCTCAGGGGTGATCCTATATAAATTTGGTTAAGATGTGGTGACGGCAGCTGCACGTTTTTGAATTCGGTTTTTTTTTTAATTTTTAAATTCTAATACTTGTAGGATGTAGATTACGCTGTTAAAATATGACCGTCTAATTTCGGGACACCCTGTGTATTGGAAATTCGAAATAATAGTTTTGACGTAGCGATGTTTTTCTAATTGTAATCGGACCCTAGGTATATGGATACGAAAAGTGATGAATTGGAGATAGGTAAATTGTATTTATTGTATTAAAGGAACAACAAATATAAGTACAATTAAATAAGTATATTAATATAACAATTTTTTAAAGTCTGCATTAAAAAATTTTTTTTCACATAGATTATTAAATTTAAAAAATAACTATTAAAACACGAAATGTTAATTTTTTCTCTTTTACAACACAAAATATACAATACTGTTGAATCAAAATTTTCTCTTGGCAGCTGGTGGTTTTTGTGACGCAACAATTATGATGCTTTGCATCTCATGAATTAAAGCTAATTCTCTTTCAATCTTAAGGTGATCATACCCCTTATAATTTTCGGACAAGAATATCTTAAAATATTTAAATTTTGGCAAAATAAATTAGGCAATAATATCTATAATCTGCATATATTTTAATGTTTTAATTCCTTCCAGTTTCCCAAAAAAACTAAAGGGGCTTTAATTTTGAAATATAATGAAAATAAATGCATTCCTCGACAGCACTATTCTTAATATAATCCCCAAATTTAAGCTCCTAATGTCTTGTTAATGATTTCTTAAAATTCGCCAAAATTAGTGGCTAAAACGCTTCGTTAAGTGCTATCTTCTGGTGTAAACTGGTGTAAATTATTGCAAGAAACGAATAATGACAGAGTGTACGATACGATAGTTACAAGCGCGTTACACTGTTTTCCACTCAATTTATTAAAAACAATAATAAATTAGGGTGTTATTTTTTTTCTCTGAAGCTATTGGTTTTGGGAAAAAAATTCAAGAATAAAACAAGGATTTCATAAAAATTCATCTCGAAAAAAAGTTTTGATATGAAATAAAGTAAGTGTTGCTAATTTCACCCCCCTATAATGCAACAGAAATATTGAAAAAGTACCCGTGGTTAGTCCTTTGCGATTACAGAATTTCAAGTTTCTAGCTTTATTGAAATTTTAGAAAAAAAAAATAAAAACTCAATTTTAGTCACCACCTTTTAAGGGTGATATCTCGAAATGGGGTGGGCTGAGGAAATTTTGTTATAGGAAAGACCCATCTTAATTTTATACGAGCAATCAGTTCCTGAATTTTGTCGCATGTATTTAGAAACATCCTGTATATTACACATTTTTTAAGCGTGCAAAATTCTTGACAATCTCTTTTCCCTAATTGGCACATGTCGTATTTCTCTAGGATTTACTGACTCTGGCAGCAAACAAATAAAATAGAAATTTGTCAGCTGTGCATTTTTGCCTTCCAGAATTTTTCATTTCATAAATTAACTAAAAACTAAATTAAACAAAAACCTAACAACGCCTCAACAATAAACTAAGACGATCACAATAATTTCGCACCTCTTCAAAAACAACTACCTATTTTTCGACACAGGAATTAACAAATTTAACTAAACAGCAGCTACCCTTTTAACCACGGGCTTCATAGACTAGCAGCGTTGCCATATTCACTTGTATCATTGTTTTAATAGAATTATTATCGGAATGAAAACTATGTTAATCTTCGGTCCTGTTTAAAATTGGTAATCTTTTTGAAAAAAAGTCATTTAGAAAATAGTTAAGATATTTGTTATAGAATGACGGTAAAGAGCCAAAAAATTAAATTTGTTAAAAAGTTGAAATTTTTGTTGTTTTTCTTTAAAAATATAAGTTTTTCGCGGTTTAGCGAAATTCTTGGTTCATTTTTACAACGATTGGCCTGAACCATTTTTTTTACAATTTTTTTTAACTGCCTCAAATGTAAAATTGATTTTTGGCAGAGGAGCGCCCGTCATGTTTGCTCTTAACGCATTCTATATTCTGGTTCTTCTGGAACGTTAATAAATTTAACATTATTGTCGTTGATGACTTTATTTGTGGGTTTGGGATTCGTCTCACCATATCTAATAAAAAGAATAAACACCAAACAAGAAAATATGATTATATTGTATCGAAATTGAACCCGGCAATCAATAGAAAAGATTATGTTGTTGGAAACGGAGATGATGTTAATAAAAGGTTAACATAATAAGGGAGGAAGAAGGAGGGGGAGAGTTTAAATTATGTGCCAAGCCAGGAAAAATTCTTTTTGGAGAAACGAAACACATGAACAGAAGTATAAGAGAAAATAAAATATGAAATTGAGCTACTGAAATATAGGGTTAAAACAAAAATTAAAATAATGGTAAGCAAGATTAATTGAACTAGGTGCATGAATTTTTTTTAAATACTATACGTACTGATAAATTGAATTTAAGCATTCAGCAGGCACTATGAGCCGGAGAGTGGCATGGATTCTTAAGAAGAAAATAACTCACTGTTTTCCTTTAATTTGTAGAATAAGTAGGTAAATAGTAATAATTTTATTTAACAAATCCCCCTTTGTAGTACTACCAAGGTTCACAGGTTTTAAATATATAATATGGTTACTATTTAATTAAATGTTATTTCTCTTGCAGGTTATATAGCAGCCATTATTCAGATGCAACTATCAATATAAAATTGCAAATCTCTTACTTGGCGAGTAGGGTGATATTGATTCCTAGCGGCATCTACAGCTACAACAGCTATGTTATACTTGCAGTCCGAGTGCTGGTAAAGGAAGAAGTGGGTTCCAGCCACCAATCCAATATATAGCGCGTGATTGGTACTTTAGACGAGACTTAGTGATGTGCTCTATAGTGAAAGTAGTAATTTGCTCTACGAGTAGCACTAAATATCTGGTAATAGTAGATGCTAGATGACCAAACTTAGGTATTGTCGAGACTTAATGTCGACACTTAATGGCCTAAAAGCAATATGTATAACATAGAAAGATTTTATCTCACCAAAGGAAGTGAAGAATGCTTAACGGAGATCAGAAGCGGCCCTTTTAAGATAAGTATTATTTATCCCCAACTGGGTAAATCCACTTAGATTAATATTATATATTCTTATTCTGTTAGATGTTAGCTTAAACTTAATTTGTTTTTAGGTTGAACAATCAGAATAAATTTCGAAATTACAGATACCTCATGGCCCTAATTTCAACCAAAAACAAGCAAGAAAAAGGAAGTGAGTGAGAAAGGCACATTTCCTGACCTAGGAGTTTATTGGGGATGCCAAAGTATTTGACCATAGTAGGCCTTTTAGCCAGATATAGGCATACCTAGTTGTAAAATGTGTAGAATAAAAGAAGAACAGAGTTCAGAGGTTGCTAAAGTAGTTCTAAACAATTGTAAACACTGAGCTAGGTTATCTTAAATAATAAACAGTTAAAATACAAATGAATCGGCAAGTGGAAGAACAATATAATTACAAAAATGAGATTTGGAGATAATGACAAAAAACTGTTTTGTAGAAGAACTATTTATCCCACAAGAATGTTATACATTGCAAAGTTGTAGATAATTAAGTTCTCTGAACGAGTGTGAAGTGAAATATCATTTTTGTTTTATTATTGACATGCGCGACAAAATGTCTCTTGGAGTTATACTGTTTTTCCACCCAACTTTAAAAATATATTGAATTCCTAATGTTAATTAATGAACAGCGCTGCAAGTCAATAATTCATTTTTATTTATATGTTATTTAACATACTTAAACTTACATAGCATAAAAAACATTAATTCAAGTTAATCTTCATCTTCTACGTTGCTGGTTTCCAATGACGTAATGTGGTAATAAAATTCCAAAATTATTGCATCACTTTTTTGAGGTTATCAATTTTCTATATATTGATTGGTAATATCTTTGAGTATGCGAGCGCAGTAGGTAAAGTTGGATCTGCTTTAGGCTTGACTAACTTGAAAGTTGTTGAGACGAGTCCGCCAATATACTTGCTAGTTATGATATACCCGGGTGTAGAAGTATCATAAGTGAACTGCCTGTAATTTAATACTGTAAATTTGGATTTTATGTTATCGGGATATTGACATGTTTTCTTGTAGTGGTTGGGCCACCAAGTTTTGTAATCGGTGATATCTTTATAGCATATTGTTGATATCCCGAATGGTTTTAATTTACGGCAAGACAGCATCATGTTTTCGTAATCCTCTGGAAGATAGATTCTATCGTAGTTTCTTATCACTCTTTTGAAACAACCGATATTGAGTAGAAGAACGATATAAAAGCTGGAGTTATATCGTTATCACACTCAACGTCAAAGTGTGCCGCTATGTGGAAGCGTACATGTTTCGATTTTTATACTGTTTTTCAGCCCAGTAAAGAAATACAGAGTTAGAGAGCACTTCGGCCATCTTGGTTTAAAAATTACATTTTTGGGAGTTATATCGTTTTTCCACTCACCGATTCAAATCTATCCTTTATGATTTTTCCTGAAGTAAGTAATTAATTATTAAGTAATTAAATAATTAATTATGTTTCACATTACTATTCAATGATAAATGTATTAATTTTTAACTCAAATGCCAATGTTATATTATTAGATGTACAAAGTGTTGCGTAGATGAAGGTAGAACGTACTTGTCCAAACAGGCATGCGATGGTATACAGCACAAAAAAGTAACAGTACAAAATAAAAATTCAATCCAAACGTTAAAATACCAACTTATCATTTTTGTTAATTAAATTAAAAATTAACAACTTTAAGAATAGAGAATGCTTGACTTAATTGAAAGTATAATTAGAATACTTTTTAATGGTGATATTATGAAATGCAGGGTGAAATTAAAAAAATTAGAAAAAAGTAATGCTACGGCATAAAATTTGTTTAACATGAAAAAACGGTTACCGCATGAACTGATCCGGAATCAATTCAGAACTGATCTAGAACTAATCCAGAACTGATCTAGAACTAATCCAGAACTGATGCAGAACTGATCCAGAACTGATCCAGAACTGATCCAGAACTGATCCAGAACTGATCTAGAACTGATCCAGAACAGATCTAGAACTAATTTCGAACTGATCTCGAACTAATCCATAACTGATCCAGAACAAAGCCAGAACTGATCCAGAACTAATCTCGAACTAATTCAGAACTGATCCAGAACTGATCTGGAACTGATCTGGAACTGATCTAGAACTGATCTGGAACCACAACTGATCTAGAACTAATCCATAACCGATCCAGACCTGATCTAGAACTAATCCAGAACCGATCCAGAACTGATCTAGAACTAATCCAGAACTGATCCGGAACTAATCCATAACTGATCCAGAACTAATCTCAAAATGATGCAGAACTGATCCTAGAACTGATCCAGAACTGATCCAGAACTGATCCAGAACTGATCCAGAACTGATCCAGAACTGACCCAGAACTGATCCAGAACTGATCTAGAACTGATCTAGAATTGATCCAGAACTGATCCAGAACTAATCTCGAACTGATCTCGAACTAATCCATAACTGATCCAGAACAAAGCCAGAACTGATCCAGAACTAATCTCGAACTAATCCAGAACTGATACAGAACTGATCCAGAACTGATCCAGAACTGATCCAGAACTGATCCAGAACTGATCCAGAACTGATCCAGAACTGATCCAGAACTGATCCAGAACTGATCCAGAACTGATCCAGAACTGATCCAGAACTGATCCAGAACTGATCCAGAACTGACCCAGGACTGATCTAGAATTGATCCAGAACTGATCCAGAATTGATCTAAACTGATCCAGAACCGATCCAGAACTGATCCAGAACTAATCCAGAACTGATCTAGAACTGATCCGGAACCGATTCAGAACTGATCCCGAACTGATCTAGAAATGATCCAGAACTGATCGAGAACTGACCTAAAACTAATCCAGAACTGATCCAGAACTGATCTAGAACTGATCTCAATTGTTTCTTCTGCAGTATAGAAGCCATTAAAATCAACACTATTTTCGTATTACATCGTGTTAAACCCTGTTCATATTATTTGGCATTGTTATAACGCGAAAAGCGATGGTATTCCAGACTAAAGTTATTGAAAGATAATTTTAACGTATGAAGTGTAACACTGCATACTGTTTTGTAATAGTATATTACATTACGAGTGTGGAAAGTGACATTTTTCACACGAGTGGGAAATATTGTCGCACGAGGCACAAGCCAAGTGCGACTATCCCACGAGTGTGGAAAATCACTTTTCACACAAGTGATGTACAATATTTTTCCTACGTCCACAAAATAATTTCATCAAAAAATGTAAAACCAGGTTATTATTATAATAATTAAAATGTATTTAAAAAAATAATCAACAATAATCGTATTTGTCAATTTTCATATTTTCTAAACAAAAAAAAAAAAAAATAAAAAAAAAATAAAAAAAAAACAAAAAAAAATTCTGGCCCCGCCAGGATTTGAACGCGGTCGCTCGCCAGGTCTCAAATGGCAAAATTAATAAGTTTGACGCCGTAACCATCTGAGCTAATAGGCCCTGCGTAAATTGAATGATCTAATCGGTTGTGTTTAACCAGAATAAAGAGTAAACATATCTTAGTTATTTTAAAATTATTTTAATAATAATTGTTAAAGATAAATATCTAGGATCTAATTCACAACAATTTCAATAATTTAACAATCATATCGATTTTAGTATTAATATGGACATTACATAGATCAAAATAGAAATGATTTGTTTGACATTTTGTGACAGCATATTCGTACACGGGTGGAAAGTAAATTCTTATTCATACGCGTGTGATATGGGGCACTTTCCATAGGACTATATAGTGTGATATGTGTCACTTTCCTAAGTGGTCGTAGGAAAATATATTTTTATATCCCTAATAATTTGAGCGATATTGGATTTTTTCACACTAATGTATTGTCGTCTATAGATAGAACTAAAATAACTGTTGTAAGTTTTCATCTAATTTCGCTTAGTATCAATAAAAACGTACAGAATACGAAATTGCGAATAAAATCAATTTACTGACAGCCTCCCGTTGAGAAAGTAATCTCTATTTGGAAAAGCAAAATTGTGTTGGCATTAAATTTATTTGACTTTTCCTTTTCTGAGTTTCGTCTTTTATCTTTTCCTAATTTTATTGATTTGTAGGTATTTATAAATTCACTAATATCAAATTGTTAAAAAATAATAAATGTATGCCAAACTGTAAGTATATTAGATAAAAATTCAAGGTATAATTATTTTTCTTTTTAAGTGGGAGTTTGGATTTAATTTAAAGTCATTCATAGTTATCACGAATACGACTTTAGAAAAATTTGATTGTGGATCTCTCTTTACAAATTCATAGTTTTTTCAAAAACTCTTGTTACACAATTTAACATGAAAATAGATATGTGGTTTTAAAGTTTAACAACTTTGCAAGGAATAATATTTTATAGTTGTGATTCCCTAAACTTTTGTATACTTTTGTGCCATCATTGATTTAACACATTCATTTTGAAACTTTTATTTTCCTTAATACTTTTTCGAAAAATCAATGATAATTTCCCGGGAGACAGGAGTCGATTATGAGTAGTATTTTTATGTCCCTAGTTGCCTAAATTGTAGTTACAGACTTTGGTAGACACCGAAAGTAAAAGTCTGCTAACGTACCCGGGGAGGGGGGAGTTGTTAGGGGACCGCGTGGAACATGTAAAAAACATTTTAAAAGCATTTTAGAAAACGTCTCTTTTCGAAAAATAGCTGCATCATAAAGGCTAGATCATACGTCAACTAGCCGTGTGAATTTGTAACACAAATAAAGGAAGGAAAATAATTTTTAACCCATTGAAAGTTTTTATAGTGGCGAAAAGACAGTTAGTCAGAGCAAAAATGTGCGATCGCACTCCAAACTGCGCGCGATATTTTCAATAGTACGACTGATTACTTTTCTCCCAATGGGCTTTCAGCTGATTAAAATTTTCAAATTTCTCTTTGTAATTTACCCAAGGTATATAGGGTTTGTTTTGGTTCAGAAAACTGATTCAGAATCCATTTAAGAAAGTATGATGCAAAACATTTTTGTTGTTGTTCTTCTTCTTCTTCTTCTTCCTCTTCTTCTTCTTCTTCTTCTTCTTCTTCTTCTTCTTCTTCTTCTTCTTCTTCTTCTTCTTCTTCCTCTTCTCCTTATTCATTTTCTTCTTATTCATCTTCTACTTCATCTTCTTCTTTTTCTTTTTTTCTTCTTCTTATTCTAATTCTTCTTCTTCTTCTTATTCTTCTTCTTTATCATCATCATCATCATCATCTTCTTCTTCTTCTTTTTCTTCTTCTTCATCACTTTCTTCTTCTTCTTCATCATCATTTTCTTCTTCTTCTTCTCCTTCCTCTTCTTTTTCTTCTTCTTCTTCTCCTTCCTCCTTTTCTTCTTCTTTTTCTTCTTCTTTTTCTTCTTCTTCTCCTTCCTCTTCTTTTTCTTCTTCTTCTTCTCCTTCCTCCTTTTCTTCTTCTTTTTCTTCTTCTTTTTCTTCTTCTTTCTTAGGAAGAGGATTCTGCTCGAATAGCACTATAGATGATCTAGGTAGTTGGCCTAACATTTTAATAAAAAAAATGATTTATTGGTAGAACATGGTCCCAGAGAAGTAACAAATTTTAAATTTCCGTTCGATGAGAGAGGTAGAAAATTTAGCTGTCCATATTATAACAAAACTTTAGTGAACGGAGAGAAAATAAATCGCGGATGGCTCTGCTATTCCATAAAACCATTGTAGAACAATCTTAATGCAAATTATCTTGGAGGACAATGGACAGTAGCAATGGACGGCAGCAATTGTAACAGCTGTATGAAAACAAAATTAGATAACTCAGATATAATTTATCATGATTTTCCATTGGGGAAGGATTTTGTTCCAGACGAAATAAAAAAAAGTGGATTCGGAGGTACCGTAGCGCCGATAAATGGAAGCCACATTTTTCTGTCCATTTTATCGGCATTGATTATGAAAGAGATCTTAATAATGAAATATTGGGCAATTAGGTTTACCAGTGAGGCTTCAGTTCTTGGGAATAATGAAAGTGAAAAAAGAAATAAGGGAAAGTTAAATTTTGGAAAAAGAACAGAAACATAAGGTAAATGATTGTTTAATAGAATATACTAAAATTTTCACACATTTAGAGGTCAATGAAAGCAGCACAATTGAAAGCGAAAACAGTGTTGTTGAAAGTGTTAACTGGGAGCAAAAATATAATAAACTTAAGGAGGATTTTAAAAATATTTAAAAAAAGAAAAGGCCAATATGTTTTTACAAGTAAAGCAATTAAATTTTTATAAAAGCATCAGAGACTATTGAAACAAAACAAAAAATCAATGGATAAAAAAATTGTTTAGACTAAAAATCAAATAAGGTAAGTTGGGGTAAGATCGTTTTCGGAGTAAGAACATCTCCACGTTATAGTATATTACATTACGAGTGTGGAAAATCACTTTTCACACAAGTGATGTACAATATTTTTCCTACGACCACAAAATAATTTCATCAAAAAATGTAAAACCAGATTATTATAATAATTAAAATGTATTTAAAAAAATAATCAACAATAATCGTATTTATTAAATTTTCATAATTTCTAAACAAATAAAAAAAAATAAAAAAAAAAAATAAAAAAAAAAATAAAAAAAAAAATCTGGCACAGCCAGGATTCGATCGCGGTCGTTGGACGGTCTCAAATTGCAAAGTTGATGCTCTAACCAACTGAGCTAACAGGCCTTACGGTAATTGATTGATCTAATCGCTTATGTGTTTAACCAGAATAAAAAGCAAATATATCTTAGTTATTTTAAAATTATTTTAAAAATAATTGTTAAAGATAAATATCTAGGATCTAATTTACAATAATTTAACAATCATATCGATTTTAGTATTAATATGGACATTACATAGATCAAAATAGAAATTATGTGTTTGACATTTTCTGACAGCTACTGCGGAAAGTAGCATATTCTCACTTGGGTGGAAAGTAAATTCTTATTCATACGCGTGTGATATAGGGCACTTTCCATAGGTCTATATAGTGTGATATGTGTCACTTTCCTAAGTGGTCGTAGGAAAAAATACTTATTCGTATTAGACATAGGTACGCCATCTTTGTCAAAAAATTCCGTGTAGGCCACCCTAGTTAAATGGCAACACCGCCGCTCAAGGTCTGCTGTCAGTGAGTACCAGAACAACCTCTGTTTGTGAGATCTCGTCGTTTCTCTTTTTATTATATTAATATTTTGTCAGTTGTTTATATTAACTGTTTGAATACTGTGCAGCATTAAAAATATATTTATTAATTTATTTTCTAAAAGTTAAAGATGGTGTCGCATTTACCCCAAATTTTTTACCGAGAAGAAAAGTGCGTCACTTACAATACGCACATATCCCGTTTGTAGCGAACAACGTAACTTTATGAAAATTTTATGTTTTAGGTTTAAAAAATTTAAAAATGGTGAGAAAATATAAAAGAAAATTAAAAAGGGCCATTTCTTATACCAAAGAAAATTTAATAACTGCGTTAGAACATATTAAATGTAAGACAATTGGTATAAAAAGATCGACATTGACTGATCATTTGGCAGGAAGAAGAGGAGTAAAGAGTAAAAGTTTGGGAAGAAATACAGATATAAGTTTTAAAAATGAAGAGAACATAGCAGAGTGTTTAGGAGTCATGGAGAAATGGGGATTCGGACTATCTCGTTCAGAAGTGATTTAAGGTATTGGTGAATACGTGGAACAAAAAGGTTTGAAAACAAGATTTAAGAATGGAATTTCAGGACCAGACTGGTTCATTGCATTTAAACAGAGACACCATTTTTTTCTAAAAAAAACACAAAGTGTTTAAATTGCCCGTCGAAGATGTATGGACCCATTCATTATCTATGATTACTTTGAAATTTTTAAAGGCCTTCTTCAGAATTGGGGATTATGGATAAACCAGAGCATATATGGACGAGTTTTGGTACATCCCTCACAAACCAAAGTAGTGGGAGCAATTGGAGTGCCCTCTACCCGAACCACCAGTGGCCCAGGTGGGGAAAATACAACCATTCTATGTGCTGCCAGCGCTGCAGGACAAAAGGTAGTGCCTTTAATAGTATTTAAAAGGCAAATATGTATATGATGAATGGACGGTTCCAGAACCGAATGAAAGTAACTCTAATGTAGCATATGCTGCCACTAAAAAGGGGTGTATGGAAGCACCAGTTTTCAAAAACTATGTTACAAAAATATTATTTAGAACATTAATAATTTACGATGGCCACTTTACACACGTTGGCATAAAGTTAATTGAGGCAGCAATGAAAGAAAATATTATATTAAAACTACTCCCGCATTCCAGCCATATTCTGCAACCCCTTGTTATAGCTGTCTTCAACTCATTGAAATACCCATGGGACGCCAAATTAGTCAAATAGCAACGATTGAATCCCGGAATAAATTATTAAAACATCCTTTTAGACATTGCTTAAACAAGTCTGGGAAGAGTCTAACCCCAATTTAATAATTAATGGGTTTAACAAAGCAGGTATTCATTCATTTAATGACAAAGTTGTCACAAACGACAAATTCGATCCAGCTGCTTTCAAAAGATGAAAACATAGCAGAAAGGAGTCATAACATAAAACTGGAGACTCAGAAATGGTTACAAAACAGGCTGATGGAGAAGATTTTCTACCTGCAGCAGTACTCGTACTGTCTTCAACTGCAGCTACTGTAACTACTATGGATGTATCAACTTTGTTAAATACGTGACGAATCAAAATTTAAATCCTGAACCTAGCACCAGTGATGGTATAGAATCCAACATTTCGTGTGAAGTACTGCTTTTATCCACATTAAAAGCGAAGAAATGTGATCAGAAATTACAAAAAAAAAACAAAAATGAAGTTATGACTAGAACAGAAGTAGTAGAAAGGTTAAAAGAAGTAGCGGACAAACAACTTATGAAAGCTACAAAGGTACCAACAAGGGAAAGAAAAGCTATAGAAAGCAGCAAAGCAAAAAAGAAGAAAATTGATCAGAGTGAAAGTGAATCAGAAAATGAAAATGAAGTAAACCTTTGCGAGGAAGAGTCTGAGGATGGGAAGTCATTATCAGATTTGGTAAATCATATGGAAAACGTACAGAATGAGTTTAATAAAATTATGAGACATCTTTCAACTTTAAAGGAAAAAGACTGGGTTTTAGTGGAATCTGCCATGAAAAAAACCTTAAAACAATAGTATAGTCTGTAATAGGTAGATGTGGAAAAATATCATTTCAAATACTTAGTTTTTTAGTTTTGTTGTTCGAATTTATAAGTTAATAAATAATAAACCTATTTAAATTCTGTAGAGAGCATTTGATTTCTACACATTTCAGGATGGAGGCACTTGCCCCTCAAACAACAATTGTTATTGAAACCTGGGGTAAGTGCAACCCTTTGTCATAAAAATAAAAAAAATGCGCCATCAAGTAAAAATACCTTCTGTAAACTTTATTTTACCGAAAACCTATACAGTTTGAATGTACTCACTGCACAGATTTTACAGATCTTAAGTTCACCTGCCGAAGTGGCATCACCTTAAAGTTGAACTAGTCAAATTTCTGTACGCACTTACCCCAACTTACCTTAGACTTATAGATAATAAAAAAAAAAGAAAATTGTTGACTGGACATTTGAGGAAGCTATGTATCTGCTTTTACCTTGCGATATTATAGCAGAAATTCATATCTGAATGTTAAACAGCAATTATATTTTCCATTTCTTGGCTGATACATTAAATTACAAATGAAATCTTAAACAGTGTATTAAAATTTATGCAGTTGGACGGAGAATCAATAATTTTACTATTTTGTACTAATTGGGTAGGATTGCTAACAATCCAGCGATGCTGACCCGTGAAAAAAAAATGTTGAAGAATAAGAAAACGACCTATTTTGCATTTAGGTCGTCAAACTAATTTTAATATTTGAGACCTATGTGATACCTTTTATTTTAGCTGATCAACCTTATTTTAATTTGTGTACTACGTGTACCGTTTGTGTACTATTTAAGACACCATGTGTACTAGTATACAACATTTTCCCAGTAGTTTACCTCTAACACTACACTAAAATAGTAATGTTTTATTGATTGAAGCAGTAAAAATGGGGTAATTATTCCTTTGATAGTATTATTAAGATTTGTTTTTGTATTCAAATATTTTGACTTACATAAAGGATCAATAAAAAGTTATTATGTATCTAAAGTGTGATACCTGTATTTTGTGTATAATATATGTATTTCATTAGGAATTTAATAAAGATATGATTGATTCTTTTTAAATATGTGTGCTATTATATATGTTCTAAAAAATATTGTACCATCACCTCCCACAGTTGCTTGTAACATGGTCATTAAAAGCAAATATACCTAGTATATTGTTATAAGAATTACCATAATAAAATTTTTCTTATTTTGTGTCATTTATTTTAAAATACCTGAAACAGTTTATATTTAAAAAAGCGGTTGTTACATGACATTTATTATTTAAATTCGCGCATTCCAAAGGTCCGGTAACTACGTTATTTTTCCGAATAATTCTGATGATACACGATGCATTGAACAATCCTTTAGAAAGTCAGGTATCCTTGGTATTATCATCAAAATATTTTTAAATACATTTACCGTTACATTTTTCAATTGTCTTTTGGGAACGCGAGACTGAGACAGAAGACAAGAGACAAGCGAGCGCGTAAAGCGACTGAAAGGTGTCTTTACATCTGAATCACATGTAATTAAATGAAACACATTTGGGACCTCCGAGCAATTACTAATAGAGGGAGCGTGATAACGAGTTTGTAGGCAATTGTTGTGTTAGCAACATCTGTAGAGGAAGTGAGGAAGCGGGAACAAGGGGGAAGGTAAACATCCTTCTTGTTCAGTGGCGTATCATTTATCTATAAAAAGACACATTTTCCAAACGTTTTAATTGTAAAAAAAAATAAAAAATTTGCTAATTTTACTATTTTTAAAATGAATACCGTCTTATATGTGTCTAATGCAGGAAAAGAAACAAAATCACTGTAAAGGTCTAATTTTTTCAATTGAAGAATAAAACCTTAAAATCAATTTTATTATAAATACAGGAGCGACTAGTTTCGGCCTTACAGGAACATCTTCAGACCTGTAATACAATAATCTTAAATTATTATAATAGGTTGGTCATTTACGAATAACATTAAATAGTATAAACCACAAAAATGGATCCATATTGTAGCGTTACAGCATTATAGAATTAAAGCTGTGAAAATAAAAGAGCAGTGTTAACGTAACTAAAAATAAGAAAACTGAGTACGGAATCTACAAGAAAAGGAAATAAAAGTAATCATTTATACAAGCATATAATAAAACAACATGAATTTATTATATTTAATAAGCTAATAAACGTTTTTTTTTCAACGAAAAAAACATATATGTGAGTATAAAAAATATATAAATAGATAAGATTAATATCAAAATCAATTTGAAAATACAACAGATAATAAAATGAAATAAATTAATACAAGTACAAATAGAAAGTTAATAACATACCTTCTAAAAGTAATACATTTTAAGTAGATAAATGTTTAAAGAGTTTATTACTGAACATAACTAATCTAACGTTTTTCCCCTTTTTAATATTATGAGGGTTTTTGTAGTTGAAATGAAAACTATAATTTATTTTGGTCCCAATAAAAATTTAAACATAGGTTATCAAAGAGTAAAATTCATAATAGAACTTCATAATCTTAAATCATTATCAAAAATTATTATTGTTTTGCAAAAGACTTTTTTGCCTTCTTCGGTTGCCTCTGCCACTTTTCTTTTAGTAGTTTCGAGGAGAATTTTCCTATGGAAACCAGTAGAACCATCAATTGGTTGGTAAAATTTTGATATTTTGAGTCTGGTAAGTCTTGTTAAACTTTCTTCTTAGGAAGTTATAACCTTATGGAGAATAAAAATTTAATAATGTTAGATCAAAAGCTCTTAATTGAGAATTATATTTGCAAAGGCCGTTTTAATAATATTTTCAAAAGTTCTTGGAATCGTTGTTAACAGAAACCTGCAAAAAAATATATAATTTTATTCCTAAAATATAAGATATCACACAATGCACATTCATATAATATCATTGTTCTAGAAAATACTAGGTAGTTACTGAGATAATTTAAAAAAAGTATTTCGAGAAACTTAACTTTTAATGTCATCATTGTACTTAACTTTTTGATTGCTAAATTATTAATAATGTTATTTTGTGTAGTTCGTTGTGATTTGTATAATATATATTATAAAAAACTATCGTCAATGTTAATGTGCCAAGTTTTTTTAATAATTATTTATTTATTATTAATTTTATATTTTTAAAGTTTTCTGGATTTCTGCTTTAAATTATCGTACAATTGAACTGACTAATTGTGTGTTTAAGTAAAGGTATATTTCTTTTTTGTTATAACAGTCTTTGTATATTGTTCTAACTTTTTAGATAATCAGAGAAAACAGTAAGACATCTTAATATATCCTATTTCACCAACAAAAATGTAGAATAAATAATCTCACATCAAACGAAAAAAGTAATTTTAGGATGTCCTAATAGGTTTTAATTAAAAAACTAAATAAAATGTATATTGCAACTGTGTTTAAATAAATGAATGTTTTTATACCTGACTATAGCACCAGACAAACATTTTTTTAGATCATAATGATCCGCATAACTCAAAATAGTCAAAATCCACATTATTTAAGTTGTTCTAGTATTGTTTTAGCATAACGATATTAACTCCAATAATAAATATTCACATTTTTTTGGGACGTTTTTTAAGGAAATTAAAAAAAACATGAATAATGTGATATTCTTGTTTAGTTTTGTACTATATAATATAGATCATTAGGTAGTGATTTAGAAGCAAATTATGTTCTATTTATAGAATAAAAAATCACTCATAATATCTAAATATTTATACCTATTTATATTTTGGACAGGAAGACTATCCAATAATAAATATTCACATTTTTTTGGGACGTTTTTTAAAGAAATTAAAAAAAAACATGAATAATGTGATATTCTTGTTTAGTTTTGTACTATATAATATAGATCATTAGGTAGTGATTTAGAAGCAAATTATGTTCTATTTATAGAATAAAAAATCACTCATAATATCTAAATATTTATACCTATCTATATTTTGGACAGGAAGACTATTTTATGTTTTTGGCTCTGAATAGTTTTCTTAAGAATTTTAAAACCTTCCTTAGCTCTTTTGAGATATTCCATGCATATCTTAGAAGTTAATTTTGTTTAAACCTAAAACAAATTAAGTACAAAAAATGAACATTTAAACAATACACAAAATTAGTCTTTTAGATTAGTTAAAAAAAAGTGTCAACAAAAAAATGGCTATGCCTTTTTCCCTAAACATTCTTTTTGAAAGGAACTTAAGTTTCTCTACTTACTTGCTGTTTTAGTATTTTACTAGCAGATGAATATAGTGTAGAAGTAGTGACAGGATTGATTTATTATACTTCTTTCGTCGAAATTGCATTTTTCTTTAATATTTTCCTTCCCTGAGGTCTGTAATAAAAATGTTCATTAGCATAAAAAGTTATTCAGGTGGTCACTTGTTGAATTCCTATATTTTGGAACCATGTATTTCTTTCTCATATCAAGAGAAGGAAACCTAAAAAAAATAACAATAAACTTTACAAAGATGTGATATTAAAATAATAATAAGTAATTAACCTTTACTATAATCATTATGAGACGGATGAAGACGAACTTAGCTGGAGTTTACTTGCTCTTAATTTTAATTTTTCGATAAGAAAATAAGAAATTGCAAATTAAAGGTGATTGCCTAATGCACCGCCTCTGATAATTAGGTTGTGTCTGTACTTACTTATGATATTATCTTGAAGAAGCATTTTCAACAGGCCTTTTACACATAAAGCATGTTTTCACCATATTATTAGAGATAATAAATCTTAAATATACATTTACAATCCTTACAACGTTATAAATCATAATATTTTCCGCAAAATACAAATAAGAAATTGACATGTGTCAGAAAGTGTCAGAACTGGCGCTCACAGAACACTTCTGGCGCTGTCAAACTTGGCAACGCTGATTAAATAAGCCAATTACAGAAGAGGTATTTTCCCCCTCGGGGGGAGTAGATGATGCTAACAAAATTTAGCGCGGGGAAGGGGGGAAGACTCCCTCTAGTAGTAATTGCTCGGAGTTTGGGACAGCGCGACCCATAAAAGAGACGCAACAGCACTTTTAACTCGGCAGTATTTGCGCCTTGTTGCCTGTCGCTGATGCCTTGGATCGGTTTTGCGTTTCCAAATGGCATCTTTATAGTTAAATAATAATTATTACCTACCTAGAAAAACTCCTATAGACATAATAAAAATAAACGGTCTTCTTCTTCCGAAACTTAAATGACACCTGTCACTCAGGGATCCCAGGATCGGCGTGAGGAAGAAACCAATCAGAGGTGACAGGGCCCAAACGAGGGTCATATGTTTGTGCTCAACACCAATTTTGAGTAAAGTTGGCGAAACAAAAGCGGTTTCAGCTGCATAAGAAAATTCTATTCCCATTACTGCCGCTGACACACGAACCAGTTCCTTTTTTGTTTTCTTTCTAAAAAAAAATATTAGTTTTCAAAACATGGATAATCGGGTAGAGAGGGGATAGTATATGAAGCAAAGTATATGAGACCAAGTTTCTAATTTCTAATAATTAACTGGTCTTGTTTTGTTTCTACCTATTTAAATAGATTACAGTTTTAGGTGATTTGACGTTGAGAAGATATAATGTTTAAAGAGTAAGTACTATTTTATGTAAGGGTGGGAGTGGAGTATTTTATAGTGTGTGTGTGTGTGTGTGTTTTATAGTGGAAAATAGTTGGGTCACAATTCAATTTTGTCATGACGAACGTAAATTTCTTTGTCTATATAAATTTTCTAAGGTAGTCTTAAAACGTATTTCTAAAACTTCGAAAAAATAACAACCAGTGTATATGTTTAAACACAGCTTTGAATGGTTATAGCTAATTAAAATTTTATGTCTAATTTAAATTTTATTTTTAGCTATTTTGAGACTGATAGGGGACTGAAAATGTAATTTAAAATTGTTAAAAAAATTACAAGCAGTTTTTATAATGAAACACAGCTTCTAAATACTATAGCAAATTTAAATTTCAACTGTCATTTTTTCGGCCCATCCTACTGGACTACACTAACAATTTGGCAAGATACCTCCAACAAAAGTAAAAAACAAGCCATTATGGAAGGGGTCTCTTGTCGCTTAAATAATTCAGCAGGAAAAGGAAATCGTTTAATAATTACCCACGTTAGAAGTATTGAAACATTTTTAGCAGATGTTCGAGTCAAAGAAAACAAAAGACTACCATAAAGAAATGGATGGCCTTATGTTTGAAAATTGGTTTCACAACCTTGTAAAAAAATTCCAGCCATGTCTGTTATTGTTTTGGATAATGCATCTTACCACAGTCGATTAATGAAGTCACTACCTACAACAAGATGGAAAAAAGAAGATAATTCAAAATGGCTTCATTCTAAAAATAATATCAGTCCTCCTGAATCGGTGAAAGCAGAATTACTCGTAATAGCAAGGCAACATAAAAACAAATTCAAAAAATATATAATAGACGAAATGGTCCAAGAAAAAAGAATTAAAATTTTTAGATTGCCTCCTTACGATGCAGAGTTAAAACCCGTTGAACTTATCTGGTCACAATTAAAAGGTTATGTTTCTCGAAACAATACAACATTTAAATTACCTGATATGCGTTTGTTTTTGAATGCATTTTAGATATAAATGTAGAACGTTGTAGAACATGCATTGATCATGTTAGAAAGGTGAAAAATTCATTTTGGAAATTAGATATAGCAATGGAAAACTCAATAGACCCTATAATAATAAACCTCAGAAAAGACAATGATAATGATACCAGTAGTTATAGTGAATACAGTGAATTTTAAAGATAGTTCTTGAACTTTTATATATTTTTTAATCTTTTAATGACAAGAGATTAAAATAAGTTTAATCCCATTAACAATATATAATCATTCTTGTTTTTTATTGGTTAAATTTAATTCGTTCAATGTTAAAGTGTAACAATTTCGTCAGAAGCATAAGGTTTATTTTTATTTTTTTGTAAATAATATAACGATTTTCATTAAAAATTTCATCTACGAAGTGCGTATATACCATTTCTAAGCCATTTATATTATAAAAACTTATTGTGCATAGTACGCCTATGGAATGTGACGTTATATCCCGACTTTTACCGCACTCCTCTTTTATTCAGACTATAGATAAATATGACACGATTTAGTTTTATATTCGTTTTTTCTAAATTATCATATTTTTCGGACAAGATTATCTAAAAAAGTTTAATTGAGCGTTTTTACTTGATCCAGTAATTGATAGAAATTTTTAGTTGTTTCACTGTGTTTTAAGAGTGACTTAAGGATTTATCTTTTTTGAAGTAATTTTGAACGTTTATTGTTTTACAAGACAAATAAAAAATTATACAAAATCTGTAACTCAGAATTTAAAGAAATTTAATCATTATAACCATCCTCAGCTATATGAAAGTGTTGTTAAAATACAATTAGTACGATGGTAAGCAAGAAAACAATAACATTGACAGTATTAAACGTATATGTTTATTGTTATCATAAGATTAATAATAGATATTAATATATGGTAAAGTCAAAAATTAATTAAATAGTACAAAAAGTGGTTCTTCGTAATAAAACTTGTTACGATTGGAACCGTTATTTCGACACAACCACCTTTCACCTCTCAAATGTCATTTGTCGTTCATGCGTTGTGTCAAAAGTTCGCATTTCATTTGATTTAAATCTGTTAACGAATCAAGTTGATTTTAATTTTTAAATTATCTTGGACATCCGATGTACTAATTGATTTTTAATATTCGTATATTCCGTCTGATTTTGTAAGGTAAGTTGTAATACTGATATATTGTTGAAAATATATATTTTGTACAAGAATTTATTAAATAAAATGTCAAATTTTGAACATAACCTCAATACCTATCAACAATGAATAACACACATGGATAAATTATATATTATTTTGTTTGGAATAAGATATTATGCTTTACTATGTTTAAATATGTTAAATAAGATTTTTTCTTTTCATATTAATTTTAGTCTCTGTGAAATTATTCACTTAATAGTTTTAAATTGTTAATTTATTAGTTAAAAGCATTTTATCTAAATCCTGTTCCAATTTCTTATTTCCTCTCTTAACATTTTAACCTTTTCTTTTTAGCATTGGCTATATCTAGACGGTTTATGGAGATTTATATCTAGACGGTTTATTGGGATCTATATCTAGACAGTTTATGTGGATTTATATCTAGAAGTTTTATGGTTTTTATACCTTAGAGTTTGGTGCAATCTGAAGACCGTGGTTTGGTTCAACTATAGAAGATCGACACTTTTCGAGTTAAGATAGAATACCAAATTTCACAATATCGTTCAAGTCCAGAATTAAGAATAAGGATCCCGAATCCCTTTGAAGAAGGCCTGAAGAATACCATACAAATCACATTCCTTATATTACTACCTCCTGTTACAAAAGATAAGTGTGCTTTTAAATAAACCATCCTAAATTTGAATTAAGTAAAACTATGTGAATTAGAATTTGTTACTGCCTTATCTAAAACTTGGTTTAAATATAATTTGTTAATGGTTAGTGATTTTCTATATTTTTATCACTAATCTAAAGTCAAGTATAGTAAGTTTTAAATATAGTGGTGCCCAACTTCTTTTTCAAGGTAATTCGAGTTATTTAATAACCTGACCCACTCCCAAAATGAATTGAGCTTAAAACACTATAACAAATAGATAAAATATCAAGTATCACGTTACAAACTTGATGATAATGAACTTAGAAACAGAATAATGGAACCATTTTATTTGATTTGTGAAAGTCCGTGTAGGTGACAATTAACGGACAAACCCCATTTGTAAAAAATCGTATTTTGAACTATTGAATTATCTAGATCTAGATATGCAAAAAGTGTGTTAGAGAACATGATCAATTTTCTCATCTCATCTTAAAAATGTCTTTTTGTTGGAGCAGGAAATTATGTAAAGAACAGTTCTTTCTATATTTGTGGTTTAAACAAATTTGATTTGATTATTCTAATAATAGTTATAACGAAGTGTATTAATAAGGGCGATTAATAATCTAGATAATGTTCGAGATTGTTAATCGCCATTATAATTTACGAGTTCGTTACAGAACTTTTAAGTCGACCGTTCTTTTCAGTTTCTGCCACTCCAGTGGAGTTAAATTAAACTCTTCGTCAATATCCATCTTTTGATTTTAAACTATACATAGAGTTTTTGAATTTTAAGAAATTAAATAATGACATGCAATGACAGATAGTATTAACACATCTTGATTTCAAATGTATATGTATGTTTGGTTGCCTCCACATACTTTGATTTTCTTTTACTATACGGAGAATGGTCGCACTGCGCAGCTTTTTGAGTGCCTTTTAAAAGGAGATAGAAAACTCCGCCATTTTGAACCCTTATTACGTGTTGCCTACATCTTGGCGCAATATTTTTAATAGGTGCGTTTTAATCATCCGCTTCTGCTTCGGAGTTGTCGGTTTTCTTGTTTTAATCTGACAGGTTAGAACGACTGAACCGACAATTCCGGAAGCAGAAGCGGATGGTTAAAACGCAGCTGATATTTTGCTTGCTGCTGTCAGTGTCAGTGAATATTATTTTTGGAGTCACAGTTTATTGCTAAAGAATCAGTTAGCTCACTCGGACCAGTTGAAAGTTCCAAAATAACATCCACTCCAGGGATACAAATTCAGGATACGCAGAAGACTTCTGTTTTATTATAGGCGGTTGTCATATATTGTATTATCTGAGTTGCGCAGTGTATAAACTGGAACATTGAGATAAAAAGTGCCGACGCAGAGTGAGCGATCTGATTCTTTAGTTCTAAACTGTGTCATAGGGTTCAAAATGGTCGCGCCCTATGTTGGGCGTGTCGGACCTCTCTCTTGCCCCGTATAGTAATCAAAGTATGTGGTTGCCTCACATAATTTCATTATCAAAGTATGTGGGTTGCCTACACCATAGCTAACTGTCAATATAAATGTACAATAAGAGCAATGTACGTTGGGTTGCATATATGAACACTAGAGATAAGGAGGCGAATCGTGGTGCGTTTGATTTGATCATCGGAGATCTCCGAGCGCTTCAAAAGTGTTTGAATTGACACTCCGAGAGATCCCTAAAGTATTTGTTTCGCTTTGGAGCGAGAACATAGAGCGAGCTCGATGTTCTCAGAGCAGAAAGATCGAGAAGAGGGAGAAATTTGTCTTTGTCTCTACCTATCTCTTTTTAATTAACTTACAAACAAATTTGAATCTCAAAATTAAAGACCAGACAAGAAGTCAACAAATTACTTAGCCGCTTTTGTCTTATAGCTAAAATTATTCATCATAAAAAAACACAAAATGTGTGTTTGGAAAATACATTTTTTCTGTCTAGATCTAATCACCAGTAATCACAGTCATGGAGTATGAGAGCGAAGCGGGCATTTGTGGTAAATGCTGCATTTCAGGGCCATTACCCCTTATTATTAAAAGTTTTTCCATTTTCTTTACTTTTTGCTTACTATTTTAACATACAAAATAGAAACAAGAATCACAGAAAAGCGAGGTTATGTTTTTACTCTGTTTTATTTGATTTGATTCAATGCTCCATTGTGACGTCATCACTTCTCGGTCTCCTCGACGCTCGCTCGATCGAGTTTCAAATCAAACGCCCCTTCGGCATGCTCAAAATACGGTCCCAAAAATCACACGTCAATTGAGCTTTTATAATTAACCGCATGGGTGCTGTACGGTTTGTGTAGTTCAAAATACATGGCTTCTTATGGGAATTATACATAATTTTGTCAAAATAATAAAAATAAACTTGTTTATAGCTAAACAAAGCACAGAACATACTGTTGTATTTATTTCTAAATAAGTCTTACATATTTTAATTGATACATTATTTACTATGCAAATTATTGATAATAAGTGTTGAAATTTGATGAGTAGGGCTAATTATTTTTTAATTAAAGCTAAATAGGGCTGAGGGCATACTAAGACATGGTTTAAATGAAAATATTTAGTTAGGGATTTTACAAAATTTTATGAAAATAATAAAAATCAAATTGTTTATTGCTAACTAAATCACAGAAAATACTGTTGATTTTAATTATTGTAAATAAGTATTTGTTTTAATTGCTAACTAAAGTACAGAAAATACTATTGGTATTAATTATAAATGAGTCTTTATGTTAAACATTATTTACTATTCATTATTTAATTTTATCTAAATAAAATGAAAATGGTGAAATTTTTTAAGAACAGTTTTGTGGTAATTTTGTATTCGACAACTACAATTTCATCATCCAGGTGAATAGTTTCTTCAGCAATAGGTTCTAGTATTTTTTTCCTTTTTTTATTCTAACAAATTCAATTCGGTTCAATGGTGGTTTTCGTCTTTTCCTAATACTGGACAAGTATGAAGGGAGATTCGGGAATATACATGGTATTGCTTCGTTCTTTAATCTCGGCCTTTCCCTTTTTATTTTGTTAACAGTACCATTAGTTAAAATAGTCTCATCAAATTTTAAAATATCATCTTCTAAAAAGTGTAGCTCGCAAACAGAATCATAACTAGACAGTACTTTATCAGCCCTGGAATCACATGCTGCCATTGTTCTAAACGTTTAGGATCCTATAAAAAATATTTGCATTAACTAAATTGGAGTTCAATAAAGTAGTAACTCTTCATCTAACATCAAAAAACACAAAAAAAGCAAATTTTCTTTTCTAGTAAGTTAAATTTAATTTGTAATTATTGTTGTTTGTAAGTCAGGATTTAGAATTTTTTATTATAGAATTAAATAAACTACACTCCGTAAGATAGGGGTTGTGACTGTTTTACAATAAATATATATTATTTAGAAATAAATACATTATTTTACTTACACTAGGAGCTTTAAAAAGACTTGGATTTTTCTCTCCTTGTGTTTTCTTTAATTTTATATCAGATTTATATCCCGTTTTTCAACACGGAACGGAGCAAATCCTGCTTTGCCGTTTTTTGTTAGTCATTGTTACTTGTAGTCAGGGTCTTTTTTTCAGCCTATTTTTATTCTTTTCACAAAATTTTACAAAAATCACTTTAATTCCCATTGACTTGCATAGAAAATAGACGTCGTTATTTTGCCACCCGACAACTAGGTACAGTAGTTTTTTGGAACTCCATAAAAATAGGGACGGAAATTTGAAATTTGACCAAGGCCGATTCGCCTCCTTATTTCTAGTCTTCATAGTTGCATATAATAAAATCGTTGAATAATAGAAAACCATTCATTAATAGGGGTCATAAATCAACGATTTTGGGTACGTTAAAATACATCATAAATGGTCGGTTGACGGAAAAAAAATTATAATTTAATATTTTTACAGTACCTAAGTAGAGCTTAACGAAGGCCCGTATTTATAAACAGATTTCAGCTGAGTCGGAGTTGGCTGAATCGTCCTTGAACGAAAATCGAAGTTCGGTTAGCCGGGTGAATTTACTTGTACTTAAGACCCAACTCAACTATTTTCTTAGGTTAGAAAACGATTTTTCATTCGAAGTAATACAAGACGCCACTTTAAATTTTTATCTATTAATATCAACAAATACGTAACACGATGAGTTTAATAAAACGTATGTCTCGAATTAGCACGGTTGCAAATTGGCGCCACCTCATTAAGAGTACATTTTTAAATCTTTGCACAAGTTCCTGAAATAAATAGGGCAAAACTAAGAGTGTATTTTGCGTTTTATCTTTTAAATACTATAAAAATGGTGGAAAGTCCATAACTTATAAATATTTGTTAAATATCACTTATCTTATTAAAATATTATACATTAAAAGTAAAACAAACTATAGACTTTCCACCATTCTTTACCGTACTCTGAACCCATTTCTAAAAACAATTTCTAAAAATAATATCGTTCAGAGCTGTATTTTATGTGATAAAAAAGTCTCCGTTACTTGTCATTGACAACGCGTTGAACTTGGACTTAACAGTTACCGATTTGGTACTGTTCATCTCTAAATTCCAGTACAACACCAGAACCACTTGAAACTCTAGAAAAAATAACCCAATTTCGATTTTCGTTTAAGGACGACTCAGGAACAGCTTATAAAACTGTGACTCAGGCAAGTCCGATTGAGCTGAGCTCTGTTTATAAATACTGGCCTAAATTCGACTTTCAATTATTCGAAAGCGGTATTAGATACGGGTAACATATACCGAGTGACAGTGAGACCAGGGCCACGTTAATATTGCTTTTATTTATTAATGACAAATTATTAGGACAAATCTACTAGACACTTAAACAAAATAGCAGATTTATTTGATTTCAAATGTCATTGGTGAATTTCAGTATAATTTAAATTTACCGCGCATCAAACATTTAATAATAAAATTGCGCCAGCATCGCGGAATGTACCGTGCGCGAACGAAACTTTCCCGAGTACCGACTTCGTACCGAACATCAGCCAGATAGAGAGCTTTTGGTACTTCACCTAGTTCGGCTATAGACTACTTATATCTTTAAATACATGTATTTTTTTAAATGAATAAATTCGTTAAATGTAAAAGTGTTACATAATTTTTTAATCAATGAGAAAATAATAGCATTAAATCACAAAATTATCCAGTCATTAAACTGGATTTTTTAAATGAATATTTTGTTTTCATTTTACCCGATTTCAAAAAAGGAGGAGCGATAACTCTTTAATACGGTGCGCGATTTTAATGATTGTTTTTGTTAGAAAAGGGATACTTCAGAGATGGTCCCACATAAACATGGTCAAAATCTAATAATTGGGTTCATTGGAAAATCTTCAAATTCTTTATTTTTTATGTATGTTTAGCGGTAATTCTTTACCACCTTATCCGATTTGTGATTTTTTTTGTTAGTAGGGGGGTACCTCAGGGCCCCTAAAAATTTGGCCAAGATGTGGTGATGGCACCTGCACGATTTTGCAGTCAGTTTTTTAAAATTACTTTTATGTCATTATTTCAAATTTATGCTTAAATTACATATGATAGTGCTTCAAATTGAATGTACATGAATGTACAATCAGCAACGAAATCAGTAGGTATAAACCAAATATCCCATTTACCCGTATTTTTATTTTTCATGAAACTTTAAGCGCAACATTGTAGCTAAAGTAGTAATAATCTAGATCTAGATGTTAAATTAGAAGAAGAGGTATGAAACATTTAATTGTGCATAAAAAATATTCTTATGAATTACATATTAGGCGATTCCTTGATTCCTTACTCAACCAATTATTAAACAACTGAGCCTTTTCTTTTAATAGAGCAAAACTTAATTTTTTTGCACACTAAATGAAAACACAAAAGTTTTTATTAAACATCAAAGTAATATATTTTTTAAATAAGTAATAATCTTTTTAACGACTTACCTATAAATATGCGAATAATCATCAATCCCATTCCCACTTCCAGCACTTTGTTTAACAGAAAAACACTTTTCTTTTACCCACCCCGACACACCGTTCGGATTATTTTCCTTCCAGGACGCGTATTTCTCTCTTAAATTATCCCTAATCGAATGAATCCTTCCGGCAACTCCTTGATATTCGTACAATTTTTCCGCCATTTATGCACCGTTGTGATTTCCAGCGAGTTTTTCTGTTTTTCACGTTTCGAAACAGCAGCTCTGAATTGGAGTTGTCGCTGTCATTGTTCCAACCACTTGATGATCCTCATTGTTTGTCGACGACAAGACTGAAAATTTCATTAAACAGAGAAACAATCTGATTGTCTTGCGCTGTTACGGAAAAACTTTTTTGCATGGAAAGGCGTAAATGTGAAACACATACTTTTGAGAAAATCTAGAGAATATTTTGAAACTAATTTCTGTAAATTTATTGAATAAATAATTATTTTATCAGTTGTAACAACAGAAGATAGTGAAAATAAATTGAGGATATAATAATTCAAGCGTGTAATATCAAATGTAGCAAAGTCCACTTTCCTACATTTTCCACTACACAACAAATAGTATTTATTTAAAAAATATTAGGACGTTACATAAAATTACTTTTTTGGCTTTTAAGTATGTAAATAAATTATTTTAGTAAATTGCAGTCAAAATCGCCGTAGGATTCTAAATAATATTTTAAATTGGCTATATATATATATTGGAGTTTGCTGTGTTTGATATTTAAGGTTGGAGTTTGCTATATATGATTTGTTCATGAAAGGAGATTGCTGTTTATGTTAGTAAACTGGGGTGTGCAAACATCCAGGACTGTATTGAATACAAACACAGTTCTGCTCACTAATTAATACTGTGATTCGCAGAAACTAGAAACAAATGTTTTTCATATTGTCAATAAACAATGTGTCCATAGGCGCCGACCAAAATATTGCTGGCGGGCAAGTCTTATAGGCAAGTTCAAAATGCCGGAGGCTATAGACAAAAGCCATAGCGAAAAATACAAAATCGTAAATCCAGGGCGCTTGCTCTCGTGTGGCAGTGCCTATGAATGTGTCCCTTAAAGTTGACCACAAATGAGAAACTTTTTTATTATTAACCCTAGGTTATGTTCTTTTCATTGTATATATTTTCAGTATATGGGATTGACTATAAACGGATAGTATTTTGAAATCTAAGGGTGTAATTTGCTTATTAAATGTAATTGTTGGGTAGAACTCGCCTCACGAGCCGTCTATCCTGTTACTTTGTAAATCTGAAGATTACCTTCATAAATTGATAAGCCGAACTTTAATTAACTAGTGGACGTTGAGTAGTTATTACCTATTTCTAGACCTCGCTTCACGAGAAGGCTATGTAGGTACCTGGTTATTTAATTTTAACTTCTTTATATAACCAGGGATAAATAGTTATCCCTGTGTTTTATCTTATACGTTTTCTTTAGGGTTCTTGTGACGGGCATACACTTCTTGTGACGGGCACACACTTCTTGTGACGGGCTGATACTTCTTGTGACGGGCTATCAACTCTTGTGAAAGCCAACACTTCTTGGTACGGGCCAGTAGTCCTTGTGAAGGGCCAACCCTTCTCGTGACGGGCCAGTATTCTTGTGACGGGCTGACTAGCACATCTTGTGACCAGCTGATTGATTAGTATGCTGCTAACGAAGCAGAGATATCAACATCTACTGGAAAGAAGTCACGGTGTACCGCACGTTTTTGCTATCTTATTTCATATTACTTATTACTATTTAATCTATTTTATTGGGGGTGTTATTAGTATATAATTTTATCTAAACCTAATGTAAACGAGGTTTAGGGGTGTATGGTTTACAGTACATTTTTATTAAACCCGAAACACTTCACCAAGAGCTCTTCGTGGGTTATATTACTGATGGGTAATTAATATTTTTAATAAGTAACAGTATTTTACTTGTTTTTACCCCTAGCGTACGTAAATGGTACACTATTATTTGTTTATTTGCTGAATACAGTACACACCTCATCTGTTACATTTTTATGATTACCCTTAGTCCCATTTAATGATTTTTAAGCTTGATATAGCATTTCAGTTGTAAATATTACTCCCAGTGATATTGGATTATTGTTAATAGTTGGGAAATTTAGTAGTCAATGTACTAAGTGATTTAATTGTTATTAATTTGGTAAATATTAGTATATTTCATAATGGTAACGAAGTTGACCCCCCATGTCAACACGATTTATATTTATAATTATTAAACTTGGGTATAAATTGAATCTTTCTTATTTTTTTTTTACCACAACTTGCTAACTGTCAGCAATTATTTTTATGGTAAAGTATACTTTTAGTATAATAGGAGCATACTCGATTTGTAGCCGCTTGATGGCCTTGTAGAGGAGATGCTATAGTTTCCTATTTGGAGTTTGGTAGTGAACTGTCACATGGATTGTTGGATGTGAGGTTAAACTCCTGGCGCCCACTCACAAACATCACTTTTTCTACGATTCACCCCCTTCTTCACTGTAGTTAGTCGGCATCCAACTTTGGATTGACATAAATCCCACCTCAGGTGCTTAGGCACAGAAAGTAGGGAGCATTTATTTTTGGCGCCCAACGTGGACTATTATCTACTAAAATTGGTTCATAATTTGTAATTAGTCGTTTACGTTTTGAAGAAATTTTATTAAAAGAATATGGCAAAAAATAATCTTCACAAAGATAGCGAATTTTGGCGTTTTGGCGAATTTTAATATAGGAATGAAAATGAAAAAAGTTTAATTTGAATAACCGTCTGCTGAATATTAGAATAATACTTATTTTAACAATTAGGAACTGGACAAGAATACTTATTTTTACCCGGGCCAGATATGTTTTGTTACAAATAGGTATATTAAAAAATAATTAAAATCGATCCAAAATGAAATTATACATCGTTAAGGCTATAAGAAAACAATGATAAAAAAGTCCTTAAACAAATCTAACACCTTATTAAATTAAATTGTTAATACTTACTAATTACATCAAATCGGCACTTATCAATCTTCTTAATCTAAAAATAAATTGCCTATCTATGGAACTACAGGAACTACATCCACTACATCAAAATAACTTTTATTTTATGATGGTTTTTGTAGATTTTTCGACCATTTCACCTTCCGCCATTCCGTTCTTCATTTTTTACGAGGTTATCAAAACAGTTGTCAAACCCCTCTTTAAAATATCCCAGAAATAGTATGGCCATTGTATTGATGGTATCGAGCATGACAAAAACAAAATAAGGTGGGTTTAAAATAACTAATCTCATGAAAGTTTATGAAAACTGGCAACATCGTTTTCATCTTATTTGTGATAGTAACTCCAAATAGTATGGCCAGAACTAACCACTTGTTACCAGTGCCGTGCATTTAAACGGTTTATCTTTTAATATTAATTTGTCTATGGATAAGTACGCCGATTATACAGCAATTCAATGTTTTAACATCTAAAGATGGATTCCCGACAATGGTTTCGAAACTTTTTTTAAAATTTGAAACCCCTCATTTTTTTGCTTGCACAGGGTAATATTTATTTAAAATAATTTTTCCTTGAACTTTTTCAAATGCTTTCGCCGTAATATCTATTTATTCAACAGCTTCAACTAAAGATATAGATGTATTTTGTAATTGCACAAGGGCTTTTGACACAAAGGCATAATTTAATTTTATGTAAACAAGTTGATGTTGTAGTTGTTCATTTTTAAATAACTCTTTAGACTCTGAAAGAGCATCTGAAGAAGAATCTGTTAAATCAAAAATGAATTTTTTTATTGATTCTTAATGTTCTGCATAAAATATAGCTGCATCAAGACTTGTGCCCCACCGGGTAATTATTTTGGAGGTAGCGGGATATCTGAAATATTTTCTTTATAAAATTGAATTCTTAATGGAGATTTAAGAAAAACTTTTTTAATGTTACTTATCAAATTATTAACGATTGGAAACTAAGATCTAATACATTCTGCAACTCTATTAATACCGTGAGCCACACACGTTACATGAATAAGGTGCTCATAAGATATTTTTAAATTTTGTGCCACTTTAATCATATAAGGGACAGCGTCCGACATTAAAAGTATAAATTTACTAGAAGGGACAAGATCTGGTAAAAAAAGCTAGTTAGTGAATCCTGTACAAATCCAGTTAAATTGTTTGTTTTTTCAAGGTGCTTGGATGATATGAGGGGTGTGCATTTTCTGGTTTATATTCATGTAGAACTCCAATTAATAAATGTGCAATACGAATACATCTTCCACTAGAATCGGTGGTTTCATTAATTACAATATAAAAGTTATCATATATAATATTTTTTACACACACCACTATGTCTTTATATATACAATCGACATGCTTTTTCATTAGTGTACATTGAACCTGCAATATTTTTGCAAAATTGATTTTAAATTACATAATTTAATTTATTTAAGGGTATATCTGCTGAAATCATTGGTTCGCATAAATCTTCGTTAAACTGCATTTGGTTGTTTTTCTGCGAACCTTGTTGAATACAATTTTTTAAAGTTTTCTGTGGTCTTGCGCCTTCTTGCAATTTTCGCAATGCTGCAATGTGTTTTGATGTTTTTATATGTTGATCCACCATTAACTTTTTGTAGGCGTGGATCTTAAATAACAGAGAAACGCAAGTTAAATGGTTTGCTTGTTAGGACATGCCATGAGAAATTAAATATATGTAGCAATTTTTTAACAAGAAATATTTCGGCATTATAAATTAAATGGAAATTGAATAAGTATGAAGGTAGGCAAAAAGTATAATAGGTACTTACAATTTTTGAGCACGCTGAGCAAAATATATTGCCGCCGTCCCATGAAAACTCTGGACGCACCTTTATCCACAATTGTTTAAATTTCAATTTTGGCATTTTCTTGATAAAGGTATTCGCTATAATACGGAACAACTCAAGGCCAAACAAGATACGAAACACGAAATGAACTTCAGCTTTTTAACATCTTAAAATGTAAATTCTTGTATAACTACTTATCCCCCCTACACAGAGCTTACAGGTTTTTCCAACTAAATTAGTATAGCTAATAAAAATAAATTACCTCATTTAAATATTTTTCTTAAGAAATGGATTATAACCACCCGCATTTTCTTGATAAAGGTATTCGCTACACTGATAAAATAATACGGAACAACTCAAGGCCAAACAAGATACGAAACACGAAATGAACTTCACCTTTTTAACATCTTAAAATGTAAATTCTTGTATAACTACTTATCCCCCCTACACAGAGCTTACAGGTTTTTCCAACTAAATTAGTATAGCTAATAAAACTAAATTACCTCATTTAAATATTTTTCTTAAGAAATGGATTATAACCACCCGCAGAGTTTACGACTGATACTTTACTTTGAAGTGAACCTTTGGGATTGAAAATAGAAAATTAATGCATCATTTCTGAATTTATAAAAAAATGCTAAATGTGTGGAAAATTTGAAAAATGCAACATTTTTTAATTTGTGGAAAAAAAATGCAAACTGCATTTTTTCCAGTCCTTGCTCATTACAAACATTAAAGAAAATATATCCAATCAACCAGATTTCTATGAAACTCCAAAAACAACTGTAAGAATTGGAAAATAAAAATAAAGTTATTTTCATATGGATTCCTTCACATATCGGAATTTCTGGAAATGACGAAGCTAATAAATGTTCGCGCGGAGCAATAAGTGCGGAAGACTTTCTACATATTTTTAACCTTTTAACCAGTGATGCAAAAAGTCTAATAAAATCAAAACTGCAAAGTCGTTGGAACAACTCTACATCAGAGATAAGGGAGATAAAGATAGGAAACGCCCATAAGAAGCCAATGCTTAACAACGACCAGCTTTATCGCAGTTAACATCTGATCCACTATATGGCGCTTTCATCGATATCAAACAACGCAGCGGGAAATTTAAAAACCTGATAATAAAGGTAGTATAAATATCGACTACACTCTCATGTTCTTGTAAATAAACTTAAACAATGTAATTACGCTAAATTATTTATTAAAAAGAATACTACACTTACAATCTATTTTTGATTAATTATTGTAAATCTATATTCATGACAAATATTTTTTAATTTTTGATTGTTATTTGTAACATTGCATTTTGGTTTTTATTTTCCAAACGTATGGCCAATGGTATCTTATTTAAAAAGGTTGCAAAGGGTGCAAAGGGTGCAAAGTCAATAATGGGAATTCAGATATTTTTCTTCCTATATCAAATCTTCTATCTAACGTCTTGAATCCGTTTTCTTGTTCTAAAACAATAAATAATACATAAATACCTACTTTATGACAAAAGTTGATTACTATTTGTGTTACATACATGAATAGATCTTACCTACTTTGGTTAATTAAAGAACGCCACATTAAGGTTGTTAAATTTGTTCATGTGGCATGTGTTACTAATGCAATACGTTCTTCGACTTATTGTAATATTACAAAATATAATTATTGTCCTCAAATTTCACACAAAAACAGTCACAACTATTTCGCTTAGTTCATCTAGAAGATAACACATTCATGAACTCAAAATTTAAATGCAGGATTCTTCGTTATACATAAAACTAACTGACATTTATATTTACAAACTGTCCACTGCTTTCCACGTCTACTGTCTGTCTCAGTATTGCCAGCCGTACGATTTAAATAGTATTTATACGATTTTTTAAATCTCTGTACGATGTACGATTGCATCAGTGAGATCGAACGTAAAAATACAATCTTCACTTTTTTAGTAGGTTTATTTAAATATCTGCAACAACTTCAGAACATAAAACAATAAAAATCAAAAACTACTTGCAAAGATTCATAGGCCGTTCGTAAGTTCTGAAGGCAGTCATTTTCGTTCTGACTCATCGTGATTTTGACCATGGTGATTTTGTACACCGACTATCACAGCAGAAGAAAACCTTGCATGCAAAATTTTAATCACTATCAAGTGACAGTCATCTATAACTTTAAGGATTGTTCCAACAACGATCTTGGAACAATACATAAACCAGTCCAAAACTTATTGTAGACAATTTGTCGACGACTAGTAATTGACAACTTGTCAGGTACTGGTCGGGGATTAGGACTCAACTCAGAACTCGATTATGTTGGAACACATTTTTTTAATTTAGCAGACGCACTATTAAAATATTAAACCACAAAATAAAATAAATGATACTTAACAAAAACTTTGAAGACTAAACTCGATTAACAAATACAAATCAGAACTGTCAGAGACAATAGATACAAATAATATAAGAACTAATTTGACAGTACACAAATTGGTTTGTGATTAGTTTTGGTTGTGTTGGAACACTATGTTTTTGTACAGTTTTGAGTATAAGGTTTGTTGGAACACAAATTCTAAACTGCACAGAATCTCGACAGTACGCAAACTGATTTGGTTTATGTTGGAACAAAGCTAATAATGTGTTTATTTAAAGTTTCATGTATTTTCTTTGTTTTTTTTTTTCGCTGTAAACATTTTTATAAATAGATAAATAAATTATCATGCCAAAGTATTTTTTTTTAATTTTTCATTCCATTTAAGTTATATTATGCTATGCATGTATCTATTGTACATTTTTTTTGTCGAAATACCATTTTTCTACTCTACTTGTACGATCTCTCAAAAAAAATATTTGGCAACACTGGTCTCTCTACAAACGACGTATACCTGTAGTTAACATCTGAGACGCTAGATGACGCCATCGTTGCTGCGGTCGTTGCGTTTCCAATCTTTATGTCCCTAATCTCTGCTCTACATCTAAGCTGAGAGCAGTGAAACCTCAAGCGAATTCGTGTCAAGAATTACCCAAAGACAGAAAAACTCAAGTGATAATAACTCGGTTAAGACTAGGTCATACTAAATTAACACACGCTCATTTAATTAATAAACAACCAGAACCAAAATGTGCCCTTTGTGACGTAAAACAAATTATAGAGTATTTCGTAATCACTTGCCCAAGAACGAATTAGATATAATATTCCTTCCACGTTGGATCAAACCCTGGAACGGCCTGGGTGCCAAATGCTCTTTTAAAAATGTACTAGCATCAGTTCTGGATTGGTCAATAGGCTGTATAGGCCGCGGCATAGAGGCGGCAGATTTCAGAGGACGTTCACTCGATTTCAGAGGATAAAAGTTAAACAAGATCACTGGTTTTCTCATGTTTTTTTATACCAATACGTTAAATCCCTATAAAAACTCATTCCTATCGAAAATTATCAATCCTAGGTACCTACTGTTATTGTACCTATTTTATCTATATTACGACGATTTGGTTCAAGAAGGTGTGTATTTTCACAGTCACATTTCCTCTAAAAAACTGCAGAGTGTGCAGTGAAGCCTGGATCAAACTCGCTACTGTCTCTCAACGTTTTTAAGGAACCAATCTCTGTCTAATGTTTACCCTAACTTGGATATAGCTCTCCGCATCGCACCTTTCCACTCCGGCTACAAATTGTTCTTAAGAAAGTTTTTCCTGTTTAAAACGCGTTAAAAATTATCAGAGATTTTCAGTGTCTCAAGAAAAAAATGAATTCATTAGCTATTCTCTACATAGAAGCAGCGATAATGAACACCATAAACTATGATGATATTATAAATGATTTTGCCATTAAAAAGGCCTGTAAAAAATTGTAATTCTTGTTTCTTTTTTACGCTCTTTCTTAATGACTATTTCATTCGTTTATTTAACTTTAGTGCCTTCCTTACTACAAATGAAAAATTATTATTTTAGGAAGGTACATGGAGCGGTGGAAATAAAGTGGCCTACACTGATAAAAAATATAAATCCGGCACTGAATAGCCTATCTTAGAGCAATTAACATTGTAAACCATGCGTAATGTCTTTCGTTTAAATAAAGTAATTGCTTCTTGCTAATGACCCTACAGGATTGATACGAAGAAAAAAAATAAAGAGTTTGTAAGGAGAAACCGAAAATAAAGTTTTTCTTAGGGGGTGGGTTAGCTTAGTGGCAAGAAAGAAAGGATTTTTTTGACATTTTGATTTGGTTATAAGCATATTATATTTTAATATCAGTAAGTTAAATGTATAAGCAATTCTGATTGTCAAGATACTGTCTAATTTTTGTTTTTATCCGATATATTATAGATTAGTACATCTTGTGTATTTTTTCTGTTTAGGTCTATAGACGATTATTTCCTTGGTATTTATCAACTTCTCATGCGGATTCCGGGACACGAGATAAGCCGCTGTATTCGCTTTTTCGCATATCGATGCAGGCTCAACATAATTGGCTTAAGCTTTTTCCATGGCTTCTTAGTTTTTCCAGTTCCGCTAACTCCAAAATAATTGAATTGTTTTCGTGCCAATTATTTTCAGTCCACGGCACACTCTTATTTAATATTAGAAATAATACGAACGTCATTTTCATCGTCGTGTTGTTTATTCTGTTTCGCCGAAGACAATAATATACAACAAACAAAAGAGGATTTATTCCGAATGCAGGAAATTGGAAATACGAATCGATATCGAATGAATACAGTGATTGCATTAATAGGAGAATCTCTAGTTCTATTGAGTTTAAATTTAATTTTAGAATTTAAAAGAATAGAATATATTACTTTTTAATTTACTTATTATATAGATAAATTTATACAAGATCAACTAAATGAGGAGAGGGAATAATTTCCTGCAATGTTTCGCAGCAGAAATAACAAAACTAACTTGTAAATATAAGAATGATTTTATTTTCTATACAAATTTAACAAAACACTCGGTTTTTAAACGCACGAAATATTTGTCTCCCAGAACAGTTACAGCCTGTGTTTATGTTAACACTATTAAGATACGGAGGTATCGGATTATGAATATGGGAAATAAGGGTAAAATATTAAGCAGGTATAGAATACAGATCATTTTAAATTTAAGTTAGTTGCTTTGCGGAACAAAATTAAAGTTCGTTCCAATAATAATAGACTAGTGAATGATTATATTTTTTGTGAGTGGCTGTTTGCTGAACAGGGTGATTTTTTCCTTCTGAGTAATTATGTTTTATTAATTAGTTTTGTTTTAATTTGTAATTAAGTTATTTTTCAAATTATATTACCCAATTATTATCCATCTACCTTTTAAAGTTAATTTGTAAATTCTCAAGTCAAGATATTTTGTCAAGTACCGTAAAATGGGGTGAAATGAAACATTGTGGTGACTTGAAACAAATTGCAGCGCCATCTTTTATTCGGTAGCAGAAATAATAATAGTTATGAGAATCGATAATATATTGTATTAATGCTTTCTGTAGACTACGTACTTCACATAATTCATATTTTAAAGCGCAGAAGTTTGTTTCTTGACTGTTGAGAATTATTGAAATAAAAGGTAAGAAAATGCACTTTTTAAACTGTCGATTACTTCCTGTGGGGTAGAAAAAGTGGGTGATACCCTACGCTATTGATATTTTTTTGTAGTTTGTATATTTATTTGTGATAATGCTCATAACCTTACTTTTGAAATAAAATAAAAATTAAAGCAGTGGCGTGCGACTTTATTTTTTATTGTCATTTCAGGGGTGAATTGAAACATGCCCAGAAAATATGAGAGAACACCTGGAAGCCGAAGATATGCCGATTTTAGTGAAGAGACATTCAAAAAGGCTATGGATTGCTATAAAAAAAAACAAGGAACCCTAAGAAGTATTGGTGAGCAATATGGAATATCATATGCTACGCTATATAGAAAATGTAAAAATTTACATTCAAAAATATGGCGGACAGACTGCATTGTCGGAAAATCAAGAAATAGTTATTCTTCGTGCAATTATTTGCGCTTCTGACTGGGGATTCCCGTATGAAGAACCCGATGTTAGGGATTTGGTGCAAAAATTCTTTAAATCGGTCTGGAATCAATATTAAACAATTTATAGATAACAGACCAGGTCACGAGTGTTATATGAGTTTCATTGAGCGACACGGAAATGAGATATCCACTAGGTTCTCACAGTCAATTAAACAAAGCAGAGCTAAAATCAACTATGCCATGATAAATCAATATTTTGACCATTTATCAGTATCCTTAGTAGGCGTTGATCCAGCAGCAATGGTTAACTACGACGAAACTAATTTTACCGATGATCCAGGAAGGGTCAAAGTTATTGTTCGCAGAAAGTCCAAAGGGCCGAAAAAATTCAAGACACCTCAAAATCCGCAACATCTGTTATATTTTCATGTTCTGCCTCAGGAGTAATGTTGCCTGTCTACGTTGTTTATAAAGCAGACCATCTATGGACCACATGGACTGAGAGGGGTCCAGAAAAAGCTCGATCCAACAGGAGTTCATCACGCTGGTTCGATATGCACTTATTTGAAGACTGGTTCGTAACTACCGCTTTTCCATATTTCAAGACATTGGCACCAGGACCCAAAGTAATTATTGGAGACAATTTAGCTTCACACCTATCACTAAACGTCATACAACTATGCGAATCGAATAACATCAGATTTATTTTACTGCCACCCAATAGCACACACGTAACTCAA
Source organism: Psylliodes chrysocephalus (assembly GCA_927349885.1). NCBI lineage: Eukaryota > Metazoa > Arthropoda > Insecta > Coleoptera > Chrysomelidae > Psylliodes > Psylliodes chrysocephalus. The sequence goes on from OV651813.1 coordinate 94,235,279, forward strand.
CCGTTAGATGTGTGCGTGTTTAGGCCCATAAAACAACAGTGGCGAAAAGCTCTTCAAGCATGGAAGAGGCATAACAAGGGTGTTGTAAGAAAAGACGTATTTCCTATGCTGTTGAATCAAGCTCTACAGAATACGGAAGCCAATGAGAAAAATATGAAAGGTAGCTTCATAGCTACTGGCCTAGTTCCTTTGGATAGGGAGAAGATTCTTAAAAGGCTTCCAAAAGAAAATGAAAATATAGAACAAGCTGTTGAAGACAACATTGTAATATCGATGTCCGAGATATTTCAAAATGCACGTTACGGAAATCCTCAGGAACCATCTACTTCGGGAAAAAAGAAAAAATTGACAGTTGCACCAGGTGAAAGTATTTCCTACGACCAACTAAAGGAAAAAGAAAAGAAGAATGTTCCGAAACCAAAGGTTAAGAAAAGAAAGACAGTTGGAAAGGAAAGGGCCAAGCAAGATACACAAAAGAAAAACGATTATACGCTCCCGGAAGAAGAACAAGATACAGAAAAAATTTCTGGTGGCGAACAAAGTGTTCTCTCAGAAGTTATTAACAATAATGAAAACGAAAATGGCGAGGAAAATTTTGGAACAAGAACAATTCCTCTAGTTGGAGAATATGTGGCTGTAACATTAAAGATAACCAAGGGCACCGGTAAAAATTATGTGGCCAAAATTTTATCGGAAGAATCTGGTTCCTATGTTTGCAAATTTCTTAGAAGTTCTCAAAAAAGTCACGATATATTCATTTTTCCGGCAATTGAAGACATCGGAATTGTCTTACAAGAGGAAATTAAAGAAGTGTTAAAATCTGTAGAGACACTCAGAAGAGGAAGTTTACGCATCAGGGGTCTATCTTTTAAGCCATAAAACTTTTATTATTATAAGAAAAAGTCTAGCAGAATTGAAACTATAATCGAAATATATGAATGTTTCAAGTCACCCCAACTTTGAGATGACTTGAAACAACGCTTATTTATTTTTTTTTATAATTTGTGGTGGGGGTAACCCTTCTAGCCATGTTTCGAATTTGTTCTTTATGATCCAAAGTTTAGCTGACAAATTTTTTATTAACTAATTTCTTAAAATCCTTAAATTACAGCTCTAAATAAGTCGAAATTGTTTCAAGTCACCCCATTTTACGGTATTGAGAAAACCTTATGTCCTAAATTAACGGGGTTATATTAAATAATTAAAACTTATTTGACTATTTACTTATATTTTGTTTTCCTCTACTACGAGGTGTAATCAAAAGTAAAATGAGTTAGATTGTCTGTTCTAGCGTAGTACATTGCGGTCAGTGTATGCGTTTATTTTGGGATTACTGTGGTCAGTTATCCAGAGTCGTCGCACCATGGTTGATGCGGGCTAGTGACATTGCGGTCAGTGTGCTAGTAATGGCTAGTTTTATATATCGATCGATGTTTGAGCATTGCGGTCAGTGCCAACAGAATGGAGAATATAACTTTTTGTCAATTATGGAAAGTTTAAAGTTGTGTCAATTAATTTTTTTTATAATCAATATTTTGACATAAAGAGTTATCAGTATAACTTTTTTGTTAATTAAAAGGATAATAAGTATTTTGTTTATGGATATCATCTTTTTATGACTTTCTTTAATAAAAAACTGCTTTTGGTTAACTTGATTGCTCATACTTATTTTTCTACAACTGTCATTATATGGATATATTATATGCGTATCTAAGGCAACATAAAGCAATCCATATATCACAAGTGAGAATATATTCATATTACACGATTTTTGTCAATTATACCCCAATAGAATTAAAAATCATAAGATCTAGTATGCGTTTGACAGCATATTGATAGTTATTCGTTGTTCCCGATTCTCTTTTGAAATTAAACTTAAAATATTAAGCCCGTTTTAAGTGTTTATCAATTAAAAAAATGGAAGACGATGATTGGAACTAACACCTCCTGAAATCCGCGACGCTGCTAAAGTGGCGTCGTTGGAATTATTACCTGAAATATCGAGGAAAAATTATCAGATTGCATACAACAAATTTTTGTCGTGGAAACAAACAAAAAATGTATCCTCTTTTTCCGAAGACACCGTGCTTGTATATTTTATGGAAATTTCTAGTAAATATAAATCGTCTACTTTATGGACAAACTATTCCATGCTAAAAAGCATGTTAAACATCAAGCACAATGTCGACATTGATAAATATCCGAGATTACGTGCTTTGTTGAGTAGCGGTCTAACGCGCTTATATTCATTTATAAGCAAGTTTATGTGTCAGAGACAGCTGGGCTTCGAATCCCAGACCAGACCATGTGAATTTTTAATTAAATTGCATGATTCGGTATAGGATTTAATGTGTGCCGTATTAATAGAAATTCAATTTCTGTTGATATGACATGCAGATTATAAAAAAAACACGGGTTGCACTCCAAGAGTGCCGGCAGAAGTGAAAACTTGAATAATAACGTTTTGCATTTTTGATTTTTTGGAATAGTTAGGGAATAATTTTGAACGAATGCCTATTATTATTCCAATGTATTCCAATTTATTCCAATTTATTCCAATTTATTCCAATTTATTCCAATTTATTCCAATTTCCAATTTATTCCAATTTATTCCAATTTATTCCAATTTATTCCAATTTATTCCAATTTATTCCAATTTATTCCAATTTATTCCAATTTATTCCAATTTATTCCAATTTATTCCAATTTATTCCAATTTATTCCAATTTATTCCAATTTATTCCAATTTATTCCAATTTATTCCAATTTATTCCAATTTATTCCAATTTATTCCAATTTATTCCAATTTATTCCAATTTATTCCAATTTATTCCAATTTATTCCAATTTATTCCAATTTATTCCAATTTATTCCAATTTATTCCAATTTATTCCAATTTATTCCAATTTATTCCAATTTATTCCAATTTATTCCAATTTATTCCAATTTATTCCAATTTATTCCAATTTATTCCAATTTATTCCAATTTATTCCAATTTATTCCAATTTATTCCAATTTATTCCAATTTATTCCAATTTATTCCAATTTATTCCAATTTATTCCAATTTATTCCAATTTATTCCAATTTATTCCAATTTATTCCAATTTATTCCAATTTATTCCAATTTATTCCAATTTATTCCAATTTATTCCAATTTATTCCAATTTATTCCAATTTATTTCAATTTATTCCAATTTATTCCAATTTATTCCAATTTATTCCAATTTATTCCAATTTATTCCAATTTATTCCAATTTATTCCAATTTATTCCAATTTATTCCAATTTATTCCAATTTATTCCAATTTATTCCAATTTATTCCAATTTATTCCAATTTATTCCAATTTATTCCAATTTATTCCAATTTATTCCAATTTATTCCAATTTATTCCAATTTATTCCAATTTATTCCAATTTATTCCAATTTATTCCAATTTATTCCAATTTATTCCAATTTATTCCAATTTATTCCAATTTATTTCAATTTATTCCAATTTATTCCAATTTATTCCAATTTATTCCAATTTATTCCAATTTATTCCAATTTATTCCAATTTATTCCAATTTATTCCAATTTATTCCAATTTATTCCAATTTATTCCAATTTATTCCAATTTATTCCAATTTATTCCAATTTATTCCAATTTATTCCAATTTATTCCAATTTATTCCAATTTATTCCAATTTATTCCAATTTATTCCAATTTATTCCAATTTATTCCAATTTATTCCAATTTATTCCAATTTATTCCAATTTATTCCAATTTATTCCAATTTATTCCAATTTATTCCAATTTATTCCAATTTATTCCAATTTATTCCAATTTATTCCAATTTATTCCAATTTATTCCAATTTATTCCAATTTATTCCAATTTATTCCAATTTATTCCAGTTTATTTCAATTTATTCCAATTTAAAAAATATCGACAATCGTAAGAAAACAATCGATTGTTCGATTAATCGATTTCGATGTTACAACACTACTCTCCAACCGTCTTAAGGTTTACGTTCGCGTTAAAAGAATAGTCATAAAAACGCACTTTGTTGCAGACTTCTCACACATTCAATTTTAAATATACTAAGTATCTAAAAAATGTATTCGTATCATAGAAGATTTGATAAAGGTTTCGGTGTAAAAAAAATATAAAAAGTACACATGGATTTCTGAGAATAAAAGGAATAAAAATGCCAAATACTGTCAGGTTCACTAAATCTTTTGATACATAAATAATACTTATTTCAGTATGATTTTTGCACTGAAACCTTCGTTTATTCATAAATTTAACAACTGCATTTAGAGTTTATTATTATGTGTAATATTTTTTGATCGAAAAATATGCAACGAAGGGTCAACAACAGTGTTATTTCACATCTAGAAGTAATCGCCCTCACTCGGACAAAGTAGGGTACGGGACGGAGCGGACCGCCGTCATCACCTCGAACCAATCATGACAAAGGTAGACAAAGATGGGGAATATCAGCCGCTATGCATTTTCTTAGGAAGTATTAGCCCACTCACCCATATTATTTGCATTATTTCACAGAGGGTATTTTGTTAAGATTTTACTCTAGCGCGCTCAGTTTCTGTTATTAGTGAGGTTTTAAGTGTAAATATCAATATGGCAAGGAGTTACAAAAGAGGAAATAAAAAGCGTCTATACTTAAATGCTTACAGAAAAAAAAAGGACTGCAGCAAATTTACTAAATTGGTAAGATATTATTTTTACAATTAATATTATTATTTTTATTTTTTAATTTAGTCATCGGCATGAACTACTAAGATTATTAGTCTCGGGTTTTGCGTAGGGTTCGTCACTGATTCCAAGCACCACTTTAAGAACATCACTGTTTATTAGACTCTAACAGTGAATGGGCAAGTGGGAAATCCTGCCTATGTATTAGGATTATTTTTTAATTAAATTAAGTAAAAATTTTGTCACCGGCAAGATTTGTACCCGATTATTATTATTATTAATATATTTTACAAAACTATTTGATTTGTACCTATAAAATGATTAAAATCGGCGAATATGTAAATTATTATAAACTGGTGAAAATTACCGAATTATAATAATTTCGAGAGTGTTCAATGTGGTGGCACAATTGATTGAAAATACATTTTATTGAATGATATTTGATCGAAAATATATTTTATCGAATAACATTTGATAGAAGATATAGTTTATCGAAAATACAATAGATCTAAAATTCATTAGAATGAAAGGACAATATATCGAAAATCAGCAGTAAAACTAGTAAAATATAAAAAAATCAAACGACACCATGCAACCGTCCATCTAGTCCCTATTACCGGGGAAACTAAACTCAGCGGCTGTTAATTAGGCACTAATAAAAATTTTTGATAATCTCAAAGCCTGATTTAAGAAATTTTATCTTTACAATACTGTTAATTTACAAATTAATGTTGTCAGAGCTAATCGATTATTTGTCGTCATTGTGATTAATTCGAAATAAATATGTATTTCATGCAGTAAGGTCGAGTTGTCTTTCGATGGGACATTTTAGGTAAATTATTTTAAGTTTTTTCTTTATAAAAAACTTACTAATCTACGTAAACTGAGATTTTGCGATTTACAAAAAAAAAAATTATACAAAAATGAGAAAATTCAGAAAGAACTTAATTAATTTACCTAAATTATGCGACCTAGAGCCATTTAAATTTTACTTTACTTTACTTTTATAAAAAAAACTCAATTAATTTACCTAACCTGTGCGACATGGAGTCGTCGAGAATTGCTTCATAAAAAATAATATACAATAATGAGAAAAATTAAAAACTTAACTATTGGCCTAAGCTGTACGTCCTGAGCCATTTAAATTTAACTGATTACTCTCACACAGGTTAGCTAAATTAGTTTTTTTTCTATTTCTCTGTATTTTTTTGCGAAGCAACCAGCGTTGGCTCTTTGCCGCATTGGTTGGGTAAATTATTTGAGATTTTGTTTTTTCTAATTTTTTGGTTTTTCGATCAATATTTATTTGATAAAATGTTTTTTCGATCAAATGCTATCGATCAAATTTTTTCGATCAATTTTTGCCACTCATTCTATTGTAGGTACTTAGAAATTCACCTTTTGCTTAGTGGCGATGCCGATGTGGCGTTAAATCGTACCTAATATTTATAAATTTAGAATATAGGACGTTTATTTGAACCTGGTAGTCTGTAAGACGAATGCAATCGAATGGAATTTTTTTTTGGAACTTAAAGGGTCTTGCGCTTTTTTATGGAAATTAGTTTTTTTTGTTGAATATTAGATAAAACCAAATAATACTTAAAGTCTTGGCCACAGTAAATTTATTGAAAAGTAATTTCACTTTTCAATAAATTTATTGTGTGCGGGACACTTGCGCCTCGTTTGTATCTAAGAAGGTAGGATATAAAATATTTAGGAAGTAGGTAAATAAACTTAAAATATTAAATATATAATAAAATTCTGTAAACATTATACCTATTGTATTTATATAAAATATTTGAGGATAAAACCCTTAATGGATTATGGGTAAAACTCTTAATCTCATTTAACAGGTATTAACAGTTATTTCCTGAATTTTATTCGAAAGGTTTTACCCAAAATCTCATTAAACAGGTGTTGGTGTCTTTGAATAGATAGGCGAGTTCAGCATTTCTTTATAGTTCTATATATAAAATCGTAGGCTGAGTTACACACTTTTTTAATTTCTATTGAATTTTTACGAGAATTTTTGTTATTCCCGTGTCATGGCGAATGTAGCTGAAGTTACAACTACTTTCAAAAATAAACCTTTAGCTTCTTATAATGAATAACACACAATAAAAAATTATATGGTACTGATATTTATTTTTGAAATTGCATGTGAAATCGGTTGAAATGTTTTGAAATGAATTAAATAATTCTTAAAAAGACCTGAGCGCTATTTCACTAATCTGATATGCCAGTAGATTCTTTTTAAATGCTTGATTTGTAAATAATACAAAATTTGACGATTGTATAATTATACATAGGAAGGAAAAAAAACTGCAAGTTACAAACGAACAAGAAGATTTTCCATCATCTGCACTGGAAGAAAATGATTTTCAGACTTCAGAAAACAAGGGGACTGTTGACGATTGTACAAAAAGCGACTACATTCTAACTCCAAATGAGAGCAGTGTTCATACTCCATTTGATATTGATGAAAATAGTAGTTCTGAATTTGCAACAGAAAAATATTTTCCAGAAAAAGAGGTTACAATACCAGGAAGACGTTATTTTGACCCAGAGTTTTTCTTCAAACAGCTGCAAGAAATGTCAGATCATTCACCATTTGAGTGCCACATAAAACATATGTCTTACGAAAAAGAAATAAAAAATGGGTATTTTAGCAAATTTGTATTTAAATGCAAAATGTGTGGCAAAACTTACAACTTGCAAAATTTAAAAAGTTCTTTAATAAACAATGAAGTTGTTAATTCAGTAATTACTACAGGTCAAGGATATTCGCAACTCGATGAACAAAATGCTATTTTAAATATGCCATCCATATCAAAAACTAGCTTTTATAAAACGCAATCTCTAAGTGAAGACTTAATTTGCGAAATATCTATTGACAGTATGCTCCAAGCAGGACAAGAAGAATTTAAAATTGCGAAGGAAGAAGGTTGCGTTGATATTGAAGGTACTCCAACAATTGCTGTCATTTGTGATGGATCTTGGGCCGTAAGATCTTATAAAAATAATTATCGATCACCATCAGGAACCGCATGTATTATGGGAGTTAAAACTAAAAAGGTAATTCTTATTTTATATTTTATTTTTTAAATTTTGGATGATTTTTTCTGGCAATAGCTGAAACTTTGTTCGTAATTAATAATATATATATTTTTTTATTGGCAATTTCAGGTACTTTTTATGAGCACAAGAAATAAATTTTGCTCAATATGTGCTTTAGCAAGTAATACAAGGAAAAAAGTCTTAGAGAGCACAAATGTTTCAAAAACTGGAGTAACTCATCGGGTTAGTAATTCATGAAAAAAAAAAAAAAAAAAAAATCTTCTAAATGTCTTTATAAACATTTTATAATAATTTTTTAGGTGCTATGGAGTCTGATATAATTGCAGAGGGATTTTGTTGCAGCCTAGAAATGCATGCATAAAATATACCCATCTAATAGGAGATCGAGACAGCTCTGTAATAAATACTGTAAATAGCAAAATGCCCATCAGACAATACAATAATTAACACTTTAAAAGAAAATGGACTTTGGATTGATATTTGTAAAGAATTACAAAACTTTGCAGACCAAAGCTACAGCCTTATTTATGACGTCAGCACAAATATCGCAGAAAATTTTAATGCTGTCGTTGCAAAGTACATAGGTGGGAAGCGTATATCCTACTGTTCCAGAGGATCTTACAATGCAAGATGCCATGCTGCTGTTAAAAGTGTTAATGACGGAAGAACTTTACATGAAATGTTGCAAAATAAGATAACAGGGAAGCCAACTGGAACTTACACGATGAAATATATAAAAAAAAAGATCAAAGAAAATGTGATGACGGTAAAGAGACTAAAAACCTACATGAGGTATGAAAAACGATCAAAAAAGGGTAATAAAGAAGAATTAGACTATGGATGTTCTAATATTTCCGATATGTCGCTGTTAGAATTGGAAGAAAAGATGCATGAGTTTTTGAAGAAACTAGATAAAACACAATCAGAAATGAACGATTTGGAACAAGCTACGATAGAACAAAATTGTGCACTTTGGTATGCTGAACGAAGAATACGTCTAACAGCTTCATGGCATGGAGCAATAAGCAAAATGCGAGAAGACACAAATTGCGAAAATAATGTCATAAACATATTGTACAAACCTTTTAAGGGAAATACAGCCACCAAGTATGGGAAATCCAATGAAGATGTAGCAACAAAAACTGTGGCTCAGAGTATTGGGAAAGACATTAAAAAGTGTGGTCTTTTTATTGATAAAACCTTGCCTTTTATTGCCGCAAGTCCGGATGGCCTAATAGAAGAAGATGGTCTATTAGAAATAAAATGTCCGTATAATAGTAAAGATTATACGCCACAAGAGGGAATAGAAAAAGGGCTCATAAAATTTGCGGTAATCAAACCTGATGGAGTTATGGAATTGAAAAAAAATAATAACTATTACTATCAAGTACAAAGCCAGTTACGAGTGACAAACCGAGAATATTGTTTATTTGTCATATGGACTCCACAAGGTTTATTAACCGAGAAAATACCCAAAGACGACACTTTTTGGAACAACAAAATGGAGAATAAACTTAAAAAGTTTTATGTTCATTGTATTTTGCCAGAACTTGTAGATTCTCGATATTCAAGAAATCAGCACTTGAGGAATCTTAATAGACTGCTAGATTATAAATGTCATTGCAATGGAAAAAGATTAGATTGTAGGCTATGTTTATATTTTTCTTAATAAAAATAATAAATTCTACTTCCATTTATTCATAAAAGCATTTAAATGTTGTTAAATCCTTATACAGGGAGGTTAATAATTAAATGCCGATACTTATGGGGTGTGAATCCTTGGGTAATTTAATATATGCCATAATCCTCTTAATTTTTGAGTTACAGGGTGTTACAGTTTTAAGAAAAAAATAACTTTTCATACTGTAACACCCTGTAGTTCAAAAATTAAGAGGTTTATGACATCACCCAAGGATTCACATTCCTAAGTATTGTCACTCAATTAATAAACACCCTGTAAAATTATATTCCTACAATATATATTTATTTTTAAATATATAATTACGCACTTTCAATATATTGTGGGCGTCTATTTTTTGCAAATTCATGATAACTGAAGCGATTGAGTCCAGTATAGATTATATTTTATTAAAACAAAAAATTAACAAAGTCCATATCTACGGTCAATGCAATAATAATAATAATAATAATAATAATTGTTAATTTTTATTTTATTTTTCACTCCCTAATAAATATTGAAAATATATTAAAATCTACTTTTTTAAAAAGTACATATTTGGAATTTGTTGATTTTTTTTGTACGCCCACGTTATATTTATTATGAGTTGTATAAATATTTGCAAATTGTAGCCTACGCCACGTAGACTAGTGCGGCTCTGGTTTCAAAAGTATAACAAGCGCAGGTATCGGTAGGCGGGACCTTGTTATCTCCCAAACGTCCCTTGCCGCACTACACTTCCGAGGTAAGATTTTCATTTCGTACATTCCGAATTGGCGAACGTAAACCTTAAGCCTTGGTTTCTTTGAACACTTCGTCGCGGTGAGCGGACAGTCCGTCAACCGTCGCGTTTTGACGATTTTATCCAACCAGAGTATTTAAATGGGAATGGTTTTCTTGAATCCGCTTAGCTGAGCAGGACGGCGTCATGCCGCTGATTTGTCACGAAGAATCGGTTGATATCTGTTGAGTTTGATATCAGCGGAATCGTCGGCGTGTGCGGAGACTATATTGTTATTAATTTTAAAACAATGAGTGACAAATTCACACATACAGATGACATCATGACTTTATTTTTAGGTTTCTTGGATATTATGTCCTTTATAAAACTCAACACGAATTCAAAAAGATCTGTAGAAAGTCTAAAATACTCCCTAAATTTGGTTTCATTTCCAAGAAGCCTCCGCTGCACAGTGATATTAAAGGCACCTTCTGTATCGCGACACAAAAACGACTCATCCACTGGCTTATTGGAAACTTTGACGGTTGCAATTGCCAGTTCCTCTTGTTCTTCCTCTTCCAACAATAATTACAACGCAAACAATTTATTTGCATCCATTTTAGTACCTTTCATTTACATTCATAATACATAAACAGCACGTACAGACCTAGAGAAAGTATCATTTTCTATATTTTTTAACAAACCACCTCGGGCGAAAATTGCTGTTCTCAGCGGTCGACGGACTGTCCGCTCACCGCGACGGAGTGTTCAAAGAAACCAAGGCTTTACGAATTTTCGATCAGCATACGTGTCCTGACGCGAGTTTCACAGTTTTTACCCATCCCACAAAAGTGCTCAACGCCGCTAAAGAAGTTTTCACTTCAAAAATTGCCATACATTACCGTCTCGATGATGGTGGGTGAGGTTTTCCGAGTTTTCCTCATCTGTAAGTCAAATGGCACCATCAATCATCTTTAAGTCGCCCCAGAGCGCCACGGCAAATAATAATAATAGCCGTCCCTTTCCCCGCACAAGCTCAGCTTTTGGGGTTAAAATTCACTCGTAAGGGGGTGAATTAGGGAGAGTATTATTATTATTATTATTATTATGTGAATTAAAGAATATGAAAATTGGGGATTTAAGATGTTTTGAGGGATGTTTTTAAGTAAACGTGCCACACACAAAAACCAAAGTCCCAAGGAATTTCACAACTGTGGATAATTTTTTTAAAATCGTTAAAAAATATATAGATCTCCATAGCAGAAGGGTACATCGCCAATTCAAAAAAGAACAAAATAGGAACAGCCAGGGGCGGTTTCTCCATTGGTTCATTTGTGCAGTGAACACCCAGTTCAATTTCATAAAGACACATTATTTTAAAACTACATAAATAACATAAAAATATAAATTTAATTTTAATATTTTTATTTTCATACGTGTTAATCTATATTTTTTGGTACATCATTGCTTTCTGGCTGATCGCGTCTCTGTGGCACAATATATCTAAGTAAACCTTGTCTGTGGCGCATTATGATGAATGAGCCTAACACGAGTGAGACGATTTGACGAATACATATAGCTAAAAAGAGAAGAAAACACGCCAACAGATCCTTCAAACTGTCAAAGAACAAATTAATTGGCGCGCCGCTCACAAACAAGTTTGCCAAACCAGTGTTGCCAGTCTAGTACAATTCACAATTGTACTAGATGTAGTACATTCTGCATGCATCAGTGTTCACGTGTAAAATATATGTATATATTGTGTTCCTTGTTTGGGTTCGTTATCAATAAAGATCCCCTTTTTTCCTCTTCAATGAATTTAGATGTCACTGCAAATAGAATTCGAAAAATCTGGTATATTTAAGGAATCTGGTACATTTTTTAGACAAATCTGGTACATAACAAAAACATTCTGGCAACTATGTACCAAATCAAAGTACAAACTGTCAATGTCAATACTGTCATTCCATCTATTTTAATCATTGATCTGGCAACCTAGGGATACGACATGCGTAATCGAAAAGTGGGACCGGGTCCGCCATTACTGTGAGTGCAACTTGTCAATTTTATAGGTTATATTTTTAGTGTCATTTGTGTAATTAAATTTGAATTTAATTTGTGTTTGAGCAAATTTTGAGTGTTACACACTCATAAAGTATATAATGCCTTGATGTGTTATACGTTCCTGCTCTAGCGATAGACGTTTTTGTGAAAAATCGACTGGAATAAAGTTTCATAGGTTAGTATCAAAATTATAAATATTATACAGGACAGTATTATTACAGGTTTGTATAAAATGTGTAAAAGTATCCTTTTAAAAATGCAAAAAAATCATCTATTAACTTTTGGGCCTACCTATATTGGAATAATTTTTCATACGAAATAATATTTATAAATTTCCAAAAAATCCTGAATACCGTTTGTCAACAAGCATATTTGGGAACCTTCTAAATTCAGCTGTATATGTTCCAAGCATTTTCTTGAGAAGTACATTAATCTTACGCCATTTCGTTTATCAAATTTATAGGCATTTTTATATTCTTATTTCTATTTAAATATAACCTACATTGGCTGTCCTTCCACCAGTTTTATTTATTATTTCTACAGCTGATTGAAAAGTAGAGCTCCATGTTTTGTGTATGCATGAGTATTGTTTGTTTTGTTAGGGTTAATTTAAAACAATATTATTAGACCTTTTTAATTACCTATAGTTTGTTTCAGATTAGTGTGTTAAAAGGAATTGGTGAAAATAAAGCGATTTGCCAGCTTTGGGGATGTGTCAGTAAAAGTGACATCAAAGTTATTCAACGTTTCCAGAATAAAGTATTAAGGAACATCGTCGATGCACCCTGATACTGCCACAATACTGATCTTCTTAGGGACCTTAAAGGGGAGACTGTTGAAAATAGAATACAAAAATTTTCCAGTAGTCACCAACAACGACTGCTCCAACATGGAAACCTTGAGATTATCCAACTCCTCAACAATGCCAATCTAATAAGAAGACTCAAGAGAACCAAGCCTTTTGAGTTAGTTCAGTGATGTTAAAGCAGAGTAAAGTGCAGTTAAGTGATTTAAACTCTAAAGTATACTAGAAAGTAGAATATCAGTTTGTGAAGTTTTTCATCCCTTGATAAGTTAGAATAAAATTTCTAATTGATCATAATGATTAGATTGTTACAATCGTAAATGTTTCTTTACTTGGGGCATTTATTAAAAAAAACTTTGTTTCAGATTAGTGCATTTAAAGGACTTTGTGGAAATTATGTGATTCCTTTATATTTTTTGAAATAATGTTTTAAGAATCAATATTTGAGTTTTGTGTATTTTAAATAGACATGTATATTTATAAATGTCTTTTTTTTAGTCTAATAATATTTTAGAGAAAAAAAGCTAGAATACATTTCTGAAATATTACTATTTAATATCTCTAAAAGATTTAAAATTTTTATTTCAGAAATATTACTGTGTAATATTATATTTACTGGACATTTTTACGTTGTTTACTATGTTAATATATCTTTTGATATTTAAACTCTTGTAGCTTGGTAACCATGCAGAATTGGATATTTGTTCATAGGACATTTTATGCTTGAAATGAATTCAGGAATATGATATTTAAGTTTGTATAGTGCATATGTTCTTATAATAATAAATATTTAACATCAATACTCACTTAGTTTTTTTTTAATGAGACTAGCAACAAAACCATAACCGTTTGTCTAGTATTAAAAATAAATATCACTCCTAGATATGGATAAGAAAATATTAAAACTTTATTCCTTGTACACTTTTATTTAATCACAGCACACATTATTTTCATTTACAATATTTGCTTGATGTTCGTATGCCCCAGTCTATTTTGTTTACCTTTTCTAGTGGCTTTTTCTGCTAAACTTTAGTCCCTATTCTACTTCCACGTAGGTAATGAATTATTCAACCATTTAGTCAACAACGGGGTTTTACTTGTTTTACAGTAAGATATTTATCTTTAATGATAAAGTTTTAGAATTTGAACTTGGATTAGGCCATTTTCGTCAATTTTGTTCTTAGAGCTTTTGTAAAAACACTTGGGAAGTACTCTTACAAATTTATTTCTTATTTTGCCTAGCGAAGAAATTGTGTATTAGGAAATATTCTGGTTTTTACCTTAGTGGTCAAGAAAAGCGCTTACAGTGGATACCTTTCCTAACTCGATAAACATTTAATACCTAGATGTTGGCCTCCCTTTATCACCAGCCTACAATTTCAACTCTTTTGCTGTTAACTTTAACTTCATCTGTGACTTTAACTATGATTGAGACTTCAACTTTATCTTCACATTCTTTGTCTGACTTTCAATCATACACGCTTGTGGTGCATGTTGTGTGTTACTACGGTAGGCCTTTACATAAGTAGCCATAATCTCTGCAGATGGTGAGAAGCCCAGCTCAAACCAACTACCATAATATCGTCATTGGATCTATAGGTCTCAAGTAAGATCACTTCATATTTTACATTTGTTAGAAATGCACCTGCACTCCGCTGGTTGTGGCTTCGCTGATTTAGTGAATGTCTTGCATGAAGATATATACACCTTTGAGTCTGAATCTACAAAAGTACCAAGACCAAGTAAGATTAATCCACATTTTGATTTCCTGAATAGTGCATCTACCTACACAGAGATTGCTTATTAGCCATTTTCCGCGAGCCTTGCATTAAGTTTCGTATCTGATTATCGAGCTTTTAGTGTATGAACATTTGTTCTTAATTTCGAGAAAGCTGTTAATTAAAGTAAGGTTAGATTACTTGACATTTGCGACCTTGTACTTTCCGATTTAAAGACAGAAAGCATTGGACTCATAGAAAAACTAAAGATTGAGCTATTTATGTGCCCTAGTGCAAACGTGTGACGACTGATCCAATAAATCGAACTCTGTTTACTTTTGTCGCTTATGTGAACCAAAAATGTATTATTTATTTTTTCTGTGAATGATTTCAACGCTTTAGGGTTAATTTTACCATTGTGTTAAAGTTTAAACTATTAATTGAAGATTAAAATTACATTTTATGTAAAAATGTCATTTTAAACTTCGTTAAACCCAATGGTGGAATCGGCCCCAAGTTAGTTATATCATGGTCATTGATTAGTTGCAGTTTTGCAAATAATATATTCTCCCATTGCTTAATAGCCACTTGAGTGATAATTAAATCAGTTATATTTTATTTCTTTCATTTACTTTATTTATCTCGGCTGAAAACCGGGCATATTTAAGCTTTTAAATCCCCTTCTTTTATAACATCGGCCTTCCACCACCTTTTAAGTTAATGTTAATAAAAAGAAAAATAATTTTTTTATAATTAAAATAATGATACTTAACCATAAATAGTAGGTATAATAAAAACTTGTAAATCCGGTTCTGTTCTTCCGCCATTTTAGTGAGTGCAAAAGCCACGCCTACCGGTCC
The DNA here is from genome assembly GCA_927349885.1 of Psylliodes chrysocephalus. Lineage (NCBI taxonomy): Eukaryota > Metazoa > Arthropoda > Insecta > Coleoptera > Chrysomelidae > Psylliodes > Psylliodes chrysocephalus. The sequence goes on from OV651813.1 coordinate 94,250,901, forward strand.
CACTTTTGTATATCATAAATAATACATATGACGTATCCTTACGTTGCCTTATCAATGATTTTAATAAAATTAAGATTATTTTATTTGTGATTGTTTAAAAAATATGTTTAATTGAGAACTGCAACTTTAATAAATTGGAAGGATGTGTGTTAATGTAATTATTGTTCAAGAAAAACTTTTAAGGCAAGGTAAATAAATAAAATATTTTAAGGTTATATTTTGTTTATTTACTTTATAATAAAGCAGTAATAAAGTTTTACGACTATAATTTGTTTTATATTTTGTTTCAGTATCTAGACCATCCAAAGACAATTTCAAAATGGTCTATTTTGTACACAATTGTAAATACTATGAAGTAAGAAGTAAACAAAAAATCTGTAAATTTTTTCCCACAAAATCTGCTAAAAGGAAAAATGTAATTATTCTGATGAGGTAACTATTTGACATCATTATGGAAATGTACAATAAAAATTTGATTAAGATAAAGAAACAAATGGTTTTCACTTTAAAAGTCTAAATCAGAAGAATGGATCAGCCAATTAATTTAATATACTCGATGAGAAATTTTACCTAAAAAATGGTATGTACATTTAAATAGTTTACCTATATAAAGTTATGTTTACAATTATCAATTGTGTTACCCTCTAACCAAGGTCGTTTGTTACATACAAACTAGAAATATTTTATTTTAATGATATTTTTTTATTGCCTTGTTTGTATAATTTAGTATTTTCAAAAATATTAAATGTTATGGTAATTAGAATCACTACAGGTATTAAATAAAAATAAGGGTATTGGTAAAGTAGTTTACAGTTGGTACTAAAGAATGTCTCGAAATAAGTATCAAACGAAAATTGTGATTTTGATTAGGCATTTAACAAGTCACATCCCACATCTACATGCTCTGGCTAATCAATCCTATAAGTACATATCAAAACATTAATATACTATCTATAATTAAACAATAATTTAAAAATACAGATGAAGCCGATTACCTATTTAAACAAAATTGTTATTATTCTATTATTTATTAAAACACATTATTTTTTAGTAAACTTGGACATGCAAAAGCAGCCATGAGGGTAGGACATTAGTGAAAGCAAGAATACTTTGGAATGTTCTGTGAAATACACTTAGAAAGTGTCATATGGAGAATTAAGTGTGATAACATTTTACGAAATGCATCTCACTAGTTTAGTTCATAGATTTCTGTGTTCAATTATGTGCTGCTATTTCAAACTTTTAGTATCCTTTGATAAAAGAAGTTGAATATTATTGTTGACCTTTTTAAATTGTTTGTTTTACCTCATACATTTTTTTTCTACTCTTCATACAGTATTCTGTGAAGAGTATTATAGGTTTATTTTGTCTGTCTGTCCGATGTCAGGTTTTTTGTCTACACGATAAGTCAAAAACGAGAAATGAAATCAACTTGAAAATTTTAAGCAAAAATCAAGCTCTATAAGAGGACAGAGCTTATTGATTTTTAACAAATCTGATTAAAAATAGGGGTTAAGATGGGTTGAAATTAAAAAATCCTAAATTAAAAACGAAAAGCGATATCAACATAAAATTTTTAGTAAAAATTAAGCTTTATAAGAAGATAAAGCCTATTGATTCTGAAAAACATATGAATATATGGGGGGGTTAAAATATAAAAAAAAATCCTAACTGAAAAATGATATAAACTTGAAATGTTTAGCAAACATCAATCTCTAAAAGCAGATGAGGCCTATTGATTGTGAAAATAATCTGGTTGAAAATGGGGGTTAAGGGGGTCTGTTAAAGTACGAAGAGTATCCTCTAGAATGCCAGGCATTATATATCTTTATTCTAGTTTGTGTCTGTGTAATATGTATTGTGATGGGACCGGATGGGACTGATCTTATAAAATAAACATTTAAAAAATTTTAGTTCTTATTTTATTTGCCAATAAAAGGTATTTAAAAAATATATTTTTTATTTAACATCTGTGACAAATTGTGAAAATGATTAAACTTACAATAAAAACTAAAAAATGGTAGGTAAAGTTTCATATAAAATTTTTTACACAAAAATCAATGTAAAGTTTCTACATTACCTGATATATATTTAAAAATAATCTCAAATTGTGAGGAAAAGTCAGTTTACTAAATAATAATGTTTAGATTGTTTTCAACGTATTAAAAAAAAAAAAAAAAAACAAATATTACACTAACTAAAATATTCATTTATTAATAGTTGTAATGCTTGAAAACAGTATGATGTTGATAATAATAATTACACTTAATACAAACTCAGATAATAAAAAAACAGTGATATTGACTCTTGTACAAGGTTTTGATCCGAACTTACAAATGATAAAATTATTGGAAAAAGTGAACACCCATTTCAAATTACCACGAGCCGCCACTGGGAACAGCTCAAGCAATTTTAAGTCAAATCAATAATGAAAATTGTGTTGGTCTTAATAATCCATCATCTTCTGATAGTGATCGTCATGATTCTGTACTCATCAATAGCAACACTAATTTTTCTTTAAAAAACAATAATCTCAATGATATTACCGGAGCTATCAATATTTCAAATTGTAATGTTACTATTACTTACATCAATAAATAACTTTAAACGAGTTCCTGTATAAATTGGCGTTTTATTTCACACGGTGGCTTAAATACTCCTCATTTGAAAGGTCTTTTAATTGTGAACAATCTTGTCAATTCTATTTATAACAACTTCAAAGAATTTTTTCAAAAAATCCCCTTTTCGTTTTCGGTGAGCCCCCGTATTCAGTTGTAGATAAAGTATAGTATTCAATTCGTGTATAATGGACCATACTACACTCGAATGCTTACAATACTTGCTCGCTACGCTCGCTCGTGTTCTGAACAATTCTTGTGTAATATGGTCAACATTATACACTTATTGAATAATATACTATTATCTATTTTATTTTACTATTATTTTATTTAGGTTTTGTTGTTTTTAATAATTTAATACTTATTTCTATCTAATTTTATTTTGTTCTAAATTTTACCTTCCAATTTATAGTTATTAAATCTTTTAAGAAATTAATTTCTAGTATTTCCCGACTTTGATTAAATAACTAAATATTTTCTTTCAAGTTTATAATAGATATTTTTAAATTATAAATATCGTCCTATATAAATAAGTTCCTATCTAAAAAACTCTAGCAATATTATGCTTATTCAGTTAATAATAATTTTGCTAATAATATAAGGCTACAAGATGATACTCCAGCTCATTTCAATCGCCAAATTATATAAAGGGTGTTATTTAAAAACATGAAGATATTAAAACGAAATAATAGTTAGGCTCTTCTAAAAAGTACAAAAATATAATTAAAAAAAAAAATCAATATTAGAAGAAGTAAACAAATTTTGAAAATATATGTTAAACAGGCATACCTCATTGAACTTGGCACAGTTCATCTATAAAATCTAAGGTCGTCGGTTTCCGAAACTCAACTCACAGTCTCTGTCTATAATGTTGACCTCGATATTTTACATGAAAACTACCCAATAAATTAACTTGTTCTACGATCACTATCCAAAGTAGGCTTTTGCGCTTCGAAATACAACCGCAAAGTTGACTTTTTCCGAAATCTCTTAAGCTGGCACTACCAACTGGACAGAATCGATTAAGATCTATTACATTATTTAGTACCTATTTTGTACTAATTTGCACCACCAACAAAAATGTTGTACCATGTGCCGTTAAAAAAAAAAACGTGGCGCTGCTAGATTAATATTAAGCTAGCAGGGCCACATTTAAAAAAATAAAAGTAAAAATAAAACAAAGGTAGAAATAAAAAGGACTGAATTTGTACTAATTTGTCCCACCAATCAATTTTTTGTACTATGTACTATTTCCAAAAAATCACATGGTGCTTCTAGTTTAACATTAAGCTAGCAGGACCACATTAAAAAAATAATACAAAGGTAGAATTAAAAAGGACTGAATTTGAACCATTTGTATTATTAAAAAAATCACAATTTATTTAATCAAACTGCCTAAAATAACTTTAAATTAAATTCAAATCTGTTATACTTATAAAAAACAAAACCTATTGATATTTCTGCACAAGAAACCACTTAATCTGTACTGTTAAAATTTAAACTTTCAGAATTTGTATCCCTGCCGTTCCTTAAGAAACTACACCAAATTCCTATTAGAATCAGGAGAAGAGTATCCTTTTGCACGAGCAGAATCAATAGATACTTCTGTAATAAAAGTAACATAATTTGCACCTTTAAAACGTAAAGTTTCAAATTTTGTATCCCTGTCATTCCTATAGAAACTATCCCGAACTCATATTAGACTCAAGAGTTAAAGTATCCTTTTGCATGAGCAGAATCAATAGTTACTTCCACATTAAAATCAACATAATTTGTACCGTTAAAATATAAAGTTTCAGATTTTGCTCCCCTGCCGTTCCTACAGAAACTATCCCGAACTCATATTAGGCTCAAGAGTAACGCATCCTTTTGCATGAGCAGAATCAGTCGTCACTTCTACATTGAAAGCAACATAATCTGTACCGTTAAAATATGAGATAGAATTTGTACCCCTGCCGTTCCTATAGAAACTATCCTGAACTCATGTTAGGCTCAAGAGTAAAGTATCCTTTTGCATGAACAGAATCAATAGTTACTTCCACATTAAAAGAAACATAATTTGTACCGTTAAAATATAAAGTTTCAGATTTTGCACCCCTGCCGTTCCTACAGAAACCATCCCGAACTCATATTAGGCTCAAGAGTTAAAGTAGTCGTTTGCATTAGCAGAATCAATTTTTAATCCTACAATAAAAGCAGCATAATTTGTACCGTTAAAATATGTTTCAGAATTTGTACCTTTTATACAAATAAAAATTTGCTTGGTTTATTCGGTCATATTTTTATTTTCTATCGTTTAACACAGCACTACATATGTTTCGAAAAAAAAAATTCCATCTTCAGGTGCAGTCAAAATTTTTAAAAATAAAAAAAATAAAAAAAAGTACATGGAGACGATTACAAACAGTTTAAACATTTTTAAAATAACAGAAATCTTATCTTTTTGTTTCAGCACGTGAAGGTGATACACCGAAACATATGTAGTGCTGTGTTAAACGATGGAAAATAAAACATGACCGAATAAACTCACGAAATTTTTATATATATAAAATTCTGCTACGGTCAGGAAATTTTCTTAATTCAAATAATTTGTACCGTTAAAATATAAAGTTTTAGAATTTGTGCCCCTGCTGTACCAACTATCCTGAACTCATATAAGACTCAAGAGTAAAGTATTCTTCTGCAACCAGCAGATTCAATAATTACTCCCACATTAAAAGCAACAAAATTTGTACCGTTAAAATATAAAGTTTTAGATTTTGTACCCCTGCCGCTCCTATAGAAATTATCCCAAACATGTATTAGGCTCAAGAGCAAAGAATCCTTTTGCACGAGCAGAATCAATAGTTACTCCTGCAATAAAAGTAACATTATTTGTATCGTTAAAATTTTAGTGTCAAAAGAATATTGAAGAAAACTTTGGTGGGTACAAAAAAGATAATTTTTGACGTACAGATCGACAGAAAAAGCTGAAACTGCCAAAGTGAAATATTTTAAGGAGGATTTTGTAACGCAAAATTTAGGCACATAATTTTCAAAGAAACAATAAAATGTTCTCAAAAAATTCTCACCACTGGTCTTACCCTTGAAAATTTATGCGAAATTATTTTTGTTGCAGTGTCTTTTAAATCTCTCAATTCCGGAATATAATTAACTTCAAACAAATATTACAAACAGGTACGTCTTACGTCAGTTATCACACCTTACAATAAATAATGTCTTTATGTCACAAGGCCATAAGGTCATATCCCATGCAACATCATGTCGTCATTATGACGTGATTTTTTAGTGTGCGTTACATCATTTGATGACGTAAAAATAACGTTATGGTAACGTGAGAATGTCACAGCGAAATGACGTCATTCCATATCGTCATTTTGACGAATCGATATCACGTTAAAGTAACATGTATATCGGGTTTCCTAGGCTATGCAAAATGACGTCATTATCACGAATCTACCTAACGTCAAAGTGACGTCTATATTGGGTGTCCTAAGGTTATATGGAATTGTTAAAGCAGATGAAAGTTATTTATTCAATCCAAAAAACACATAAAAAATATATTATAAAAAATAAATTACACTGGTAAATAAAAACGTCAATAAAATGACAAAAGAATATTAGAGGAACTGACACTACATACCTAAAATTGTAGATTTAATTTTAATTGGGTGTGGGCGAGCATATGCTTTACGATTTCATCATCTTCAGTAGTTGACACCTGTTTTCTTTTAATAGGTAATTTATCAGCCTAGGAATGTAGATCTGAGGTAATTTCGACTTTTTTTAATTTGGTACATCACTTATCATTATCATCTAAAATAAAAGAACTATTAAAATACAGACTACTGAAAATTCTTAAAGATAGAAAGTAAACTGTGTATCTAGTTGTAAAATCTGAGGGGATTACTTCACCGGAGATTTAAGTAGTAGTCAAAAAACTACCTTCTCAGAGGTATACATATAGTCTGAGTTTATAATAAAAAGTTAATAAAAAAAAAAAGATCATATATCTTGTAAGATGATAAATGGTATCTAAATCAAGTGACCCCCTACAAATCTTTCATTTTTAAATAAACTTTTAAAAAAATACCCTGAAAGAACACATAATCAAAAAATAAAAGTATAACATTACTCACCGGTCTTGTAGTATATAATATTTCTTTATAAAGGCGGCCAAAAGACTTGTTTTTTACACCACATCAGCCATTTTCGGCTCACCTCACAACCGCCAGACCATCATCATCATCCGGTTTTTCAAACTCAACAATGCAAAGCATCTTTAAAATACCAATTTCGGTTTATTATTTTGTCGCATTCTATTTTTACCTTTTTCTAAAACATCTTATCAAATAAAGTACAATTTAAAAATGCACGAGGTCACGACTGTCACGAGAATCATGGAGATGGAGGAAACAGGAAACAACAATGACACTTGACAATATGACATTGCCAGAATATTTTTTAGATTAGTATTAGTATGGCATAATAAACAATCGGCAGGCTAACTTGTCTTGGAGGCAACGCTACGCGCACATCTACGCGAACACCGCCATTTTGGGGTCAAACCTCTCAATCAAGCCAGTGGCGTCACTGTCGTCGTTTATATCGATAAAAATAAACAAGTTGCAGTAGCACGGAATCAGTAGCGTGTATCTTAAATTTATTTTGTTTGTGATGTTTGTATTATGTAGTTATTGTTATTTTTTTAGAATTATAGATATTTTTTGACACTTTTTATATAGTAGTTGTTTTCCAGTGTTAATTTGTTAACTTTTAAGTGTTTTACTATGTCTGGGCAAAGTTGTGCAGCAAAAAACTATATAAATAAACTGTATTAAAAGATTTTTTCGGTTTCTTAAAGATCTTATTAGGTATGTATGGTATACTTTTAAAAAAATCATAGTATATGAGTCAGTTTGTCAGTTATAAAGCTATTAGTAAGATGTAGGTAGGTGCCTAGTTAACGTCACGTAAAGTTTAGCGTCAATTTATATTTACTTATGTAGGTATATTATTAAGATTTAAAGTAAAATGTTATATTTTAAACATCTCCCGTATGGAAAAATCTTTATTTTTATTTTAAGGAAAAAGTCATTATAAAAAAATTCTGTTCGACGAAAAAAAAAAAGGTTTACTATATTAATATGTTAGGTCAGGTGTACATGGTCTTAATAAATGAAGAAACTTAAAATTGACAAAAGGAAAAAATCTGTATTACCTTATTGATTTTACGAAGAAAAGTCACAGTTTTCCTTTCGGTTTTCCTTCATAACTTTAAAAGGAAACTTTTTCTTGTAATTTTCTTCAACAAGCAGAATTTTTTGTAAGGAATTATTTTTTTTTCTGAAAAAAAAAAAAAAATTATTATTAATTGTAATTGTGTTATTCCCAAATATTGAAATGCTTAACAAAAATTTAATTCTGATATTCATTTTGATAATTATTCTAGATATGCGAATAACAAGCTTTATAATCTTGATAAATCTAAAGTATTTTCATTACAAAAAGCAAGAAAATCTTAATTAGCCATTAAAGAAATTATAAGTAGTACATTAGTAATGAGTCACAATCAAAATCATGTGTTTTAAGCAGTGCTATTAAAAATGTAAAATTCTTATATTTTGTCGAAGTAAATTCAAAAGCCCGCCAATTTTCAAGCTAAAATAGCATTACATCTTTCTATATTACCGACTGAGTATTAATTGCACAAAACTATTCCATATGTCGCTGAAGGTAAACATGCTGCCAAATTTCTGTGAGGAATCTGCAACTCTTAATTATCCTTCCTCCATGATGGCAACTGTGTAAACCCTACATCGGTCCAAATTCAAAGGACGTTCAAAAAATTGCAATGTTTAAATTTATTACATTCTGGAACTGAAAACTGCAAAACAGGTGGGGATGCTTTACTTGTAAGGCTACATGAAATTCGTAGGACTAGCAAGGATGAGCCATTTTCCAAAAGCGCGTGTAGTGGTGGAAATATTGTCGAAAATGTAAATATAAACAAGCATATTAATGAATTGCATGCACAAAATATTAATATTTTTTAAGAAAATTTTATTATATATGCGGATTTTTAATAAAAAAAATGTCTTAAAATTCAACGTTGCGATGTATGTATACAATATGCCTTAACACACGGAGACTTGGATATAAGCTCCATGTATTGTTATTATAAAGCATACAAAAAAAGCAAATAAAGATATTTTTGGCAATTTAAAAATGTCAAATAATAGTTTTGTATGTTTAATAACAAAAATTGAAATAATTTTTCATCACAATTTTGAATTATTTATCACTAAATCCGGCGTTTTTGTACTTTTTTTAGATTTAATTAATTCCGAGATAACATTTGTATATGTTATTAAGGGTCGATTCCACCGTTGAGTTAAACGGAGATTAAACTGACATTGTTAATCTAAAAATGTAATTTTAAACTTCGTTTAACACAACGGTGGAATCGGTCCTAAGTTATATTTAAGGCTGCTATTTCACTTTAAAAATATTAATAGAAATTTTAAGACCATCAATAAAAACAAGCTAATTATTTGGCGCAATCTGTGAAGCTTTTTTGTTTTAATACGATCCTGCCTATCAATACCTTATTTTATTACAAAATCTTTAAATACGCTTTAATCCGACCCTGACTAAGACCCCCGAATGGCGTCGTCAAGGTCAAATTTTTTTAGTATAATATTTGTATGCGATCAGCGGAGAGTGAGCCTGCCGATTGTTTTTTATGCCGTGGTATTAGATTGGTTTAAAAAATTGTACCAGATTTCATAAAAATGTACTAGATTCGGTTTCCTCTCTGGTTGCCTTAGGAATATTTTCTTTTGTTTAGGATTTATTAGGTCTTCGCAGTACTTTTATTAGTTTAACTTATATTAATTACACTGGACGTTAGCGAACACTATACTGAGTTTCGTTTCTGGCGTACCTGTTAGCTTTAGGATGTACTAGATCCAGTACAATTGTACTAGATTAACAAATCTCATTGCCAGTTGAGATTCGGGGACATCGTAATTGGGTTAGCCATACGTTAAAAAGAAACAGGCAACAAAATCTTGAACGATTAATGCTAGAAAACGGAACGATACTAATTATCCATATCAAAACATAAGGCACCGTAATTTTACCAAAAAATTTATAAACTACAGCTTGAAAAAACTTAATACATACGTGATTTTAATTGAAGCAGATTTCCAAATTAGGTTCTTTACAATTCAACACTTAAGTATTAAAATATACGAAAAAATAACGTAATTATGACGAATTCTAAGTGACGTCTATTCTCTGTCATCAATGCGACGTCAAATACACGTTACTGGAAGGATATTGTATTTCAGATAAATAAATACTAAAAAATTACATCATAATGACGAGTCTGTATTGACGTCTAATTAACGTTGCAAAAACGACGTCAAAGTAACGTCATTAATTGAGATAATGACGTTTCTGACGAGTAAATCCCAAAAAACACGTCATAATGACGGCACCTTACTGCTTGGGATGGCCATATGGGCACAAGAATATAATGTTATGAGATAATGCCATGAGGTCATGGCATACGGTCATGTCATACGGTCATGTTATACGGTCATGTCATAAAATCATAATGTCACACGGTCATTTCATAAGGTCATAATATCGTAAGGTAATAAGGTCATAATGTCATAAGATAATAAGGCCATAAGGTCATAAACCAGTTGACAGAAGTAATCACTTTAATTTCGATATTCCAAGACAATTTATCCAGCAATTCATGACCGATACTTTAGAAGCTTTCATCATGGATACAGTCCACGCAGGGCCGCCGAGAGCCCCAGGACAATTTTATAAAAAAAAGTAGGCCCTTTCGATATCACATTTCTAAAAAAAAGTCCTTATCTTGTATTTTACATAAACCAGCGCTCCTCTCTTTTGTGGCGAACTTCTAAAAAAATAAAACGTCCTCACCTAAAGCTGCCGGGCCCCCCTTGTGCCTCTACCGGGCACTGGGAATTTGTCCCGCCAGCCCCCACCCCCTTCTCGTCGACTCTCAGTCCACGCTGTATGATGTGATCAGGAAGGAACCCTTACGTAGGTAGCGAAAATTAAAAAAAAAGAAGTCACTGATAGTCTTTCGACAACTTTATTGAAACTTAATTTCTAAAAATAAAGAAATTCGCTATATAAAATAATATTTTCCATACACACTATTATATTAGTTATTCAAAAATAATTGTATTATTGAAAATTTAATTATATTCAATTGGAAAATTTCAATGAAATGAATTAGTGTCAGTGACAACTGTTGAAAATATTAACAATCAAAGCAGGGTCATTACATTGTACGTGCGCTTTGCACCACAAGAATATTAATTAATGTTGTAAAGATCACATTCGAAAGATATATGGAGTTTTAAATTAACTACAATTTAAGAATAAATGGGAAGATTTAAATGTTTTTTCATCCGTATTCATAAAGCATTTTTAACTAAAGTGCAAAAAATTTTTTTCTAATGTAGGTCATGACCGACAGAGATACGTGATAACTATGTGCAACTCTATTTTAAATTCAAACTGACATTTAAAAAGAAATTTGGGTGTTAATAAATTTTTGAATTTTTAACTTTAACATCCCGTATTTCGAAAACGACTAATATTTTATTTAAGCATGTTTCGTTTAATCGTCTTATTTTTAATAAATAATAGCTTAAAATAGGATAAAATGAACATTTTAATTTATAGTGATTGTGCGTATACATTCAGTCAAAAAGAATATCACCAAATATATACTTTTATATTGCAGACGTAAAATTAAATATTATTTAAAAAATTGCTACAACTAATCAAATAGAAATTAAGAGCTGAAATTCAGCAGAGGTGTTTAACTTTTTATTAGTGAGGGCTGGGTGTCTGAAAACACTTTAATTTTAATACGATTTCATCCCTTAATTTTTATTTGACTAGTTGTATGAATTTTTACTTTCCTATCTGTATACAGATATAAGGAAAGTATAGGAATCATGATTTTTTTCGACCTCGAGTTTTCGACGGATTTTTACGTTTTGAGGTCCCCTGAATCCGTTTTGATTATTTTCGCGATGATGTGTGTGTGTGTGTGTGTGTGTGTGTGTGTGTGTGTGTGTGTGTGTGTGTGTGTGTGTGTGTGTGTGTGTGTGTGTGTGTGTGTGTGTGTGTGTGTGTGTGTGTGTGTGTGTGTGTGTGTGTGTGTGTGTGTGTGTGTGTGTGTGTGTGTGTGTGTGTGTGTGTGTGTGTGTGTGTGTGTGTGTGTGTGTGTGTGTGTGTGTGTGTGTGTGTGTGTGTGTGTGTGTGTGTGTGTGTGTGTGTGTGTGTGTGTGTGTGTGTGTGTGTGTGTGTGTGTGTGTGTGTGTGTGTGTGTGTGTGTGTGTGTGTGTGTGTGTGTGTGTGTGTGTGTGTGTGTGTGTGTGTGTGTGTGTGTGTGTGTGTGTGTGTGTGTGTGTGTGTGTGTGTGTGTGTGTGTGTGTGTGTGTGTGTGTGTGTGTGTGTGTGTGTGTGTGTGTGTGTGTGTGTGTGTGTGTGTGTGTGTGTGTGTGTGTGTGTGTGTGTGTGTGTGTGTGTGTGTGTCTGTATGTCGCATAACTCATGAACACAGAAAAACACCAAATTTTAAACCTAAGCTTTATTCCAGCGTCTAATGAACTGATTAGATTTTGGGCAGAGTCGGGGGGGTACTTTATGGGTGGTCGTTTTTATATTTTATGAAATATATCTGTTATTTACGTTTGGAGAAGAAAATTCTTCAAATAAAAGTTACTTCTAATATAATTATCTATAATTTTTGTTCTATACAAAATTTTCCTAAAATGGTCCGTATTCGAGAAATTTCACAAAATGTAAAAAAAATATTTTTTTATAAAAATTGTTCAAATAAAAGTTGTTTGTAATATAATTTTTATTCCATACATAATTTTTTTACAATGGACCGTATTCGAGATATTTGAGAAAATGTGTAAATTTCGAATTTTGAAGAAAACTCAAAAACGGATAAAGAAAAAAACATTAAATTTAAAACTTAAGGTTTATTTCGGCCTGACGTAAAATGATTAGATTTTGGACAATAATAATAATAATAATAATAATACTCTCCCTAATTCACCCCCTTACGAGTGAATTTTAACCCCAAAAGCTGAGCTTGTCCGGGGAAAGGGACGGCTATTATTATTATTTGCCGTTATTTATAGGCAAGTTTATGAGTCAGAGACTGCTGGACTTCGAATCCCAGACCAGACCATGTGGATTTTTAATTAAATTGCATGGTTCGGTTTAGGATTTGATGTGTGCCGTATTAATAGAAATTCAATTTCTGTTGATATGATATGCAGATTATACAATCGCCATGCATTACCGTCTCGATGATGGTGGGAGAGGTTTTCCGGGTTTTCCTCACCTGTAAGTCAAATGGCACCATCAATCATCTCTAAGTCGCCCCGGAGCGCCACGGCAAATAATAATAATAGCCGTCCCTTTCCCCGCACAAGCTCAGCTTTTGGGGTTAAAATTCACTCGTAAGGGGGTGAATTAGGGAGAGTATTATTATTATTAATATTATTATATTATTACTGGTCATTTCTCCATTTTCCCTCTAAATGCTTATTTGACCAATATGCAGGGGTTCAATAATAACAACTCTGCCCTATCAATATAAACCCCCCACTTCTCAAACCCCTCCTCCCAACCCTAAATTAAAGTACCAACTCCCCCTCTCTCTCAAACTCCCTTTCCAACCCTAAATTCCTTCCCCCTCCTTTTATTGCAAGTCTGACTTGAGGATTTATAAGTATTATGTTGATGTAATTAGAAGTAATAAGTACCCATTTAAAAAAAAATATTTACTCATTTATTTTATTTAGAGTTGCAAGATAAAAGAAGTAACTTCTCATTATATATTTGAGGAAAAATCGTGGGAAGACCATATAGTCAGCTGGAAAAAAGAGCAAGTTTAAAGTATAGTGTGAAGATGCTATGTAAAAAATACCTGATAGCAATGTCCATTTTATTTGACTCTCCTTCGTTTGGCTGAGACAGTGGAAGGTCCGGGCGTAGGGTTTTCAATGGACGATAATGGTCCAGACTCAGGCTCTTCAGCACTCGGAGTGGCAGGCTGAAATGGCGGTTCTTCAACTGAAAGCGATATCATTGAATTTATGTGTTGTAAAATAACGCATAAATTACCTTCTAAAGTCTCACCTGCCTCTGACAGTGGTGCAGCAAACGGAGGGTCGTCTTCTTGCTCATCGAGGTCGGTTCTTTCATCCACGTTGGTGCAGGAATCGGCACAGTTGATACAGACTTGGGTCAGAACAGACCTGCGCGCCTGCATCCACAACGCCCGCCACAGTCACTGCGGAATTTGCTTGATATTTTCTGCATTAGTTTGTCAGGAGCCGGGGGTTTCAGGGTCGTAAGTGGGATCAGACCATTTTTTGTTGACTTTCAACCCCACAGCTTTGGATCCAAAAAGTTGCTGAGCTACTGCTGCACTTGTAAATATATACACAAGCTATGCTGGTAGGCTGCAGCATCAGTGGGGGGGGGGGGGGATAGATGCTTTTTGTATCGCAACGCATTCAAGGAAGTTGTTAGATGGTTAGCCCAGTACAGGGCCACCAAAATTTTTTCTCCAGCAGCAGTAATTGCCGTTGGCTGGGTTGCCGGATCCAAGAATTTCCCGATGGTCTCTTCAAGATCTGGATATTTAGAGAAAGTCTTTAAGAATTTAATCTTGCCTTGGTTATATAAAGATGACGTCGAGTCGCATCCACTCATCGCGTGCAGAAACACCATGTACTTATCAAGATTTTGTTTCACTGCAGACTGTGGTTGGTACAGCACGAAACTCACACAATTCACAGTCGATTTTAATCAAGGCGCGAGGCAAACTACAAAGCGTTCGGTCTAATGGTACACGGAAAACTGACAACTGTGAAACGGTTTATCGGTCTAACAACGGCGCCGACCGGCAGTGTTGCGAGATTGTGGGAAATTGGGCTAGTTTTCAAATCACGGTCATCTAAAAGTGAGTTTATCCTACATATTGGTCAAATAAGCGCTTAGAGGGAAAATGAAGAAATGATCAGTATATGCGTATATGTGGGCCGGATTTAATTTGCGTATACAGAGATCTCGTAAACCGTAAGATATACATTGTCGGTTAAATGGGGAAAAAGTTTCATATTTTGACGGATAATACAATGGTCCATAGAAGTTCCAGATTTTCTGACTGGTTCCGGAGATATTCGATAAAATCCGAAAAACCTCATTTTAGTTTTTTAAGTCGTGCGTTGTTATTATAAAAGATACAAAAAAAATTATACGAAGTTTTTGTTAAAAATCAAGTTCCCTATAATCTGCCATGTCAAATTTTTATTACGACGTTTTGTATTTGCAGGGCCACCTTCAACTTATTTTTTTAAATACGGACCTGGATTTTTAACTGTAAATTTTTATAGCTTTTGTATAGCTAAACACAACGATATGTTACACTTTACCATTTTACTACGTTTCGTCTATGAAAATATCATCAGCTATGTAGCTTCTGATGATACCGTTTCTTACTTGATTAAAACAAGATAGCTAATTAAATAATAATTAAAAAACAAAAAATGCTTAAAATGTGAAATTTTAAATATTATTTAAAACATAATACAATAATTATTTAATTACAAAATGGGTTACAATTTTTTATCAAACATTATTAAGTACAACCAGCAAACAAGATTAATGAAGAACGAATTTTGGTTGTAAACATTCTACAAATAATAAAGCTAATAGAAAAACATAAAATGAAAAACAAAACGGTCAAGCAATCTACAAATTCATATCACCTGATTTTCTGTAAAATCTTTCGCTTACGTTTCTCACGCCGTATTTTTTCTATCTTTAATGTTTTCATTTTTGTATACATAATATCTTAACAAAATCTCACATTTTAAGCATTTTTTGTTTTTTAATTATTATTTAATTAGCTATCTTGTTTTAATCAAGTAAGAAACTGTATCATCAGAAGCTGTTGATATTTTCATAGACGAAACGTAGTAAAATGGTAAAGTGTAACATATCGTTGTATTTAGCTATACAATAGCTATAAAAAACTATAGTTAATAATCCAGGTCCGTATTTAAAAAAATAAGTCGAAGGTGGCCCTGCAAATACGAAACGTCATAATAAAAATTTTGACACGGCAGATTATAGGGAACTTGATTTATAATAAAAACTTCGTATAATTTTTTTTGTATCTTTTATAATAACAACGCACGACTTAAAAAACGAAAATGAGGTTTTTCGGATTTTATCGAATATCTCCGAAACCAGTCAGAAAATCTGGAACTTCTATGAACCATTGCATTATTCGTCAAAATACGAAATTTTTTTTTCATTTAACCGACAATGTATATCTTACGGTTTACGAAATCTCTGTATACGCAAATTAAATCCGGTCCACCCTGTATACTAATCCAAATTCAAAATGTTGATGCTCACTACGCAAAATTTGATGCTTTACAACTTTTGTTTTACGAGTTTTTCACGAAGAGTGGCTGTTTTCACATCACATACGTCTAAAAGTAAGTTTCTTGCAGTTTTCATAAAAGTTGCTAAAAATTGCCTTTTTTTCGACTGACTACTCTTATAACTCGGTCTAATTTGAAAGTTAGGGAGGTTTTTCGACACAGAATTTTATGATCTTCAACTTTGAATAAAATGACGTTCTTCGTACGATGCATCGTTTCCATTATATGAGCGGAAAACCAGAAAAACTCCGAAAATTTAGAGGATTTTTGCGTTTTTCTACCTGAAGCAGCACTGCTACGGGGCAGCAAACTTCAGATTTGTGATCAGCACCCCAATAAACATATAATTCTGTTAAGAAACCTTCTACCGCACTCATATTACGGAACAGGCCCTTTTGAACACCATTTGTTCAGACTATTACGAATTATTAAGACCATCCCCGGACCACAAATGTGAAAACAAATACTTCTAGATTTAAAAATAACCTGTCATTGTCGGGAGTCGAATCCAGACCTCCAGACCTCCAGACTCTCGAGATTCCTAATAGAAATTAATTCTAATAAAATATTGTGGTTTTCGAAAAAAATAGGCCTGCAATTTTTTTTTTTAATTTCAACACCATTTATCTTAGTAAGAAGTGAATTTAGACCCATTATTAATAAACAAAATATGCAGTTACAGTTTGACCTACTACTTATGCATCACCTTCTGGCCTTGTACCTATATAAAGTATAATATAGTGTACATATTGCTCTGGAGGGCGTTCGATTTACCTCTAAAATGACTGGGCTATAAGCCGTAAGTCAAGTTCGAATGCCGTTGATCTTGACCACTTTCTTCGAGGCGCGCAACTTATAAAGAGGAAAATAACTGGGTTTTCCTATATTTTTTTTGTTAAAAAATGAATTTCCCATTATTTTATACATTTTCAAAAACTTTTGATGTTGGTATGTATGCATCCGGTAACTAGCTTATAAAATAAGAAAAAACATTTCTATGGGAAAAACTCTTCAATCAATCCCACAAATGATATTTGTATTTTATAAAGTTGTTGATGCGACTAGTTTCGGCTTATAGGGCAATCATCAGGTATGTAATTAAGAAATAAAAGCTGAACATTTTTGACTTAATAGCTATTGATGCCTTATTTTGTGTAACGATTGGACATTAGTTTGATGAGCGGATCAAGGCACCGCAAAATGAACGAGTCACATAAAACGACATTTTCTAACGTGTTATATAAGACATTTTAATTGAGTTTGGTAAAAATCAGATGTGTCCAACACATGACTTTCCTATCTAGTTATTATAGGCTTGTTCTGGTTATTTTGTACAATCTTGCAGCACCTCTATAAATGTTTAGAGGATAAACTAAATATATACATTTTCCACATACATCTAACTCGAAACATTTTTCTATATTCATTGAAAACAAAAATAGTGAAAAATTTAAATTTAGCCCTTTTCCTCCAATTTTTCTATTATGGTCCATTTTAGAAAAATCATGTAAAAAACAAAAATTATAGTGATCGATATCGCAAATAACTTTTAGTTTAACAATTTTCTTAAAAATCAGAATTTTGCACATTTTGTCAAATTTCTCGATTACGGATCATTTCAGAAAAATTAGGCATAAAGCAAAAATTATAGATAATAATATTAGAAGTAACTTTTATTTAAATAATTTTCTTTTCCAAACATAAATAACAGATATATTCCATAAAATATAAAAACGGCCTCATATAAAATACCGACTTTGTCCAAAATCTAATCATTTTACCTCAGGCTGAAATAAAACTTGAAGTTTAAAATTTAATTTTTTTCCTTCATTCGTTTTTGTGTTTTCTTTAAAATTCTTAATTTACACATTTTCTCAAATATCTCGAATACGGTTCATTTTAGAGAAATTATTTATAGGATAAAAATTATAGAAAATTATATTACAAACAACTTTTATTTGAATAATTTTTATATTAAAATATAATTTTCAGCGGAAATGTTAGTTACGTGGCCCTGCGTTCTGGCCCTCGATATGTCCAAAATAAAGAAAACTATCCAATTTAGATAATACAATAAATAAGGAAACCTTTTTTTTGAGAAGCTCTTCAGAAAAAGAATGTGGTTTATAAAAACAGAAGTGGACTACTTTTTTTTAGATCTCCACAAACAAATTACCTGATTTTATAAAAATACATTTTTTTAACTTAATCCCTGTAATCACCGTTGTCCCGTTTTTCCTTTCGGGAATCGGGCAACTCCAGTGAAACATCTTCATAAAGGATGATGTACAACATACGGTACGACATTTGGTGCATAAACTATAACAATTTTGATGTTTTTCTATGGCTACTTGTAAGCTATGTTATGTTATGTTGGGAATGGGGTATTAATACACTGCGACCTAAAAGATCTACAGTGTCCCCTTATGTTGATAATGCATCAAGGAAATATCTCATTGCCTATAACGACCCTTCTAATTCTATTTTCTCAAGGCAGTGTAGGATTTGGAGTGGCTT